>VZRR01006978.1:573744-734357 GCA_013398015.1 Oreocharis arfaki | reverse complement strand
CCCCCCCCCCCCCCCTTTTTGTAAATTGGTTTGATTGTGTGTTCATGCAGGAAGTCCCTAGAGAGAAACCAAGAGAATTTCCTCAGTGATGCAGCCTTTAGCTTCGTGAGGGTACAAGTGACTGCTCTCAGGGTTACCCATCTCAAAATTGTGTCTTCTTACATTGATGTATTTCATACTTGGTTCATGCCACAGCACAAGAAAGTTCTCTGGAGCGATGTGTAATGCTATACAGCCTCATTTAATATATTTCTCCAGAGCCTGGCATGTCTAATGTCTATCTAAGTAAACTTGCACAGCTATGGTGTTGGCAAGGTTGGTAATCTCTCAGCTCTCTCTGTAGAAGATTCATGTGTCTGGCTCTTCCTGGACTAGGCTGTAGAGCTGCTGTATTGTCACTTCTGAAAAGTGGTTCTGCCCACGTTTTCTCAGTAGAGCGAGTCTCCTTGTTATTGTCAGTTTGACTTTCTGGTGTGGAAGACCAATGCAAATATTACTAGGGCTTAATAACAACCTACCTTTGGATGAGTATTACTGTTGTGATAAAAATGATAGGAGGTTGGTTGCTCATTGATTTGTGCTTTTTGGCCATCTTCCAGGATGAAACTAACTTCATTACGCAAGAGTTTCAGAACACTGCAGAGTTGTTCATTTATTTCCTTCAACTGTTATCGAGCTGACAGCTTGCCTTTGGAGGGTCATATGTCCAAAAGCTGCCAACTGGATCTCGCTTCATTTTAGCCACATGTGGCACAGAGTCTGAAGTGCATTTCGTCCCTAATATCTCCCCTCCTTCCCTCCCCCCCCCTTTTTTTACCGTTTACTCTCTCCTCCTTTTTCCTCCGTTCCTTCTGCTGAAAATAAAAATGGTCTGGGAACAGAGGCAATGCCACAAATAAAAGGAATTAGGGTTTTTGTTGTTGCTGCCTGTAATTTTGGTTTCTCTTAATAAGACTTTAGTTTCTCTGGTTAGATAGTGCTGCATTGTGGAGAAATGCATGCATTTCAAAAATGGTAAATGGAAGATATTTTTCATCTTGCTATTTTTGCTAACCATGCTCCTACCTCTAAGTCGGCTGCTTATTGCCAAATTGCTCCCTGTGACTTTGTTTTCCTCCTCCTGCTTCATCAGTGCTCTCTGCTTCTCTTTGGGTACCTTTCCTTGATAAGCCTGTATGAAGCTGGTACGGGGGAGTCTGTGCACTCAGCTAGACGAAGGAGAAATGGAGGGGAAGACAAACCACGTGTAATATCTGCCTATGTACTGCTTGAAATCAGAAAGTGTATTTCTGTTGTGGCACCCAGAGAAATGGTTTCCTCGCATTCAGCAGTTGTGAGGACAGGCTTAATATTTTTTCATGTCAGTAGGGTAGCACTTTGAATTCTTCTAAGTGTTTCATACAACTTAGCTTTGTTTTTTTGTCTCTATGCATACCTGAAAAATAGATGTTTTTGTGGTTCAGTCTTAAAGAAGTGTTCTTAATAACTAAGCAAGATGAACTGAATAGTCTTATTTTGCAAAATAGACAACTTTTATTTTGATTTCTCTGGCCTCTTAAATACGATGTTAAATGCAAGGGAAGAACAGAGTTTCAATTTTGAACCAATGTATTCTGTCTGTGAAAAAATTTTCAGTTAATTACTTTCAAATTTTTTTTCCCCAGTAATTCTTGACTCTTTTTTTTCAGTACATATTTATTTACTTGTAAAGTGGAAAAATAATAACTAAGTATTACTACGCCTAAGTGTTATTATTTAAGTGTTAAGCTGCTTGCTTTAGTCTTGAAACTCTAACAGTTCTATTAGATGAAAGCACGTGTATGTCCGTTTCCTTTAAGATTTTGTCTCAAAGTCCTTCTCATTTCAAGACTTGTAATTTTGATAGTTGTTTTAAATTCATATATATGTTTATACATTTATTTTATGAAAGTTTGTCATGTATTTTATAACTTTAATGTGGATTATTTCTTAATTTTGCCTTGTTTCCTGCTTAAGTGGTATTCTGTAATTACCTGATTCACTCTGGTTGTGTGTAAATGAAACTATGAAATTTGTTGTCAATTAGCAATCAATGTGGTATCCATATTTCTAAATGTTATAAATTGCCTATTAAAGCTAATTTTCCAGGGCATCTCTATCTCCATTCTTAATGTAATGCAGAATATTTTACAATAATGCCTAGGTTAACAATGATAGTCTTGCTGTATTGTGCAAAAAAGGCTTCTGTGCAGGCCCAGCTGGGTTTCAGGCTTAATTCATTGCTCTATGGTGGGATCACCACAGCTGCTGTGGGGCCTTTACAAATGCAAAAAAGCTGTCAGTGTTTGTTTCATCAGATGCATAAGTGATGAGGCCAAGTTGAGGAATCCATTCCAGCGCGCGGTGTGCATGCTGGAGGCATTATTGTTTACAGAATTAGTGTCTTAATGCTTTAAAATACATGGTGCATGTCTTACCTTAGAGCAAAATATTTTAGGAGTAAGATGGTTTAAGGATCCTCTACAATTTAGTCCCTGCTTCTAACAGCGTTTGCCCTGACTCGTGTAAATGTGCATCTGAATTACTGCACTGTACCTGCCTCGGACACGAGTAATTCAGTTCTCCTGTCTTGTGCGTCTTTTTTGCTAGTACTTTGATTATCGTAAGCAGTCACAATTAAATAACTGCACAGCTTTAAGGCAGATTTTTGCCCCCCCTTAGCTGTCAGCCAGAGGAGTTGTGCTGTCTCCTATGGTCACCAGAAGTCAGAGTACTTCTTTTTGCTGTCAAGGCTTGAGCGAGGTTCCTTCCAGCCAATTAGCAACTAACCATGATTGGTTTCAGAGAGGGCTGCTTAAGAATGCAAAGCATGCCTCTGTGCTGGGGCCGAGCCCACAGTTCCTCTACCAATTCTCCTTCCCTTTGCTTGCGGCTCCAGAAATGTAACGTGAAGTAGGGCTTTTGCTTACATGACGCCAGACTGGCTTTTGGGGGCGAGGGTGACGGGGTTTGGGTCTTAAATTGTTTTTCTGTAGGAGCACTCATGTGATCTTTCAGTCTTTGTTGCAGTCTGTTGGCTGCATGCGTGAGGTTTCATTAGGGCACGCCACCCTTCCCGTATCATGTAACTCCACCGATAATAGGCATTGCAGGAATTTTAACTAATGCGCCGTTTAAGCCGTTGTCGCTATGATTTTATTAAATGTGCTTGCAGCGTGGAATTTTGCTAATGCTGTAGAGTGATCTGTTATGCAAATTGAATGTAAGAATGGGCTAGTGGGGATTTGTTGTCTGTATGTTGGAGATCTGTCTTGTGCGTTTGGAAATGAAATGAGCTAAACAGTGTCGGTGCAGACTGCTGCTGAAATTTTCGGGCAGCCTTCGCTTTCCTGGTTTGGGGTGCAATATTGTCACCCCAGGGGCCAAGTTTGATTTGTAGGGAGGGGTGCATGTCTGGAATCATGCTTGCTGCTGGTGCATGCTGGCCGTGTATGGGTGAGCCGAACAACCTGAGTGTAGGATACCTTAGGCACAGTCGTATAAAATTAGATTATGAGATTTATTCTGCCTGGTCAACATGGCCAGTCAAAGCTGTGTTCTTGCTGAAGCTCTTCTGCCATAATGCAGGCAGATTCCTCTGCTGGAGCAAATGATGTTTAGTTCAGTGCATGTCTGGTGGTATCCATGTTTGTTGGCTAAATTGTTGGCCTGTGGCTAAAGCAGCACTTCTCCAGGTGTGATGTGTGACAAGGATACTCTTGAGTCCTGCCAGGTGAAGTGGGAAGGCGGGGAGTTGAGCTTCTTTTCCAGATCTGCTGCTTCAGTGAGGCACATGAGATGCTGTAACCCCAGCAGACGTGAGAGAGAGTCACCTTCTCCCTGCGCTTGTTCCTGCTCTTGTGGCCTCTATTATCTCTTGGCTCAGACTCGAAAGGTGACCAGCCTTCTCTTCTTGTGCTGTTCCAGAGAGCAAGTTGCTTGCAACTTTCCCTCTGTCAGCACTTTGTAGCTAGAAAAGCAGCAGCAGCTGCCGAAAGAAATCCCTACCTGGCAGCCAGTGCCCTATGTCCCTCCCTTTCCCGCACCTCATTTACAGTCGCCATAAGCATTGCCATTTATTTCCCTTGGAGTCTGTTTTATTATTTGCTGCTGGCTGCGGGACTGGCAGTGGCATGGGAGGGCTGCTCTGGGGGTGCTGAGCTGGGGTGTAGCGGCAGCAGGCGCTTAGGCAGGACCTGGAGGAGCTATGCCGGCATGCTGGCTCCGCCCCATGGCCCATAGATCTGGCAAGAAAGGTGATGGGCTTTGACTGCAGCTGATGGATCTTCAGCCTAGTGCTTTCTCTCAGCAGAGGTGGAAATGCACTGAATGTTTTTTTAAGGAGGCCGTTTTAAGAAAAAGCAAAACCTCCTTGGCAAAGGTCTGTCCATTTTTTAATGTGTAGGCCCTTAGGCCTTGCTTGGCCTCACAGTGCAGTACTTTGGCTCAGAAATGTGGATGGAAGTAAAGTGTTTGAGCATATCATGGGGCATTTATATTTTGGGGGCATGGTGCAGTTACAAGCAGCCTTTGGTGGTGCCTGCACAGGAGAGGTTGAGCTGGGAAGCTGCTGGTTTTGGTGTGGGCATGGTGTGGTGGATGGGCAGCTACTTTTATCCCCCAGCAGTGGAAACATGCTTTTGTGAGAGACAGGGAGTCCTCTCAGGCAGAAAAGGGTGTTGGAGCACCAGGAGGTGAGGTTTGTGCCTATGATGTGGCTGCTCCTGTGCCCCATCCCTGCCCTGAGCAGACTGAAGTCAAGCAAGGATGTGAATTCTGTGCTATGGGTGACCCTAATAAGAGGCCTGATTCTGTTCTGAATGCCACAAGTACTCCGTGAGGGGAGTTGTGCAAATTTGTCTCCTAAGGTCTTCCTCCCATTTTCCTCAGACTCTCTAGTGTTCCATAGGTCATGTGGCAGAAACAAGGAAATGATTATTAAATTCAAAAGGTGGAAGGAGCAGAAAGGGAATGTGACTTTTTCCAGGGCAGGCTTGTTAGCTGCCTGCACTGTCTGTTCCAGGAGCAGCTGCTGCTGCATCCCTGTCATTGCTTCAGCTCTGAGTCCCATCTGACCCTTGAGTTCAGGCTTAGAGATAGAGCTGCTTCATGGGAATATTTTAAAAGTTAAACCAAATTATGTACAGTATAATTTTTCTTTTCTTTTTTTCATGTTTTTAAAAATCAGGCATTGTTGTAGAAGCAGGCTTTAGGAAAACGCAAATTTTGAGCCAAATCATCCTTGTGGTTTCCTGTTGCCCTTTGGGTTGCTGGTAACATGCCAACTCATGTTGGTAAAGAAAATGCTTTAGCAGTTACATAAAAACTTGGATACATTTAGCTATCCTGAAAAATGCAGTAGTAATGTTTTGGGTGTAATAAGCATTTTTATTATTCTTACTAAGTTTGCTCCCCCTACTCTGATGTGTTAAGCCACTAACGAGGAAGTAATGGAAACTGGGATTCCAGTTTTTTTATTTTGACTCGTAAATGCATAGGCTTTGGAAATAGTCTTGCAGTGCAAATGGGAATGTTTGCTGTGCCAGTGTCGGGAATGTATTTCATGGCAGGAGGCTGTCTTAAGCAATTGTCTCCTTACTGGCTCTTGATGGAGATTCAGGAGAGCTTATTTTAATTAGGCTTTGTTTGAAAACATGGCTCAGTCTACTAACTGAGGTAGGTGCTACTTGCCCTTGGACTTTTCACTGTGTTAATACAAAATTCCAGGATACTTGCTTTTTAGGCATGATTCCTCTATCCTGTTTGTATGAGAAAAAGACAATTGCGCAGTAAGAACATCATATTTTATATTAGGAAATGAAAAAAAACTCAAGAAGCATGTGGTTAAAAACAGTATTTCAGAACATTCTACTGGAAAGTTGGATTTTGGATGAGAAATGTGGAGGTAATGTGCTGTTACTAATGAAGCACCAAGGCTTTGGAGGCAATGCGTTTGCCTTGGGAAAGCAGTGGTGAGCAGTGAAAACCCTGACACGAGCTCTCTGAGGAGACACGGCTTCTCTCTTGCTTGATACCCACCCTCTCTGCTGTGCTGAGCTCTTCCTGTGGCAGTTGTAAGGCAGGGGAGAGCTGCTGTCGTGCTTCGGTTGGCAGAAGGCATGTTAATATGTGGCCGCCCCGTCTGCTTTTCTTTTAAATAGCTTAGCTATCGTTCAAGGCTGAGGGGAGTACAGAACAAACTCTGAAAATATTTCAGATGCTTTAATTAAAAGTGGTGGAAGTGGAGAATTAGAGCTGCTGCTGTGTTAGGACGGCTTATTCAAACATGCAGCTTAACCAGTTATACTGCAAGGTGGAAAATGCTAGAGATTGTGTATCTGAATTAAGCAATTTTAATTTGGTCTTTCATCTCTGTCATTACCGAGGGATATCCTGCAGGCTGGTTTAATGAACTCAATCTAGAGGTGTGTAGAGGCACATCTCTTTGCTTGACAGCAGCAAGATGGCATGCTATGACTGGCAGACATATCTTCAGCTTGTGTAATTGTCTGCTCTTGTCATATGATGACAAATGGAGCGATGATCATATTAAACAACAAAAAAGTTCAAAGTAACACGAAGGCTCTGAATAAACTCTTGGAATCAAAGAGATTCTCGCATGACAGCATGTCAGCATGGGTATTTTTAGCCTGAATTAATGCAGCTATAGGAAACTCCCCTCCCCCAGAGAAGTATTACTGTGTGAAGTTAAATGTCAGTCAGAATTTTTAGGTTAAATTCTCCACTTCCTACAGGTGTGGGTGCTTGTCTTGTTAGCACTCAGTCTGTACTGCACACACAGGCAAGGAGAAAAGTGTCTCGGGTCAGGAGTTTAAAAAAAATAAATAAAGTAGTAACTAGAGTTTGTCTGTAGACTGACAAAGCTGAGTTTTTTTGAATAAGTGTCTTCCAAATCCAGATGCTGTAAAGATGAGATCATGCAGAAAAAATTCATCAGGCACTGAGCATAGTTGAGAGTTCTGGTAATTATATTTGAGGGTAATATAAATTCTCTTCTTTCCCCTGTATTTTTCCAGTTTTTCATCCCATCCTGGGTGAAAGCTAATGCACTTCTCAGCATTATGGTACGATGTTTTAGGTTTTGCAGAAGAAACTGTCTTTCTGATAAAGTCTGAAGGCAAGTATAATTTTTCCTTTTGTGAATAAGAGGATTCTGCAGAAGGGAAGTACCATTCTGAAAAACCAGGGAAGTTGATTTAAAACAAAATGCAGTATTAGAGCATTAGGAAACAGGAGCTAAGGGGACAGAAACTTCTCTCTGGCCCCTTCCTCCCCCTTTTCACATTAGAGCTGGGACTGAATGTAGTTAACTACCGTGGAAAATGAGTGATACAGATTTTCAATTTTATTCATTTCTTGGTGCTTGTAGTTTTTCACTCTGGTTGGTATCTCCATCACAGTTTTAATTAAGATTTCCTTTTTTTTGTTCTTTTTTTTTTCCTCCTCCCCTAATCCTTTTTTCTTCTCACAGGGAAAAAAACCATTTTCAGCATTTAAAAAAACTATATATGCTACCACATGTGGCCAGATTAAAACTTTCTCCTCTGAATGCTTTATTCATAAACATCATAGAAAATTGCTTTACTTCTGGATTGCCATCCTTGTGTGGTATCCCAGCCCTATAAACACATTTTAAACGCTGTTTTCCAAAAAGGCTTTTTTAGCAGCTGCCCTGGAGCTGGGTTTTGTAGCCAGGGTGGAGCAGGGAAGTACAGAGTGCCCAGCCCAGAATTCAGCAGTACTCATGTCAAAATGGGTCTGAAATACATCCTTTTTCCTTATGCATAAAAGCCTTTATCACTTGTCAGTAAAGTATCAGGAGAATGCTTCGTCTTTGTGATATCTGAAATATCCTTAGTTTACTTTTGAATTTGAAAAGTTTTACCATGGTGATCCTGTTGTGGTTCAGTTTTAATGAGAATAGAGCTTTGCACATGTAGGCCTCAATTCTCAATTTCATCAAGAAAGTAATCTTAGTCAAAAGAGTGCCTATGTAAAAATAGCCCTATAGAACTCAACAGTTAAACCTGTGTGAAATATGTCACTTAACGAAATCTCTGTCAAGTCACTGCACTGACGGAGCTAGTTTTTATTAGCTGTTTTATTCTTAATATCGTGCAACTTCCACCTCCTGCAGAAACTACATGTAGCTACTACTTTGGTACATGTATGAGTAAGGGCATATCTGTATCAAGAAAATGTGCAACGTTAGAAAGCTTAGGTATGATTCTGTACCTAGTTTTGGATGCAGTTCCTTTTCCATTTATTAAAATGTGCCAGTATTTTCCCATACAGATGAGACAGAAAGGAGTAGGTTTCTTTTTTGACTAGTACTCATTTAAGCATTGAATAAGCCTGAATCTTAGAGTTGTTGTTGCAGGAAAACCAGTTGTATTTGCTCTCTGCACAGCTGCAGAAAAATTATTTTACTGTTTCTGTACTAGTATGTTTAGATATAAGAAGCCATGGAGAGCCGTCAAACATGGACTTCACATTGCTGCCAAAGCTTCCTTCTGAGTAAAAACATACTTTAAGAAGATGTACCGCCTTAACCCTATTCTCCTTCTAGTAGAGATTAAAATTCAGGAGTAGAGTTGATGTAGCTTAAAAAAGGAATAAAGCTAATTGGGCCTATTTGCTTGTTTTATGGCTTGAAAAATAGGCAGTAGATTAATCAGAGGTGCGATTCAACATCTGGACTGTTCATGCAAAGATGACAGGGAAGATGGAGATAAATTGTAGAGGGCTTCAAAGTGTGAAACAGCAGAGAAAAGGGAATTAGTTGAGAAATGCGAAGATAGAAGTGACCGAGCCAACACAGTAGTTATAAAAATGATTTCTGTGAAATATTCTGATGGGATTCATCACTGTGGAGTAAAAGAATATTGCAGTAATGGGGAAAGAAAAGAGTGAGAGTCTTTCACAAAGCATTTTGGCACTGAGGAAGATTTGTGTCTCTGTGACATTTTGCAGGAAGAATTGGCAAGATTTGTCCGTGATATGAGCACTAGTGCCTGCAGAGGGGTGTGAAACACTTGATAGCCGTGTTGTATTTTGAGTGACGGTTAGTCAGGCAGCAAGTTGCAGCCTTTTACAAAGCTATTAATGCAGTTGTGTGCAGAAAGGGGGTGGGGGGGGTTGGTTCTGCTATGAGTCTCTCCAACAGTAAGGGGAAGAGATTGTCAACTATTAAAGCATCTGTCTTCATTTTGACTACAAAAAGTAAATGTTTGGAAGTTATGCAGGCAACATCTTTAGGAACACTAGAAAATACCATGTTTATTGTGGTAAACAGACTCGCATCTCAGTGACCATTTCCATGTTGGTTTTAGTCTGAGATTCCTTTATATGCAAGCTGGTGGGTTACATGCGGTGGATGCTATTGTTGACTGGCTTGCCAGCACTCAGTCAAGTGCTGTTGGTTAGCACCACTCAACAGCCACTTCTGTAACTGCCATGTGTTGAGCAAGATGATTACATTTAGGGTGAGCAGAATGAATTTGGAGTTAGCTGTGGTGGAAAGGATGCATCTTCTCTGATCAGCTTCTCCTATTCCCTATTTCTGTTACTAATAGAGTGTGTGTGAGTGGATCTCGCCGATCCTGAAGCCATCTGTGATGGACCAGGGTGATGTCAATATTTTGTAGAGAATCCATTCTGTAGGCAGCTTTGTTTAATCAGAATCTCAGTAGCTGGTATGAAGTGGCAGGATTAGTCCTTGCTATAGCCTACATGGATAGGTTGAATGCCTGGAGGATGTAAGCAGTACAGCCCAAATGCCTCTGCTACCTACGTCAGTGTCATTTATAGAATTTTGAACTGTATGCTAAGGAAGAATAAAGTGAATGTAAATGTATTATTGCTCCTATTATAACACTTCAGTAGGATAAAAAGAGAGAGAAAAACTTCAATAGCTCTGATGATAGCCTGCCAGAATAAATGTTGGCTCAGAAGCAACTGTGGTAATGTGGCTTTTTTTCTAAATCCATTTGAGTTAAATGAGAGCGGGGCCAAGCTGGGAAATGAGTTTCTGTGTAGTGCTGGCTCTGCTGCTTCCAGGGTGCTCTGGATCTGCCATTTCCCTGTCCTTTCCATCTCTGCCCTGGTCTCAGCAGAGCTGAGTAGGTCAGGTCAGGGCTCATCAGAAGCAGTAGGGTTTATGCTGTGCATGGCACTGAAGGGAGTAAGTGGTATCTGAGCAGGTGTGATTTTGCACTTAAATGTGATGCTTACTAGTAGCGTGGTAAAATAATTTTAATTTTAAAAATATATGATGTGAAGAATGCAAGTTGGCATGGGTGTCTGATTCTTTGGTATCTGACTCTGGCTTTCCTTCTGAGTTCATGGGCACAAATTCAGCTTACATCTGGTCTTACAGCTAAGACGTTCTTCTGCTTTTAGGCCTGTATGAATAGAGGAGTTGTTTATAGGCAGCTTCTGAAATACATGGGGAGAAGACCATTTTTAGAATTCTAAATTTGAAACGCATATAGATGTGACTTAAAATCTTAGCTATTTAGTCTCTTAGGATTGAAGGGAGAGAAACGTCTGTAATGAAGGCAAAGGGCTGAATTCAAACTCTGTGGAAACATTTTCTCGCTGCCTGTGGCTGTGGTGATGGTGATGGCTTTACCCTCACTGGGCAGGACGTTTGCTGCTACTTTTCACTTCCTTGAAACTGATGGCCAAGGAGGTCTGGGCTAGTCATAAAAAATGCTTAGTGCCAGTTTTCCTATGTCACAGGTATTAAGTAGGGGAAGGTGTAGTTGAATGGAGAAACTTTCCTCGAGAGGCTGTCAGATGTAATGGTAAATGTGAGACTGTTTGGTTTTGGGTTAAATATTGTGATTGTCCTAGCAAATGCTCTGGTTGCCTCTATTTATTTGTACTTGGCAACCAAAAGACGTCTTGGAAATCAACCAGTTACGAACCCAAGCATCTGATTAGAAACAAACAAAAATTGTAGTAGGCCTTTTAAGGGTAGACCCATAGACGTTGCATTGGGCTTGACCCGGTCCTGGCTAGAAATAAAATGCCAGCAGAAATTCCAAAGATGCCTTTGATTTTGCATCCATGTTTGAAAATGATGGCTGTGATTTCCTAATGTCTAAGCATAGGAAAGCTGCAAGAACCACAGGTGTTGTACTCCTGCTTCATTGTAGTTTTGGTGTACCTTTCTGTCTTAATCCCACTCAAATTTCAGTTAACTGGGAGGTGAGATCTTCATCTGATAGAAACTGGCAGTTGGATTTTAATGGGTCTCTCCTGAGTACATTCCTCCTCATGGGCTTCTTTGCTTTTAGTTCCCTGTACCAGCTTGTGTACCCAATGCTGCAACATAATTTTGGAGGGGATGGAGGAGAAGAATAAGAATGGAAGGGGCCGCTGAGAGACATATATGCATTGAAAAATATCACTTATATTGTGGGATATTTAAGTTGAAGGATACTGAGTAAATATAGAAAATTAGATCATTTACCTTAGCATCATAGAATGTTTCTGTTTGAGAATTAGTTGTGGCAGAGAGGATTTGTTGGGGCTATGCTGTTGTGGTATTGTTTAATTTATATATGCTCCTTTCTAATAAAATGTGTCAGTACCATTGTACGTTGGTTTGGTTTCCTGCCTCTCTCTTTCTCTTTACAGTGTTCTAGTTGGAGACAGGATTACAGTCTTGGGAACCTCTGTTTTGCACATGTCTGTGCACTGCTCACAAAGAAGCAATCGCTGTAACTCATAAATATGTGCACTCATCCTCCAAAGACATATAAAACATATTTGAGCTATAAGGCTATACAAACACAGAGCAATGCTGGTGACGACATGCAAACCACAAGGGGGAAGCTTGACTGGCTCGATCTTTTTAGAACCTGGAAATGTTTGCATAGCCTTGTTGCTTGGCTGCATTTCTTCCTTCATAGATAGATGGATAGTTGCGTATCAAAGACTTGAGTGAAATGCTTTCTTCAGCTGTGTGGTGTGTTAAATCCTATCCTGTTGTCCAGCTTTTTAGCCTAAAGTCTGGTTTTCTAGTTTTCTTCCCTNCCCACCCCATTAATGACCTGAGGACCAGGGCTCAGAATCTGATTCTTGGTCTGCAGCAGTTCTCCTGTTGGAGAGTGTGAGGAGCTGTGTAGCCTGGAAGAGGTGCCTCTGTATTATGCAGCTCAAGTCACATGCAGCTTTATAATCAACACATTCCTGCACCAGAAGCAGTTTCAAGGAATGCTAGATCATGTGTGGAGTGAAGCTGGACATTATTATAGCCAGAAAATTATTGCTGTGCTGTAAGGAAGACGCTGAATGAGTTGCTTAAAATGTATTTTCTTTCCCTTTATGTAATTTACTTTCTCAGATTTGCTTTCTTAGGTCAGAAGAGGAGAGGAGAAAAGTTATCCTAGTGTCTTTTATACTTTTTCTTTCTATTTTGCATGTTAAAATTATTCAGTAATACTTCAACTGCGAACAGCAATTTTTTTTCATTCCTTTCTTTCTTTCTTTCTCCCCCTACCCTCCCCCATGACTGCAGTAGAAATTTTACTTTAAAAGGGCTACTTTCCCTACCTGGTAATTCTGGTCTTCTGGTGATGATGGAAAAATTGGTTTTTCATAGCCATGACTTCACACAAGTCCAATACAGCAGGAAATGTCACTTTAGATTTTTATAAATATGAGATTGCACATCTTGAAGCTGAGGAGTGTGGTGGGGCTGAGGACTAGCCTGTTTTTTGGACAAAATATGGGTCACTGAGGCAGAATTTGATTTGATTGTGTTGTTTCTATGCCCTGTCAGAAATGACATACATGTAGGTGCTAGTATGTTATCAATTAATGTATGATTAAATAGAGGATTTGAGAGCGTATGTTCTATTATGTGTGATTTCCTGTGGTAACGATGCCAAAATTCATGTTGCTTACAACAGCCAGATGGAGTTAGGGTTGGTCCTGACTGTGTCTAAGGTATAAGCCTCTGTCTCAGAAAAATAACAATCACAGGTATTTCCAAACAGCTACTGTTGCCTGGCCCTGCAGTGGGTAGAAAGAGAGGCTTTTAAAAGAATTCCACCATGTGCTGTACAATGAGATATGACAAGTGTCATGGGTTGGCAAAACTTGTTTACTTGGTTCTGTGGCATGTAAAGGCAGGATGATTTTTTTTCTGTGAATTTGGAGCAGCATTTGATCTGCTTGTCCTTTCCGAGTCTTGCAGGGAAGTGTGACTGCATCTTTAATTTCCCCTGGGCACAGCTGCCAGAAATTACTTGTGTAGCACTCCAGCACTGGAGCTGCCCCTCTAACCCACTTCCTTCCTCTGCCAGGCTGTAGCGAGTGTTGTCTGTCTTGGCTTTCCAAAGGAGATGCAGTGGCAGCGATACCTGAACCACAGTAACTTCACCTCTTTTCTCAGTGACCACAAGGTTTCTTGGGTGGTGGACTGGGCCTAACTGGGCTGGGCTGTCAGCTGTGGTGTTTCTCTTTTAATGATATTTCATAAAGTATTTATTACATTGTTCTATCCCTCCTTGTATTTACAAATGGAGATGAAGCATTGCTTACATGCTTCTCTTGACAGACCTGTTGAATGTCGTAAAATTGATTGCAGATTCCTTTGGAAGTGGTTTTTCTTTTCAACCATGTGCATCATGAGCCGGTATGGGATAAAGACAGCTCATTAATTTTTGCTGAGTATGTTATGTGACTTTTCATTTCTGTAAGTGTTGAAAGGAAGAGCAGAGACAAAATAGCACCAAAAATTGCTGGAACTAGTCAACTGAAGTTGTGAGAAAAGTTATATTGGCATGTTCTGTGTGAGTTTAACTGTTTTGATTGTCTTTCTATGGATGAAATTGAGCATTAGTTGGGATGTTTCTTTCTGTGAGACCTGTACCTTAACAAAACTTTTCCTGTTGACACCTACCACTGCTGAGTACCTGCTCCTTACTGACAGGGCATTGGGGTCCGTCCCTGCAGGGCTTGTACCTAAAGGTCTCAGAGCATGGCAGTTCATGGATGCTGCATTTTTAAAATCAGATTTGGGTAAGAAAAGCCATGTTGAAATGGCTTTGCTAACACCCTACTTCGATTTAAAGACAAAATGTTTAAAAGGAAAATATGCTTTATTGTAACAGCTGGATTTGAAAAATAAGGATTTGACATTGTTCATTTATATTTTGTTTCTCTCTAGACTGTGAAACGTAGACTAAGTTCGGGTGCAAGGCTGTATTGGGGAAAATTTTGCTTAGTGTCACATCCTGTAAATTCAGTCTAGAGAGTTTCTTAAGTAAATAATGGGTAGATTTTAAGTGACTTAAGCTCTAAGTGCTTTTGAACTGAGGCCTTTTGATCTTAAAATACAAAGAATTAATTCCTCAGTCTCTAAAAAGAAGCACAACATTTGCTCTTCTTTCCAACTTGGCAGCTAAATGAAGGTGGTACAGTCAAAAGGAAGTGGCTACAAATAGATGAAGCATATTGGTTGTGAATCTGCCAAAGGTGGCCAGCTGTATTGCTATTTTCAGCTACTTCTATGCACTTAATCAGAGTTTTTGCTTAAATTAAAGACTAAAGGTATATTTAATGATCATTAGGCCTTCCTCTGTAAAGGGTTTGTTCCATGGTTTAATAATGGGGATGACAGAGAAACAGAAGTTAGCCAGCTAACCATTATTGTCTATTTTTCTGTGCTGAAGTGTATCAGGCCTCTGTGATCCTTAGAGGTTTTAATTTGTGCTTTGACATAAATGCCACTTTTGGTAGAGCCACATCATTCAGATTTTTGACTTTTTCACTTTGGTGGGATGATTTCGGAAAGAGCGAGCCATAGACAGCATTGTACAAAAGCTTCTGTAAAAACTCCTGCTACCACATGAGCTAGAGCTGAATACCCTGTAAGTAAACCTTCCAGTCTGGGTTTTCCAGCTCTTTCTTGAATGCAGGGTGCCTGAGGTCAAAAGGCTCTTGGTCATGCTCCTAGTTTCTCAAGTTTTTGGAAATATACTTAGCAAAACTTTTACTGAGGGGAAAAAATAAAATGGAAACCAAATATACAGGTTTCTCATCTATATATGCAGTATTTTAAAGTTTCTCAGAGACTTAAAGGAATTGAAAAGGCAAGCAAAAGTGGTGGATTTGGGTTTATAAGGGCTACTAGGAAGGTGTACATAGAGCATTTATATATTAAAAAAATGTTAAGTCATTAAAAAAATAATTAGTCAGTAATTCCTGTCTGTTTTGTTCAGTTTTGGGGTTTTTTTAAATCTTGTTTAATGCTTTTATCTTTGTCTTGAATTCCCTGAAGGGATACTTTTCCACTGTCCTGAGTCTGGAGTGTACCTTGTAGGTTTTGAGCCCTACAAACTTTTGGGTGTTCCCAGATACAGAGGGGCGCCTTAAAATGCTCTGAAAAAGATTAGTCTTATGTCACACGCTAGCACATTCCTTGTAAGTGTGAGCAAGGCAGCAACCACAGCGTGTTGGCATCATTTGGGGGTGATTCATGGCACCCTAACCTGGCGGAATGAAGTCACGCCTTTTTGGCAGTGCCTTTGCATCATTCCTGCTGCTCTCCATTGGATGGACTGTCCTTAGCTTTGGAGTCTGCTTTTGACTTCATTCCTACAAGGGCACGTAAAAAAAGGAAACTACCTCCCCTGTGCAGCAGCACAATAAATATCCTGGAAGGTCTCACTCCATAAACCTTGTTATAATACCGCAATTTACTATTATGTTGTTATTTGTCAAGAAAACCATGAACAAATCTTTTGTAAAAGAACGCGAGGCACTAAATAGGGAAACTCAAAGGCATCAGTGCATTTCAGAAGGAATTTTTTAGGAGGTTCGTATTGATCGTCTTGCACCAGAAGTTGAAATGGGTGATCTGTGGTGTGCTGGATGCGTGACTGAGAGCGTTTGCACTCTGCTGATTTATTCTGCAGAGGCGCAGGTTTGCTTAGCATGGCCTTAGCGCTGTTACAAGCTGTTGTGGTGTGCTGCCTTCTTAGCAAGAAGTCTGTAGTCCTCAAGAATGCTCCCTGGACTCGGGGGGGCTGGAGAGATGGTCCATGGCTTGTGGTACAGGACTATGGGAATTGTTTGACCTATGAGTGTTCCTGCGTTGGTGCTCAGTGAGGCTGGCATTTGCTAAACAAACACATCTCTCCCCCACATTTTCGATTATGGAAAACGTCCCTTGAGGAAATACAGGCTTTTGACAGCACTGCCAGGAGAATGAATGTTGTTGGGGTGGTATTGGGTAAACCTTTGCAGAACAGATGTGCTGAACTACTTAAAATCAGTGAATAAAGTGCATGTATTTTCATTTTAACTTACTGTGTTATTGTATCGTACTGGAATTGAGTGTTAGACAGTTTGGCATTCTCTAATAGGTGGTTAGCAAAGTCTTTTCCTCCCATCAAAAATATTTTTCCAGTTGGATCGCCCTCTCTTTATTTGTTTGCTTGTGTTTTGATCTTGAAAGACAAAATAGCTGTTTGCACACAGCAAAATAGCTGGATATAGTTTCTTGAAACGTGTGCTTAAAGGGTGGTGTATCTGTCTCCCTGAAGTATTTCCTGAGGTTAAAGAATACTGATAACGAAACTGCTCTTGATATGGGCAAGGCAGAGTCTGTGGACAAACTCGTCTGGAGCTGAGGTGGCTTGGGGACAAACATGCTTCTGCGAGGCAGCGCTTGAAGCAAATGGCCGAATAGGAGAAGATGGGTTTCTTCCCTTGCTGCAGCAACTGGAACTGAAATTAATTTTAAACAGCTCCCTTGCCTTTCAAATCTGTGATGTGTCTCCCTTTACTTGGAAGATCTGAGAAAGCAGGCTTTAGAAAACAAAAAGCATTGTTCCCTGTAACGAACCGTCAATTGGTCCGTCATGGTTTTCAGTTGTTTCCGTGATTATGCTTGTGAAAGAGATTAAAATACTTCTCTTTTATTATCAGCAAAGTGAATTCCCCTGCTGCTAACAAAGCGTGCCTAGCCCAGCTCTGCTCTGCCTTGGGCTTCCCTTCCCTCTCTGTTCCCCACGTGCTTATTCCTGTTCGGACTGGTGTGTATGTGACAAAATCTGTTCAAATTCAGTATCTTCGTGGTGGGTTTAAATTTGCAGATTTCTCACTTCTTCTAGACTCGCTGTAATTGTATGGGGAGCTTAAGAAGAATTCTGCTTCTGTATTTATGAATAGTTTTTGAGCATTCTTCATGTTCATTAAAGCCACAGAGCATATCAGTGAAACCATGTTCTGAAATGCAGTTTATGAGTTTGGAATTTTTTTTTTGTCTTTTTTGTTTGTTTGTTTTGTTGTTGTTGCTCTTGTTAATGCATTTCTTCTATCTAGTCTATGAACACAACTCTGGTCAGGAATGCTTATTGTTTCATATTTGTGTCTGTCTTTTGGTTGTCTAAAGAAGCTCTTTTTTGTGTGTTGTGGGACAGTAGGTGACTGAGTTTTATCACGCACTTATTTCTCATTTGCCACCTCTTTTTTATACATGCAAAGCGATTTGAAGACAAAATATAGACCTGTTGTCACTTTTAAAATTATTTTGACGTACTCACTGCCTATGGTGTAAGTTTATTCCTAAACTGCAGAACAGATGTGTGTAGCTTCATGAAAACAAGGACTGTGCGCGTTTTGCATCACTGAGTAATTTGTGATTGATCCAGGAATCCTGCATTTGCACAACCCAGTTTGAAGAGATGCTGGCTGCATTTGTCCTGTGTAGAACTATAAGCTCTCCCAGTCAGGAGACCCAGCATGATGCTCTCCTTAACTGTGTGCAGTCAGAATAGTTACGACAGCATTTAGAATACAGATAGCTTGGTTTGACACCTTCCTATTTCAAGTTAGCGACAAAATTTATGGACCATATACGGGATGGAGGAGCCTGCCTGTCCCTGTCCCTACTGGGGCTCAGAGGGATGGTGTTGGGGATGCAAGGTTCTCCCAGCTCTTGGTGGAGGTGCTACCGTACCCCCCATGATGTCAGCACCTGGGAGTCTGGCAGTGCCTCCTGTAATTAACAGCACGAGGTCCACATTCTCCACTTGGGACAGTTTTGAGGAAAGGTTGATTCTGCCCAGGCCTGTAAACTTATTGCTAATGAACTGTTTGCAGTAATACAGCAAGCAGTTTAAGTGTGTGGGTTCAGCAAAGTGCAGTGGAAGGTTTATATAATTAGCGTTAATGTTTGGTACAAAACACCCCATTGACAGTATCAGCTGACTTATCTCATGAGCTACAGCTGTTTCATGAATCTAATAAAACATGAATTTTTAAGACAGGGTAGTGAGAGTAGGGGGAAGGTGAGAAATTAGATTAGAGCCTATAAACTCTGGCTTCTCTGCCCCTGTCCAAAGCAGCATTTGGGCTTGTCTTTTACAGCGAGCGTGGGCTTTATATTTGAGCAGTAAGAGCCAGGATACTATCATTCTGAGACAGTCCTTCTATCAGTCCCTTAAAGAGAGGAGTGTTTTTTCAGTTTCCTTCACTGAGTTCTGGAGTTTGTGACTTAACTGTAGTGAAAGGTTTAGCCGAGCTATTACTTAGTGTTATGAAATACTGAGAATCCTGCTCTGGAGGGATAAGCGTTGTTCTGATCTCCTCTGCTTCCGTAACATGTTTCCGTGATGTACACTATGACTGTGTGGTTGCTGTCTCTGTCTTCTTCCTCTTGTCTTGGAAGGCAAAAGGTCATCTCTAGAGAGGAGAGGGGAAATGATAAGTGCTGACTACCACAGCGGTGAAAGCCAAACCTTGGTTTGCAGAAGGATGAGGGAAGTCCAGCAGTCCCGAATTGGGTTGCTCCTGGGGCAGCTGTGGCTTTGGCAGGGTGAGAGATGGGCTGCAGCATGAAGCTGAGCTGCACGATGTCATTCAAGCTGATGGTGAAAGGGGTGACTTCACTGTGTTGGCAGCTGGGCATAACTGAGTTGTGGGGAACACTTGTTAATTTCCTGACTCTAGTGAAATTTAAAATCCCTTTTGAAACAACACCTTTTTTTTAAAGTGGTATTTTTTATTTAGAAAGTAAATAAAACTTAAGGAAGATTAAGCATTTTCCTGGAAGAAATGGAGTAACTTCTGAAATCTGAAACATGAAATAAAGTCAGTGTTAAGGCATAGGGTTGGTGAGCAGGAGGAAGGGCTGGGGCTGGTTTCTGCGCTCGTCAGAGCCTTTAAACAAGGCAAGAATGAACATGCTGTAGAGTTATAGGATGTCTGAGGTTACCTGCTGTGAAAGAGCAGATTAGCATGCTGTGGTATTTTGTTTGAGGTTTCGAGAAATTATCATATCCGGATAGCAAATCCTTGTATAGAAATATACTGCTGTTTCTTCGTGAGATCATTTTCTTTATCCTGAGGCATTTTATCCTCCTCAAGATGGAGTTTACTGACACTGTCTTCATTCAGAAAGTAAAGAAATGTATAGTATGGGGGTTTTTTTAAGCTGCCCCATAGTCTGTAAATATGTGATGTTTTCACAACAGGAGGATTGACAGATGACTAACTGGATTTTCCTTTTGCTTTTTACAACATTGCATAAATGCTGAATAATTTTCATAGGATAAATTGTTTTCATGCTGCTGTGTAGTTCAAGTGGAAAAATGCCAGGTATCGGTAACCTACCCAGTATGCACAGTGCCTCGAAGTATCTTCAGTTATATTTCATATAAATACTGTGCGCCAGTCATCATCTTGGCAGTCCTGGCTGTCCCTTCTGCCATGCAAATTCCTGCAAGCACTCTCTTAATTCCCACAGCCTCACGTGTCTTCAGTGTGGAGCTAGAGGCTCTAAGCACCTTACTCCAAAGTGCTGTGAGAAGGACTTGCCCCTTCAAACCTGGCATGACAGTGTAGTTACCCTTGAGCTGGGGTGATGCCTTTAGCTCTCTAGCTTATTATGAAATAAACTTTTCTTGCTTATTTGGAAAAAAAAGAAGTCTGTATAAATTTTTGATTATTTTTCATTTTTGCTGAAGTTCTTTGTTATATTCTTCAACAGAATTATTCATTGTTTTATTCATGATACATCATCTATGCAGAAATGTCTTGATTGCGTTTCATAAGGCCGCTAAATTGGCCTCGCAGTGGGAGAGAGTTAGTTTCTTATTGTTAGCGATGTAGACCCTCACTAGCTGGGGCATTTTTGTTATTACCTCAGCAGCAGTGTTGCAGTGGCATGGTAGTGCTCTGTGTTACATGTGGAGAACATGCAGAGAAACTTTCATTTTCTCCTCTGCCAGTACTTGGCTGAGGGGAATAACAGACAGAGCTTGTTTGCCACATTTTCCTAGTAGTTGCTCGATAACTTTTGTGCTCAGTGCTTTTCTCCTGTGGGTGTAGGTAGTCTTGGGGGATGCTGACAGTCAAAAAAATGCTCCTAGGGGAGGATACCCATTATAACTGAAGGCGGAAAAACAAACACAAGGTACAGTCGTAGCTGGTCGAGCATCATCCCTGCAGTGTTTTGCAAAGGTAAGGTATGTGCACATCTCCTTGTTTGCTTTTTAGCGCAATGTGTTATGATGAAAAGATTAAATATGTTAAGTTTAGGGTTTGTTTTTTATTTTAGTTCTGAAAGCTTATGTTATTGAGTGAAAGTTAAATAAGTTACTATGTTTCAGAATATTTGGTAAGCATCATATGTACTGTAGAGCCTCCAGGCTTTTAGGAATAAGCTACTTTCCAGGACCTCTGATGACATCCAGATAATACATGATATTGGCCAGAGGTAAAGCTGGTTCTTTTTAATAAACTGTTGCAAATTTCCACTACTTGCCTTGGAGAAAACCTGTCTTTTGGGAAATGGAAATTTATTTGGGACTTATTCCAAGATAAGGTTATGTTCGAACCTTTTCTTGAGTCTGGAACAAAACACAGACAAGAAGAATATAATTTTAATGAGTACAAGATGCCTGCAAAGTGCTGCTCTGAGTTCATCAGTAAATGAACTCTCCCAACCCCAAGAGCAGTATTCGGTGGTTTTGGCTCCATTGAAGGGCTGTGTGGGACCAGCAGGTTTTCTGATGGATAAATGTGCTGAAGTGGCTGAGGGCAGGAGCCAGGGAGGGTGCACAGGTGAGAGGGAGAGTTTGGCTGCTGTTGGGAAAGATGTGATGATTTGATGTGTTTTGCTGCTATGAAAATGAGTGGTGTGGGTCAGATTAATCAGTTGCTTTGGTCCACAGAGATGTCTGGTGAGACCAGAGCCAGTGGAGAAGGAGAGGTGGGATGCATGGCATGTCTCTGGGATTCAGTGGAAGGGGAAGCAAAGGGAGGATAAGGGTAAGAGCAAGCAGAGGAGTGAACCTCCCCATTTGGCAGCAGGGTGTTATGACCTCGAGGAGCTTAATCTAAAGGCCTTTACCAAGCCTGATGTTTGTGGTATGGCTTGTCAGGTCCCTCAGTTTGAGGGTGCTCACTGGAGTTGGTGGACAGCCCATGGCTGTGTCCTTGCATGCCAGCTCTTCCTGAAATCCCTGCTACATATTGCAGCCTGAAGGGCAGGAGGGGGAAGAACAACTTGGGAGCACTAGCCATTTCCAGTTTTTGGTAAGAAAGGATCAGCAGATTGAGGACGAGGGGGAGTAAAGCAAGTTTTTTGTTGTCACCTGCTTGCATTAATGAGAAGGGTTGTGAGGTGTCTGTGTATGAGTTTAGATTTTGTTAAGCCAAGTGATCTGTAAAAGCAGGGAGTAAATCCATTTTCCCCCCACTACTTTAGTAATTGGTAGAAGGCAGAAAGTCATTGTTGACTGAGAATAAACAGATTTCAGGCATTCCTAGACTGAGAAACCTGCTTAGCTTTCTAAAATTGGTCTCCCTGGTGCTCTGCTAAAAGCTTAATTGGCTGACATTTTGTATGTGAGAGATTTGCTCTGCTGGCCTAAATTGAGTTATTTTGTGTAAATGTTTTTGTGGGGTTTATAAAATATTCTCCTCAGAACATACGTGTGTGTAAACTCTGGACTGTTTCTTTTGAAAGAGTAATAACGAGTACTAGATGTTGTGGCTTTGGCATACAGGGGATAATTTAACATGGAATTCAGTTTACACTTCTAGTTAACCTTGTGAGGGATAAATATCTGCTTTTTTCCCCCCTGCAAAACCAGCTGCTAAGATACAGTCTTCCTGTAATTACGAAAAAGGATGGCTGTGCTGGTCATGCCAAATATTGGGGATGGAGAGCCACTCTTTTTAAGCATTCCTTTCTTAACTGTATGAGTGCTGCAGCTTCATCACAACAGGTACAACACAAAGCTTTGCAAGCACTCGAATCCCTTACAAGTTGCCAGGTCTCATTAGGAAGGAGTTAATGCTGTTGCAGGGCCGCTCTTGCTGCGTGTCTCTGGCTTCAACAGTGACCGAACTGTCTCCTCCTCTCTTCCTTACAGTGCTCGAAAGTCATCTCACACACTTCCTTGCTCTGTTTTAGTACATTGTAATTAGTATTTTCATTCAAGCTTTAAAATTCCTTGGAGATTTGCCTAGGAGAGGGCTGTGCACTTTTAACCCAACTGCAGAAAAGGGATCTGCATCGTATTAACCGTGAAATTTGCAGGTCAGCTTTGGAATTTCAATATTTGGTGTTTATAACTTGCTGCCTGGTTTGGTCTTTTTTATTTCGCATTAATTTCCACCTCTTGTGCTCCCAAATGTGACTGTATTTCTCTCCTCTTTAATTTTTTTTTTTTTCCATTGGAATCAAGCGCTTACTCCATCCAAATAGATGAACTTTCTTGGCAGGGATCAGCAGAGCTGCAGAGTTGCTACTTTGGGCTTTGTTGGTGATCTGGAATGAGTTTAAACATAAAAGTTTGTTTAGTTTTGGATATGACAAAGGCTCCCCTTGAACGTTTTTTTTTTGCATGCTGTTAGTACAGTAAACATGTGTGGTACAATAAACACCACCACCCCCACCCCCCCGATTTAGGTGTCCAGCAGTCCATGGTGAGGATGGAGGAGCCTAATTTCTTAGGGAAACAGGGCATGTACAGTAGCTTTGTTTCTGTCATCCTGCTCTGAAAACTTGTCTTCCAGTTCCTAACCAGAAGAGGATTAGGGGTATTTGAAATAATTTGCTGATTCTGTCTTTTTGACATGGATGTGAGCTAGAGCAATCCTGAACCGGTGGCCCTGTGAGCAGAAAGGCAGGCAAAGCTCAGCAGTTGTCTCTGTGTTGCAGTGTGTCCGTGCCTCGTGCCCAGAGGCTGGGAGAGCTGGCAGGGATGGAGGAAAGATGTCATTGCTGCAGTCATAGGAGCAGAAGAGCTTTGGGAGCAAAGGCTATGCAGCCAGGGAAGAACCCCACTCCTCCCATCCAGCAACCCCAGCTCAGTTCGCCCTTTCTGTTCCCCCCTATTAAACTTCGACTGGACTTCATTCTATTCAGATGTCATGATCAGGGGGATTGAAAACAAAAGGCATGGTTGAAATGCCGGTCGTTTTACGTAAGATTGAGACTATTTTAGGAAAATGCTAATGTCTCGGAAATTGTCGAAGGTGCCAGCTGTGTGAAAGAGGGCTGGTTGAGTCAGAGAGGCTGGGCTGTGGTGCAGCCCCAGGGGAAGGAGGGTGGCGAGAGGAAAGGCTGTGGTGCATCATCGGTGAGGGGAAAAGAAGAGCTCCAGCCAAAGGTTGTTTTGCTGCAGGTTGTGATTGTGTGTGTATTAGAAAGGTGGCTACAACAGGCACTTTATATAAACATTTAATGGGGGGTATTCACGCTCTCTGTGTGTTGGTCTGTACCCTAGCAGGGTGTGCTGGTCTCCCACGCCTTCAACCGTATCTCAGCCTCGGAGTGATACAGCCTGTCCCGGTGGCTCAGTTCTGTCAGGAAATGCTTTAGTGTTGCAATGTGCAGGAAAAAAGGAATCCTGAACACAGTGCTTCCTTGTCTGCCAAGGCAGCACCAAAAAAACCTCTGAGAATCTTTGTGGGGCACTGGTTTTCCTGCTTTATTGTAAAAGGGTCCTGTGGTGCCTGCCCTGCATGGCAGCCACTTCTGGAGTAGGTGCTCATGAACGTTGTGGATTTGTGGCTACTGTCACTTAGATCAGGAAATAACACGTGCCTAAACCAGTTCATTATTCTGGGGTGCATGCTGTATTATTCACTCCAAAAGATTAATAATTGGAAATACAGGTTTTGAAGTTAAATGGTATGGTCTGAGGCATACTGGTAGCTTGCTTCTGCCTAAAGGGGTGAGTCATGCTCCCTCCTTCTTTCTCATCAGCTTCCAGTTGCTGGCTTCTGCTCTGCCCTTTGTATCACCTCAGCCCTTCATCTGTTTGCACAGCAAACATGATCAATTTGCTGATTTGCTAGGCACCCAATCAAAAAAAAAGTGATAAGGGAGGAGCAGGGATGGAGAGGAGGGTGTTGGACTGGCCGGCAAGGGCAGGAGCTTGCTCAATCACATTGTCTAACCACACCCTGGGACAAACACAGTTTCTCTGGTTACCAGAAGTCATCCCTTGGCTTTTCTACTGTAAAGGCAGCAGAGCCCTTCTGAGAAGCGGTGGGCACATGGACTGACTGGAAGCAGGGAATGCCGAAGTGAAACATCTGCCTTGCTTTGATACTGACGCACATTTGTGCACACAAATGTGATTTTACCCAGTTTTTCTTTCCAGACTCTTTCTGTGAGCCATGGCTGCATTGCAGCTTCAGGAACTGGGCATCAAACTATCATCCTGGATGAGCCAGAGGTGTGAAGGTGAAATCTGGCTCAAAGTGGCCATTGCTCTGTATATGTTAAAAGGTGAGAAGTATATAGTAGAAAATACTAATGACCTGATGTAGTAGAGAATGTAATTTATTCTAGAATTGATAATTAGATATTTCCCATCAAAACTGGAGTGTTTTATGTTATGGAAATAATGCCAAAGTCTGAAGACTGAAGTTTGTTCACCCTGTAAAAAATAACAACATTTCGTGTTGTTCCCTAGAGGATATTTTGATGAGGGTTATGTTCAGTGATAGCAAATAGGAGTAGATAGGGTCATCCACTGAGCTGATCAGTCACAAGCCCACAAAAGAGCTGTTGAGTCTTTGACAGTCTCTCCATGTCAAGAATTGGTTGACCTAAGTGCTGGCTGGGGAAGAGTCTAAGGGAAGGCTGCAGGACTGATCTAACCAGTTGTAAGTGTGGTGTTACTGTAGTTGTTATAAGGGCTTCCTTTGTATCCAGAAAGTACAGCTTGTGTCGGTAGGTTTTGATAACATGCTACTTAAGAAAATGAGTGAGCTGGGATTTTGCCAATGTGAGCAGGCTTATTTTCTTGATAAGCTCCTGGAAGCAGTAACTGCATAAAAAGAGAAAAACAGGAAAAGTTAATAGCAGAAGAAAGTTTTACTCCATTCACATGATGTTGAAGAAATTCTAAAAACTTTATTCTGCAATTTTGGAGTATTTTGTTACATTACAAAGCTTGTGTTGTGTTGTGTTGCCTTTGAGACCCCGTAAAAGCCCACTGTAAGTGCTCTGGTGCCCATTTTATGGGAGGCAGACCCATGAGCTGGGCAGTCTGAGGTTGGTATTCGCAGCAGGGACATTGCTTATTGGGGAGGAATGGCAACAGTAGATGGAAATTGCAGGATAAGCCAGGTGAGCTTAAGTGTGTGAGTCGGGGTGCCTGCTCGGGTTTGGTGCTGAGGGCCCAGCAGGAGTGGACTTTCCCAGATGAGATGTTTAGGGACAGCAGTTCACTTGTTACCACCTTTCTTAGAGGGCTTTTTGTTTGTGATTGTGGTGTATGGGAATGGTAGATGCCAGGAACAGGCTCCCACCACCACAGCAAATTACCTGGCTGGCAGCCTGCTCATAACCCTTTACAGGAGATACCCTGGGGCAAGGGAGCAGCCAAAAAAGTGAGAGATTGAGTTATTCTGGCAGCATGACTTTCCCTTGGCTGGCTGGTACCTCAAGAGATCTCTGGGTGGGTGGGAATTTATTCTGGTACCTCTGTGTGTGTGTGCTGTAAACAAAGCTTCTGTAGTTTCTGTGCCACCTAAGTGTGATGCTTCCAGCATATCCACATGTGTAGGTTTGATGGGGTGGGTGGGCTTGGCGAGCTGGGTGGCTTCCCCATCACCAAAATAAGGTCTCATAGCCTGCCAGAGGGAGGACTCACTAGGGGTAACGATTAGCTGTGGAGTTCTTGTTTGGTTTAGCGTTTTGAACTGAATGGTTTCTGCCAGCTCCTCCCTTCAAAGCTTCAATACTTGTGCAGTGTCTGCCATGAAAAGATCTTCAAGGGTTTTGCAGACATTTAAGTCTTTCTCCTACAAATGTTGGCAGGCAGGTAGGAGTGTCACCATGTTTCTGTAAGTAGGTAGTCCTGTGTACACAGCAGTTTGCAGGGAGTTGTATGCAAGCAAGGCAAGAACTTTTCCTGGACCTGCTCCTTGTTCCTGGGTTTTTTGTGCAGGACCTTCTCTTCCAGCAGTCCCTCTTGGCTGTCCCACTTAGGCCAGTAGTCTTCTTCTGGGCAGAGCTAGCTGGCTGGATATGCTGTTTTTTGAAATATGAGGTGTTTTCTTTACTTGCACAGTTGACAAGCCATGTTGCAAGTAGACCTGTCATGGCAGTCTTGCTATCCCCACCCTGCTCAGCATGCACTGAAAGGGGCTGAGATGGAGGATGCTTGGAGGAAATACTTTCTGTTCACTCAATGCCTTGTATTAATCATAAGTGGCAATGTCACAGTAGCTAACAAATTAGATGCATCCTCCTTCTACTTCCTCCATGGTTCCTGGAATAGGCTCTGAATAGTATCTTGTCTCAAACTGCGGTAAATCAGCCCGGAACAAAGGCGTTATGAACAGGACTACCCACAGATGTCATGGGAAGAAACGAAAAATTGCAAGGCTTTACTTTTGTTCTATTGTTGCAGAACTTCTTCTTTTTCTCTTTTCTTCGTAAACGATTCAAAGCTCTAAGGAGGGTAACATCCTCTTTTTAAAACCTGCTGTCAAAACAGAAAGGAAATGTACAATGCAAACAAAAAACCAAATTCTGTTTAGGTAACAATGACCTGTCTAAGTTGTCCACGGTGTGTGGTCCACAGAGCCAAAGTAGCTTCTGTTTAATTTATAATACGTGCGTGCTCTGCAGAGTGCATCAGGAAAAAGGAAAAGGAAAAAAAAAAGAAAATAAAAAAACACCCTTATGGAAGAGGGGGGATTAGAAGCAAACTGACAGACTGTTTATTACGCAGCATATAACTTACCAAATGGCTTCATTTTTCTTAGTGGTCCAGACTTGTCACTTCCATTTGGCAAACTCCAACGCTGCAAATTCTGAAAGCAGCTATTATTGGCTTCTGCCCGAACTGTGCTCAGCTCATATAAATTTGGTGTCTGATCTTTTATATTGAGATTAATAAATATTTATTCAAGCAAACCAAATATCGCCAGGCCTTTCCTACAAAATGTGAATTTGAATGCAGTGCAAGATTTTCAGGTAGGCATGTGATTGCTTAAATATGTATAATTTAGCTTTACACATTTATACCTTTTTTCCCCCCTCAGTACCTCTCTGTTTTGCAGTGCTATATGTAAAATGCATAGCCAGACATATAGGCAGGGGCTGTTACTAGATAATCATGTTAAGAATGTGCAAACCTGGGTGGCTTAACATGGAGGAGAACAGACAAAGTAACTCTTGTTCAGCATAGCATGTGACTTTTTCTTGGTTAGGACCATTACTCTGGTATATTAGGTGTATTAAGAGTTTATATTGTCTTGTCGGTGTACAACTTGGACAATCCTGCTGAATCGGTCTAAAGAGCCTTCTTTTAATTCAAATTCATCCTCTCCTTTTGATTGTTTTTCTACATAGACCAGCCATCACGTAGCGTGGTGCCATCATTTTACCAGAAAGCATCTGTAGAAAAGACTGTCAAGGTGCTGTTGGAGGGGCACTGTGCTTTTGGGTTGCTCTGATGCTCTATCACTTTCAGTTCTCAGATTTAAGATTGGCTTCCATCATTTCATGTGTGCAGAAGTACCTGGGAAGTAACTGGGGGACTACAAGGCATCTATCTGTGCAGCCAAGCATGGGGCTTTTCCAAGGGTATTTGGTGTGGCAGGCTGGCAAAATGTCCTATGACAGGCCTGCTGCCCTGTGGCCAGTCAGTCCTATCTCCTGTAGCACCCCAGTGGCCTGTCCAGTCCTTCTCCTCACCAGAGGTGTTACCATTGCTTGGTTTAGAAAGAGGGGAAGGGTATGTGTGAAAGAAATGTGTGTCGGCAGACAAATAGGGAAAAATACTCTGGATCTTCGGAGGTCATTGCGTATTGTGCTGCATTTTGCTTAAAGTTTTCTTCTGCCTTCCAGGAGGTTGCAATTAACTCTCTGCTCTTTGCCATTAACCTCCTAAGGCCATTCCCCTTAATTCCCAGCCATGTCCTCCTGGTGCTTGTTCGTTGAGTATTGGGCAAATGCAGTGTTGGAGATGCTGTTCCCGGAAAGACTCTGCGTGCCTCGTTCTCTCTGTAGAGCACCTCAGGTAGGAGCTTGGTAGCAGAGGCTGGGAAGGGAGCATGTGCATGGTCCTACCTTTCCCAGGCTCCCATCCAGCAAGTATTACACTTTGTCTTGATGGAGGTTTCAGCAGGTGGTGAATCACATCATTGCTTAATACCTTAGAAGCTGAAATTTTCTGCTGCCAGTTTTCAGGCATCCGTCAGCCTGGCTGATTGATTCATCTTTCCTGCAGAATGGCCAGAGACATGTGTACGATTCTTCCCCATGTTACTATCAGAATTAGCAGGGAGATTCAGAGTGTACCAAGCATTTGAAATTTGCCATTCTTTTTTTATTTCTTGCTTTTAAGATACCTGTCCCATTGCCTGATAAGGGAATTTATCTGTAACACCAGTTCTATCTGCAGTCATAGTTCTCCTCTGTGGTTGTCCCCTGTTGCTTGTGAATTTTCAAAGATTTTCCTTTGAAGTCCAGGAAAGCTTTTATTTTAAAAATGCTCTGAAGAGCTCAGAAAGGGTGAACCTTGTGGTCCACATTCATAGGCTATTAAACTTGTCCCTTGTACCTTATGTAGGAAGATTTTGTTTTGATCTTCTGCACACCATTCTCCCCATTCTCCCTTGAATCTGGTGTTAAGGGAGTCGTATTTGGCTTTTCCTTTATTTTTTCCCAGGGAAAATAAAGCTAATGAACGACAACAAAAAAATAGTCCCCAAAACATCAAGTCAAAACAGATTCTTCATTAGTTGTGCTTCAGGAAATTGTGGTAGGAATTGAAATGTGTATTGAAACCTCTCAAACATTTTACTATAGCGGGAGGGATATGGAGCCTTCAGTGAAGGTATTCATACTCCTACGGCTTCATCAGTCACCAGTGGAGGGGGAAAAGAAGCACGCAGCTGTAGCTTAAACTCCTCTCTCCTAGTTCCTGCAGCTTTAGTCCCACAAGATGGGCTGCCGTTCTGCACTCTAATCACCAGGAGCCTTTTAGGGAGAACGAGACCTCACATTTTGTGTGTACTTAGACACAAATCAACCCTCCAGATTTTCTTGACAAGGTTTCTTTCTGTATTGCAAAGAAACAAAGGGCATAATTTAATTTTTCTGTAGATGCTGCCAATTTTCTTTTTCTATGCATGCTACCTAAAAGGCAGATTTAGAGGGAAGGAATTTTGGCATTAGTCGGTGTGAGTCAGCGAACCTTTCCATCGATTCACAAGTTCTGACAAAACCTGCTTTTCAGACACTGCTTTTGATGCAAGCCAGAGCTCTGGTAAAGTGGATTTCTTTCTGTCTGGCCGTCTCTGCCATTAGAAGAACCTGTTGGGAGAAAGAGGTTTTTCTGTTGCTTCAGGACAAAATGCAAAACTGGCTTCTTTAATTTGTTCCTATAGATAACGTGGAAGTTCAGACTGACCCAGAACATTTCTTCCATTTTTATTTCTTCACTTCTGGACGAGCACTGTCTTTGCAGAGCAGGATTTACATAATCTGGATATTAGGACAGATGTCAATTTTTTTTGAATGTAACTTTAAAGAACGGGAATAACAGAATGTTCTTTCCTCTATTTCAGAGCTAAAAATATTTGTCGTATCTNTTTTTTTTTTTTAAGTGAAATCAGAATATTTAATCTTTTGCTTGGCAGCGCTCCTGGCATTATTTGAGACAATTTGATCAAATGCATGTTCAGTCTAGGTCAGAAAAGAGTTTTGTGCAGCATAACAGCTGTTACCTGCCATTTAGTCACTGAATGTGGGAGATTGATGTGCTTTATTGGGCCAGCACAGCTCTCGATTGCAATGTCCTTTAAGTTACTTTCCACAGAATTTGATTTAAAATATGCATAACTAATAAAAGAGCTCTTGGAACAGGGTATGTATTTAAAACCCCGTAATAATTTATGTTTCTAGTTGGAATGAAAGCACCTGGCTGGTTTATTATGACCCATTACTAGCTGCTTCTGTTAAAGACATTGCCCTAGCAGTGGGTAGGATATGCAAGAGCAGGGAAGCAGCTATGGCAGAAGGGAAATAAGTTTTAAATTCTGTCCTCTGAGTCCTGATTTCTTTTGCTAATGCTTGTTGCAGAAAGAGGCTGTAGTGTGATTACAGAGAGTTTGATTCTGTACAAGTATCTTTATCAGTTTTTCTGTGATTTTGAATTTCGGTTAACTAATGTGCTGCTAATGGAGAAACCATCTTTTGCCATTAGGAGCAACTGTATGGGCATTACCTGTTTTTCCTCTGGTTTGAATAACAGGGTTAGGACAGACTTTGCCCCATTTTTTCTCCTCTATTTCTAGTTGTGCCAGCTGGATACATTTTCCTTTTAAAATCCCTGGAAACATCCATGTTTTGCAACAATTCAGAAACAAATACCCCTGCTCTTACCCTTCTGTGTTTTGGCAGTAATCCTTAGAGGCCAGTACTGTTTCAGTACTTAGTGGCCTTTCCACTGCTGTAGCCAGGGGCAGCACTGGTATAGCTAAGCTTGGTACTGAGCTCCAGAGCTTTGGAGCAGATGCATTGGCCATTGCTTGGCTGTCTGGCTGCCCAGCCAGCCCACTCCTACTTCTGCCACTCAAGCTGGAGAATACTTACCTTTTGGGAAAACTACACCTCTGGCCGTAATAGCAACTTTCACCCTCAGCTCTGACATTTGCTCCCCATGCAGATCTGGTGCCTGGGGTGGCAGTAAGTGCCCTGGGCAACACTGCTCTGCAGTTCCGGTGTCAATTAAAAGTCGTAGGTAACACACACAGGGTGGATGCAGGTCATGGTGTGGAGTGGCCGTGGAGGTGGTGGCGGGCAGAGCAGGAGTGCTGTCATGCAGTATTGTCATGGAGAGCTGTGTGGACCTTTTCAAACCGGTTTCTTTCCACTGCACCGTGAATTAGAAAAAAAAAAAAAAGAATAGGAATTCTCCTACCAAGATGTTGTCAGGATCTTCCCAAGACAGAGCTATGCTTTCATTTGCTTTTAGGAAGCCTAGGCCCTTGCTGGTGCAGGTGGATTTGAGGAAAAAGTGTGTGGATTTGAGAGCTGGAGTTGGCTTAGTCTCAATCTTAAAACTTTTTATTTTAAACTTAAAATGCTGATCCTCAATAATCAGCCTTTTAGGCTTGTTTTCTTGAACTAATGGAAAAAATTAATTGTTAAAGCAAGTTGAAAAGAAGACCAGGACCATGCACATTAGCCAGACACAGTGCTTCTTTCTCTGCTGACTTTAAAAGCAGTGCTTTCCTTTCCCATGGTAGAGCTGGATTTGTAGCAATTGGCTCCAAGTTTCTATTGTGTGCCTTTTAATTTTTAAGCAATTTGTTTTCACCACAAGTCTGTTTCTGGAGCAGCTTGCATGGCAGAGTGGGAGACTTCTTTAATGGAAAGGTATGAGCTGTCATTCCTTTCTACATGCTGTGAGGTATGGAAATATAATTATTGGTGTTTACATAGGAGGAAGTGGAAGCACAGAGCTGTTCTGTGTGAGGCTGGCCAGGAAAGCCAGGGCAGGCTCGGATGAGAAACACCAGTACCCGGTGCCCCTCTCTGGCCCTTGGGAATGGCTTGGCGTGTCGTGCTGGGCTGGCTGCCTTGGTGGGGAGACGGAGGCAGGGGGAACACAAAGGTGACCGGGACCGAGCACATTTGATCAGAAATTATTATTGTTCAGAATCAGTGGCATCACTTATTTAATGCATTATTTCAGTCCAGTCTGGGTCCCATTTTCTTTTTGCAAGGGCACTACAGAGAAGTTTGTAGATGTGCGAGATCGTATCGTTGCTACTTCAAACCAAATTTACCCGAACACAAAGGCGTCACCCCTATTTTAAAAATCTGTGTACATAAGGTTTTTCACGTTCAAACAGTTACTAACTTTAATGCTGAGAAACCTCAGCCTGAAAGGAAACCTTTTTATAGTCGCCATGTGAAGGAATATAAATAGATCTGTAGATTGAAGGGCTCTTTCATCCCCTGTCTGGAGTAGCCGGGACAGCAGCTGCTTGTGCTGTGGAGCTGGTGGGTTTTCAGATTCCTTGGGATCTGCAGAAGCCAATTAAGGGAAAAGTAGTTAGGGCTTTAAAGTACAATGCAGTATTTAAGTTTTCAGATGCCTGTTCCCTTCTTCCCCAACACATTTTTTTGGTGTGTTTAATGAACAAGTCCCACACTTTCAACAAATTCATCACCATTGTCCTTTTTTTGTTTTGCCTTTTTTTTTAATGGAAACTGTGACTCATAAAATATTTTAATCCCTGTTATTGAGCATCATTAAAATGAAGATTGTTCCCCAACAGTGTGTTTTTGATTTAAGAACTCTTCATACTGTGAGTGCTCTCTGCATTGAAGAATGACATATAATAAGTTGATGAAATTAGAAGTTTTATAAGACACTGTAATCATAACTTTTTCTTATGTAAATTAAAATACTTTGTGATTTTTAATTCTCTTTCCTTTTATACATGCAGACACATCTTACTTGACAATATATGAAGCACATTAAACTACTAGTTAAGGTAGAAAAGGGGATGAGAAAAACAAATTACACATTTGAAAAGTAAGATTGTCTGTTAAAAAGGGTCCAATGCTTACAGCAGACGTGACTGAGGATGAGGAAAATGTGTTTCTGGAGGACCGTGGGTATGTTCCTTAGTCCCTCTGCATGATGTATTCTGATTAAAAGGGGGCAGATGAGCATCCAGCTCTTCCATACGTTCAGTAGCTGTGGCGCAGGGGATCATGGGCTGGGAGGGGGTTGGTGACATTGTGCTTTGGTGCCATGTCCCAGCCTTTTGGGTTGGCCCTGCCTTTGGGCACAGGTTTGTGTCCTCGGTCTTGGGATCTCCTGCTTTTGCTGGGAGAGGAGGGTGGTTTGCACATGGCTTGTTAACACCTGCATGCTGTATTTTGGGAAATTTCTTTCACTGTTTCTTCCAGGGTACCACTTAGCATGTGCGTATCCTCTTTCCTTCCCTTACAGGTCCTGTCCCTTAACAGTGACAGGCATAATAGTGGCCCTAAATTTTTAAATACAGGTTGTGAAAAAAGAAAACAAAAAAGAACCACAAAAAAAGGGGAGGGGGGGGAAAGAAGGTGCAAATAAGGCAAATGCTTGCAACATCCTGTGCATTTACCCAACGCTTAATTTTTAAAGGGTTTTTTCCTTACCCATAAATGCCTCTTCCCTTAAAGAGAACTGCTTTAGAAGCTGCACACTCACAAGTACCGGACACGTCACTGGGAAGTGGAGATAACCATAAAATGCATAACGGCATAAATCCTTCAAGTTAGTAATTAAAAAATGCCAGGCTTTTTTTTTTTTTTCCCCTTTTCATGCACTACCATTTCGTGTGCAGCAAGGTTAAGATGGAGAAATTTTTCTTAATTTCTTTTAAAATTGTCTGCATGGGACTCCTTGGCTCACCATGGCTATAAACTCATAAAGAGTAGAGGTTTCATTTAGAAACTATCCAATTTAAAAGGGAACTGGGCGGGAGGTAGGAAACAATGCTGAGTGGGATGCCTAAATTGCTCAGGATGTTGTAAAGAGAGCTGCTGCCTTTTGATCTTGTGAAGGGCTGCGGAGATGCCTTTGCTTTGACCAAAGGATGTTGGAAGCAAGTGGCAAGAAATCACCAACCTTCCATCCTGTTTTCCACTGCTTTTACTTGGCTTAAGGCTGGTGTTATTAAGGAGGTGTAAGGAAGCAGCTCAGACAAGGCTTCCCTTTAGGGTCTTGTTGCCGCTCAAGAATTAGAGCATGTTTGTTTCTGGTCTGTTCAGATGTTTTATGGCAGCCCGTTGTTGCTCGCTGCCTGCTCAGGCTGGCTACTGGCTCTCATTAGGTGTAACATCAGGCTGTTGCTTGGAAGGAAGAAAGAGATGAAAGCTCTTGCATAACTGGAGAGCTTGAATGAAAAGTTAGTATTGGGAGATTGCCCGTATGTTGTGCAGAGAAGAAAGTAACTTGCATGTAAAGACCTTGCATAACTGAAGAAGGGAACTCGATGTGTATATATATTTACATATATATTTTAAAAATGATAACAAAATATAACACATGCATAGGATTCTTATTTAAAGAAATACTTTAAATTCCCCTTTTTAATTTTTTTAATAAGGATTTAGATGGAGACAATATTTCAAGGATGTAAATTGGCTGAAGCCTGAGAGAGAGAGGGGCATCTCTGGCTTTTGGTGAAGAAGTTTAGTGGTGAACAAAGAGCCCCCTGTCTCAGCGTGCTGCTGCCTGCTGTGCACTGGGGAGGCAGAAGTGGCTTTTTAATGTCACCTATACCTACAGCCTTGCCCTGTATAGAAACTGTGGCTTCCCTCCTGCCGTGGACCAGTCCTTGCTTCTTCAGCCTCCTGTCCCACTGGAGGACAGCACCATCAGTAAACATAAGGACCCTTGCTGCTGAATAGTTACCTTGCCTTATGTCATAGCAGTTTGAAACCACAGCCTGTGCCTCCTCTGAGGAGCAAAGGCTGCCAGTTTTGCTTGCACTAGCTTCAGCTGGGGACAAGTGTCTTTTCAAAATGCAGTGCTGCAATCGGTCAAAGATGTTTTTAGTTCTCATAAATTAGAATTGCTGTATCTTGCTTTATACAGTGCAATGTCAGTGCTGGTAGTTGGACAATTAGTTGCTTGGGTTTTTTTTATATACAAGAGATTTCCTGCATTATTTAGACAACTGGATATGGGGGAATTAGTTTATGAAAAACCATCTCGTCCTGTTGAGATAATATCATGTCTTTACAGCAAATAGAGTAAACTGGTTTCTTAAACTTTCCTGGTTATTTACAGAAGCAATCTTTTCAAGTATCAGAGAGGTCGTAAACTAGAAGACCTGATGCTAACCTGCACTAAATTCCAGTGAAGTTGGGGACAGAAAATATTTTCCGGCTTTACTAGAAAGATACATATTGGGTGGGAATAATTACATTCTAATAATAATCATGGGTTTTGCAAGCTACTGTATTTAAACTTGTCTGGGGTCCATTATGATGTGGTTCATAAACACGATGAAACTATGTGGCTAATAACATGAAATGTTTCCTACTTTGATCTAATCAGAAGCCTGTCTCGAGCTGCTGGTTTAGATCTTCATCAGAGGAGAGGAGGATGTCGGAAATAAGTCCTTTAGAGCGTTTCTCTCTTGGCAATTAGCCACAGGAGCTCCATTATTACTTTTAGCCTGGATCAAATGAGGTCAATGACATGAGCTTCCTGCATGAGATCTTTCTTAGAAGCAGCAGCAGATGGTGATTGTGAACATCTCCATCCTGCAGGTCTGTGTCCTGACAGCAGCCATAGAATGCAGTCTAGAACCTCAGAGGGAGGAGTAGGAAAAGTAGACAAATGACTGTGGGGCCTCTGAGGAAAACAGCAGTTTGACCATAGTGCTCTGCCTTGAGACAAATATTAATACCTTTCAGAAAGTTGTGATCGTGGTGGTAAAAGAACAAGACTTGCATAAGTGGGAGGCCTGTCCACTTTAAGATTAAGATTGCAGGAGCAACCACCTGGAATTCAACTTAATTTTTACTGCACCATTTTAAGGAAAAGAAAACTGCTTCAATGTTGATTAAAAAATGAATGCATTAAAAGCAGTGCCTCCATGCCTGTATGCAAATATACAAATATAAGGCTTTTTTCTTCTACCTTATGATGAATTTCCACTATGTTTATTAATCAAAAGAAGATTATTTAGGTCTGTAATCTTAATGGTGAATTTATGTGGAGAATACTCCCTTGAAGTGTCTATAGGAGTTCCCGTAGCCCCATACAGCGTCCTGATGAGGGATCCTGGTCAGATGAATGAGCCACTGTCATCTTTGGCAAGTGTATTTGTTTGGTTTTAGTAGTGGTGTAATCCATTAACTTGCAGCTCTCTAGAATAAACAGTAGAAATGAGAAAATTGTATATTTGATAATGAACTATTGATGGAGCAGCTTCAACCCTGCAACTTATCATGCAGTTTCTGCTATGCAATATAATTAACTTGCCTTGTCAAGTGCAGAAATGGTCTTATTTAAAAATAATACCCAAATCTGCAAATGCTTTATGTGATAGTAAACCGTGAATTTCATGAGTATGTCTACAAATAATTTGATTTGTTGGGGTTTTTTGGGGGTTTTTTTGGGTATTTTTGTAGAAGATCCTGATCAGACTCGAGTGAGTCNCCCCCCCCCAATTTAAGTACATTTAATGACAAGAGTGAGTTGAGTGTTTTTCCTTAAAAAAGCCAGGTTTTTAGTTGTGTGGTTCTTTTCTGGACATACTGCTCAGAGTTCTTTCATCACCCCTGTCACTGTCTTTTCTAAATGCAGCTGGAGACAGGCATTTGGAGTTGGACTCCAGCATATTCTCTAAGTTGGTGCATTCTCATCCAGCTAGATTATGCGAATGGTTTTATTGGCCTTTATTCCTTCTCTTCCCAAAGAGATGTGCCCTGCTGCAGTGGCTTGGGAGAGGATCCTGGAGTTTCTCTTGAGTGCAAGACATGTGCCCTGGGATGCAGGAGCGGGTAGCAAAGAAGCAGCTAGAGTTTAGCTAAGAGAATTCCTCAGACATGGCACCCATCCTTGCACCTTGATACACCCTAACTCTGGGCTGAGTTGAGGAAAGAAGCAAAATCACTTGGTGGGAATACAGTTTCAACTATTTGCATGGTATTTGTGAGGATGTTTTTAGAATCTTCTGGATCCCAAAACTATTCACTTGCGTGGGAAAATCAGATTGCTTTTTGAAATCAATATTACCAGATCTTATGGTTATAGAGGGAAGTTTGGAAGATGTCAACTCTGTGGCTGAACGAAAAGGTGGAAAAAACAACTCACACACAGAGCAGAGCCCAGAATATTTTCAGTTTTTCAGTCTTTCTGAAATCTAGAGATACAGTATTAGTTTGTAAACCTTGTGCTTAGGAATTCCTTGTGTTAAGGAATCCTTTGAACAGGTAAGCGGGTGTAATGAAACAACATTGAAAAAAGAAAGGTGGAGAAATCCACCAGAGAAGAGAAATGTACAATAATATCTCAGTGAGGCAATAAAATGACTTCAGTCTGTCAGTGCACTGATGCTGGTGGCTAAAGATAATCTAACACTTGTTGCTGAGGAGTGTGGTTTTCTGATGAGCTGATTTTAAGAAATGAGGATATGAAATACTTAGAGGATATTGTCTTCTGTCTCTGAAAGCAAAGATACCATCTCGCACATATAGGCTGGTTGAAATTTTAATTAAACTTGAGCCAAAAAGCATTGCTGAACAGACGAAAGCAAATTCATTTAGAGGCTGAAGAGACTGAGGGTGAGGGATTTCTATGTCAGAAAGATAAGGAAACATTATTTAATATGTTTTTGCCATGTCTGTAGTCAAAATATTTCTATGCCAAAATCTTGGAGTAAAAACTGGGTTTCAGTTTGGGGTGTCCTTGTCGGGGATGTAGGATGCAAAGGAGTCGGAAGACAGGGAAGGAACATGGTTGCTACAGGAAGGAAAATACTCATGAAGGGAAGAAGAATAATTGTCTCTCCTCCTGTCATGCCTTGTTTTTCTCCTGCTCCTTCAGCTGACTGAGTTGGCAGATGCGTACAAGCAAATGCTCTTTAATTTTTGTTTTGGTAATCCCGCCTCCCCACCCACAGCTTTCTGTCGTACATGGCTCCAGCCTCTGATTGATGCTGCATGGCAGGCTCTGGGAGGGGGGCACAGCGGCTGGCACTGGCCAGGCTCAGTGGAGCACAGGATGGAGCGTGGTGGCTGCGGGAGCCTCGGCGCCTCCCAGATAGGCGTTAGGGGGATAACTGACAGCATGCCTGCTCCAGTACAAAGAGCAACATTTAGGCATGGTTGCGATGATGTGTTGAAATAAACTCTGTTATGATTATGCTGCTACATTCTTGGCAGGTTTACCATAAACCACAGTGTGCTTTTTGGTGTGTATGTGGATTTTTTTTTTTCTTTCGTATGGGTAAGCAGATTAGTTAATGCGTGCCTTTCATGAGCCTAGGCTTTCATCTGTAATGCTGGGGTTAAACTGCATTCAAGCTGTCTATAACCTGTGAAGGTCACACTACCATTTTGATTTCCTCTCCCCACATTATGAGCCTTCTGCAGGAGCGGGTACGGAAGTGCAACGCAGCCCCACGCAGAGGCTGAGCCTGACCCCACTCCTGCTGCTCTGCTCGGGGGATGCTCTTCTACTCTGAGTGGTTTTTCAGAATGAGCAGGTTTTTTTTGTTCTCAAAACCACGCCCAGCCCCTTCATTGTACTTACCTGTATGTCATTAAATACTCAGCTCTAAAGGCACCAACTCAGAAGTAGGACATGCTTTTCTCTCCCCAGTTTAAGACTGTGGCTTGGCTTTAACAGGCAGCCAACTCCCACCTGGCATGTCTGAGTGAAATGGATTGCCCTGAAATAGGCTTCTGCTCCAAGGTTTTGTGCTCAGGATGACACTGCTTCCTTCAGCCTACTCATATTTACAAATGCCCAGCCTGGACTAGGCTACCTTTCCTCTTCTCTGCTCTGTCACAGCATCGCTGCTGTCTCACCCACTGGCTGCCTGAGCATCCGCCATCTGGTCCCAAAAACCAAATGAGAGCGGTGCGTTGTTTTAATTATTTTCTACTTGTGTGGTCAGGAGGTTATTTGGTCTGGTGAGCTCTACTTCAGACCCTTGCTCTCATTAATACCACCTTACGTACATCCTGTTCGAGTACAGGAATGGTTGAGTTATCCACTTGTGTGGCCGGCTCTTGATACGACACAGTGGCCAGTATTTACAATTATAAGAGGAAGCTGTTAGATGTGGATTATCCTGTATTTTTCTCCAGTGATGGTAGTTACCTACATAAATTTCAATTTAATCCCAGGACTGAGGTCTCGCTAAAAATATGCGCATAAAAATTCCATTATCCAGAAGTAAATTTGGCTCATTTAGATTTTGAAATTGTATTTATTAAAGCGACTCTTTTCTGATTTGGAGGAATCCTGCACAAGTCTTTGTAAAACACAACAGGCTTGTGAAGAGGTGTAAAACTTGATGGAAGAAGAGAGCAAAAGCTACAAGTAAGAAAAATAGTTTTGTCAGCTTCTTGGACGAGGGATCATTTTTTTCTTGAACAGACAAAGCAAATTCAGCTGAACACTGAAGTTGGAAATCCCTCTGCAAGACGTTCTGCATGACTTTTAAGTTCTTATGCATCCTTGATAGAGTTCTGTGGTAAAGGTAACCCATCAGACAGTTACAGGGAGGCAAACTCTTGCCTCCAAATCTAGATAGGTAAGTGGCAGCTTCAAAAATAGTGTCGCCATCTAACTTTTGATACGCACTTCACTGTCGCAGCTTGGCATGAAACAGGGTTCTGCTTGGTGCAGAAACAGGGCTGGACAGATTTTGTTTCAGTCTGGTTTCCATTGTGTTTCTGTATTTCAGAAAAGCAAAGCCTAAGGGGATATAGCTGGAGGAAAGCAGTGGTAATTAGGGGCACTGTGCACTGAATTTGTCTGGGACTGTTGAAGCTGGCTCTACTTCCAGCTGCTGCGTTCATGCTGGGCGTCATGAAAGGACTTGTTGCACCTTGAGAGCACGAATATCCGCTCAGGTTGTCGCAGGATTAAGCTGACATGCCTCCAAGTTACTTTAGGGCTTCTGAGTCACTGTTCAGATGGTACATTTAGCGAAGGCCTTTTCAAAAGAAATAAATCCTCTGGATATGTTTGTGAGAGTTCAGTATTGTCAAATTACAATTTGAAGTGATGGAGATTTCTTTTATCTCTTGGGAAGCTAAATAGCTCAAATTGCTGGGGCATCTTTAGTGAAGATACCTTAAATTTTTATATTTTTCATTTTTTATTTAATAGCAGAGTTTTTCTCAAGTATGCTCTTCATATGCCCCATATTCAGAAATGTGGAGGGGGAAAAAAAGAAGTGAAAAGAATGCAACATTTTTACATGTAAAAAAAGAATGCTCTCCACGTCTTCAGCATATTGTAGAGCCCTTCAACATTTTGTGGTTGATGGTGGGACATGAAGGAAATTCAGACTTCTGCATCTGAGTTAGGCAGCCTGGGTTGTGCAGTGAGCTAATAGACAGCTAGTCCTGTGAGAACTGTGTGAATGGTGTAATGCACAAATCTGTGTTACAAGGAAACTCCGAAACATGTTCTCAGTAAATTAACGAGGAGGTTTAGTGTAGGCTTCAGCATGCATTTCAGAAAGAAGTCCCACCCATTCAAAAGTGTTTGTGGTTTCTGAGTTCTCTCACACCGCCTCTGCAGATCCCTGTGATGCAAACCAGGTTTTGGTGAATTAATCTTCCTTCTTTCCATGTGCGCGCCACCTCGCTCAGAAACAGGGCACAGCTGGGGGAGACGGGCTGTGCCTGAGGGGAAGGATGAGTAGAGAGGTGGGAGCTCATGGGGTCATGAATAATCGTTATTTCCCAGAGAATAATTCAAGTGTGGTTTTGGATGAAAAGGGTTTTTCATGGCATTTCTTGTGTTGGTATAAGTCATGTATGTCTCGTTATGTTAAACGTCCTCATCTGTGTTTTTGTTCATTGGTTCGGTCTTTTTGTTTGGGTTTTGTTTTAGGGCATTTTTTAGGTGGATTTTTTGTTTGTTTGTTTGTTTGAAATACTGTAAGTTGAATGCATACTTCTTGTTGTTCAATTTTTCACTGAATTCAGCAGAAGCTACCTCCTGCCATTTCCCTTTGAAACCAATATAATTGACAAGTCTTTCTCCAATTTTCTCCTACCAGCTTAATTTTTAGCTTTTCCTTTTTTCTTTGAAAGAGGCTGCAAAATACGTAAGTTATTTAGAAAAAGCATAGGCTAATTTTAAAAGTCCTGCGATGTCTCATTTTGAGAGAACTATTACCACTTGTTCATGACCTTGTGTATAGGCTCCAGACCTCTGACTTCAATAGCTGGTGCAAGTGTCTACTGCCTGAAAGGAGAAGTACTTGGAGAGAAGTATTTTGAGTATTTCAGAAATGTCCTTCTGTATGCTGCTAGATAAATGTTAGATGGGAAAATTTTGTGTCCTCAGTAAATTCCTCTTTAAAAATAAAAATATTTGATTGATCTGACAATGTAAATCATGGATGTTGCTTTGTCAGAATATGGCAAAGGTTTCTACTTTTCAGGTATTTAAAAAGAAAATTATGAAAACAGCAAGGATTATCTCATCTTATTATACCAGAAGATATTTACTATTTTTTGGAGTATTGCTTGTTTGTTCTCATGCATCTTTCCAGATGGACTAAAATTGCTGTTTTGCCTTTTCAGCAGTTTGCTACTGGCCAAGTAGTGTAGTATCACAGCAGCTGATCTGCAGGTTTAGCCTCCGATGAAAATTCTTACATTTCAAAAGTAAATATTTTAAACCTTAATTTTGAGATCAAGTTTCAGCTCTGAAAATATTGTAGCAACTGTAGTTAAAGTTAAATAGTGAAAATTTGGGCATTCAGAAAAAGTAGCAAGGGTTTGTTTTGTTTTGTTTCGTTTTGTTTTGTTTTTAAACTGGGAAATACTTATTCCTTTCTACCCTGAAGCTGAGTGTGTCATTGCTAGATGCACTGTGGTCTGAAATTGTGAACGATGTGCTTGACATGGAACATAGCCCTGAAAATACAAGCTTTATAAAGGGAATATTGGCACGATACAAACTTTATTAATACTTGTGGTCAGTCTGCTCTATTGTTTAAAATCCCTGGTTTCCATGTTACTTGGTAAATACAGCTTTGCTTAGTTTGCTTGAAGAGTGACCCTTTGTGACTTTTGGATTTGTGTACACTTCTACTTTCACTCAGGCTTTTTTCTCCTAAGGAAAACTTGGGGACATGGTCTAAGATTTGAGATGAGAAGTGCTGGTTTTGTCTTGTCTAAAGATAATAGTAAGACAGCCCTAAAAGAGCTTTTTTTTTGTGCTTCTTCAATAAGTAGAATGGGCATTTGCATGTTAGTGTTGGCAGGAGACAAGACATTGAAACGCCTGGCACTTGAATTCATCTCTGTTGAGAAAATATTAGATATTTTGAAAGGTAAAGCGTGTCATTAAGATGCTGCGTTCTGTTTTAAATACCCTCTGTGGCACAGGTAGGCAGGTGGTCTGGCCGTGGTGGTCTCCACTGGAAGACTCCTGCACTGCTCCTGGTAGCTCCTGCATCACAAGGTGTGGAAGTGTGGGTACGCCGACTTACTCAGGAGCAAAAAATTAGTAAGGGTTCATGCCCAGGGCAGCTAAGGTGACATCTTTCACTCTTTGTTGGGTATGAGTGAATGAACATGCCTGTATTTCTCTGTGTTTCAAGTACGCAAGTGAATTGAATTCTTCGTGATACTAATCCCAGTTGATGGCAAAATGTTGGGGATACTGTTGCCTTTGCTCTCCCTCAAATATGGTGCTTTCTGTTCAGCTGGAAGATGCCTTCCGTGTAAGGTCAAGCCCACATCTTATCTCTAAGTCCTCCTTCCCTTCAGGGTATCATCAGGCATTCAACTTACAAATCTTCTAAATCTTCTGAGGTGTTTTCCTATGTGCATTTTAAAAAGTTGATGTAACTTTAGTTAAGAGCAGCTTCCACTAAGCTGGCACGCCTTGTATTTGATCAAACCTTTGCTTCGTGCTTGAAGGACAGCTTGGCTTGCTTCACAAACCCACTGGGTTTCCCTGTTGGAAGACACGACAGTCAACTAGAGCAATTTTTTTTCCCCTTTTGATTTATGGTGTGGTGGAAAAGGAATTGCAGTGTATGTACTGGAGAGGGCAGGTCATGCCCTCTGTTTCCAGCTGATTGCAAAAAGTAATTTTGGCAGAGCATTTGGTAACATCTGCCATTTGACATGTCGTCAGTGTTTCCTATTTTTCACTTTTCTTTATTTTGCCTTCTTATTTAGCCAAGCAGTTTATGCCTAGTAATCCTTGCTTTAGAAACCGAGGTCACTTTTGGTATGGTTTTACATCCTTGAAGCAATCCCTGCACCGGTTCATATCTTAGTATTTACTTGCAGGTACATTCCTTCTGACTGCAAAATGATTTGGCTTCTTTCTTCTGTCCCTCTCTCACGTACTCTGCAGGGGGCTGCATCTGCCCAGCACGGGTTTTTTCCCCATCTTTCTTGTGACTTGGGGATTTAGCATTTGTCTCTGGTTGCATTGCCACTTCCTATTCAGGCTGTAGTTTTTGTGTTAGAGGTCTGGGCTTTTATGGGCTAATAAGTGGTGGTGTTAACTGCTCTGATCAGGAGGTGGCCAGGGGATGGTGCTTCCCTCATTGACTGGCTTAAACCCGGGGCTGAAACTCTGACGCTTCATTCCTTTGACTGCAGGAAGTCCACGCTGAACGGTAAAGGTTTTGGGGTCAATATCCAATTCCTACAGCTCAGCCTCATTTAAGTGGTTTGGTTTTTTGGTTTGTTGTTGTTGTTGGTTAGCTGGTTTTGTTTTGTTTTGTTTTTTTATGTGGACTGCAATGCCACTCCATTTTGTTGTCCTTTTCCAAGGAGCCATCACATGAAATTTGTGTTGTAGGGCCGGTGGTTTGGCCCATCCCTTCTTCCAGTTAGGCAGTGAAAGAGCTCTTGCATCTTGTCTTACGGTATTGCAAAAATTAAAACAACAGTGTTTGGTCCCTGCACTGTCTGGTGAAGCACTGGCTTAGAGGGAATGAAATCCAGCACAATTTACAGGTTTTTTTGTATGTTCTGTGTTGTAATATAGAGGAAGGTAACGGAAGTACCATAAAACCAGCATGTCTGCTCCTGTGCATTGACTTCATTGATTTTTGCTTTGATATCCTTTGAAATTCATATTAGAAATGATTTCTGGCCTCATCTATAAAATTACCTTTTGGAAATTAAAGTTTGACACACAGAAGGAATTTATTCACCACTGACTAATTTTTAAATTGCGAGTTACATTTTTTATTCTCATGGCAAAGAACTGTGCTTGTTTTGTATGTCCAGAGTTGGAGAAGTTTGTTTAAAGTCTGGATAGACAATTGATATTTAAATTCCTGTTCTGCTGTTGATGAAAGTGTTGATAGCAAGCTGCTGTTGTTATTTTTCCCCATAATCTGAAAGAGAGCCTGTTGGGCAGATAACTGTATGTATATACTGGCATTTGTAGAGAGATGTTTTCAGACATACGTGCACATGCTCTTCTTTGTCAGCTTTTTCTCAACAGTTCCGTGGTTCTGCAACCCATATCCAGCCTCCTAAATTTCTTCCTTTCAACAGGATGGGTCAGCTGGAGGAACGCTGCCTGCCCCGCGTACTCCAGCTCTGAATTTTCCCGTGTGCTGCTTTCCCTGCACGATTGATTGCAGGTTATGAAAGCCAAGGCCTTGAGAAAAACACTGTTGTCTCTTTGGCAGTTTGGTACTGGGGATTTGACCTAGAAAATGTCTGCCTGCTGCTGGAGATTAAATAAGCAGAGGCAGCATGGAGGTGCTGTATGAGTTGTTAGGAGTTTCATTTTGGTTGGTGCATGGATGGGGGAACCAAAGGGAAGAGGTGCAAGGATTGTGTTGTAGGATTTGGGATGCAGTATCCCAATTTATATATACTAGCCTGAGATCTGCATGTTCCCTTCTCCCTGGCAGTTTGTCCCTCCTTCCTGTGTTATAGTCAGTATTTGGCTACAGATAAATGTAGGAATATTTCAGTGGAGAGCAGGAGTGCTCCTGTCACCAACAGCCTGCTTTTAGATCAGCTGAAGTGAAGCATGAAATCTTACCCATAAGTTTTAGCATCACTGGAAGCTTTCCTTCCAAAGGTGTTTATGTAATGGAAGGAATTAATGGAAATAAAAAACCAAAACAGCTGCAAGCAACAATTGTAAACAAGTGGAGTTTAAGCATGTTGATTTCTGGAATGCTGTTCGGTATTTTGTTCTGTTCATGAGTGGGGGTGGCTAGTTTGAACTGATAGAGAGGACTTCATAAGAGCTACGGACACTCGTAAAACAGAAGGCCCAAACAATGCATAAATATGCTGCATCCTGATGCCTCTTAAATTTGTCCATGAGTATTTGGGAATTGATATGTACCCAGTGACAGGACTTAATTGGGCTAATGTTAATGTGACCCAAGGAACAAAGCTTGTATGTTGGGGAAGTGCCTTAAAGATGGATTATTTGTATTCACATTGCTGCTAGGTGAATGTTTGTCTACTGATACACTTCAATAATGTGAGGTTCTTGTTATCTAGAGGTCCAGACTGTAAAGAATGGAGGAGTTATAGGGGGGTTTATGTCTGATCTGCAGGGTTTTGTAGATATCTTGTTTTTACATTTCACTGATAGCACTGCTGGCAAAGGAAGGGCTTTTTTGTATGCGTTATTTTTGTGGGGTTTGTTCCCTCTCATTTTTTTTCCTGATCTTGCAAGTGATGTTTCATCCGACCCTTTAAATGATGGCATTTGGGAGTTAAACTTTATGCCTTGTTTTTTGTTCGTCCCTCCAATATTGAGCAGATGTTTCTAAGAGTTAATGTCGCTTCTCAGTTATCTCTGACAGAAGTAGAGTCTGCTCTACATCAGAGAGTTTAGACTAATGCACATTGATCTTGGCAGGGAGAACACAGGCTCCTTGAGCTCACTAGGCAGTACAGGCCTGCAAATTGTTGTATTAACAAGCCAATTAATTAATAAGCAGGAAATTGATGTAAACCCCGAGGCAGTATGTACTGATACTATATTCTTAGGTTTTGAAAAATAGATGTTGCTTTAATACATAACATGAAGCACTCTTCGTGCCGTTAAGGTCCAAGTGGGGAAAAGCTTTTAATATTTCTTTTCAAACCAAACTCCCTCTGACAGTTGTCACTGCCAAAAATTGCTCTCCCTGTGCTTTTCCTCCTCTCCCAGCTTTGCATGTTTTTCCAAGGAAGCAAGTGGAAGAGCTAAGATCGTTTACCTGCTAAGTGGAGTGGTGTAATGAGCTGTTTCTCTGCACCTTAACTGCTTGCTGCCGTTTAATAGACTTGTATAGGTTTAATTTTGGTGTTTTACAGGTGCAGCACAGGCAGCTGCACAGAGGAGTCCAGGTGTGCTGAGGATGAGTGTGTTTAGATCAGCTGCCCTTTGGGAAGCAGAGTCCATCTCATGCCACAGCTGGGACAGACAGAGGGGTTTCTTTTCTGGCTTGAGACATAGCAATACTTGGTGGGAGAGAGAGCACAATACCAGATTTGGGGTTGAGTTCATTTATGTTTCTCATCAGTGACTTTGTACACCCCAGAAATGTGTTGGATTGATCTAATCTGGTTTTCATCACTAGCTCAGAGCTTTCTCTGGGCTAATCATTTCTTGATGGGCACTGTGCATCTGTAAGAAGTAAAACTCAAGTTGTGCTGCACCTTGAATTAAGAATATTTCTCTGTAAACGGCTCATATGCCTCAAGAAAATTTGATCCTCAGCATTAAGGAAGCAAATTTAAATCTCACACACCGGAGAAATAAATCACCTGAGTTTATAAATGAGGTTCATTTCTACTGTCTTGGTAATTTGGTTTGAAAGAGTTATTTAAAATTGTGACATTAGCCTTTAGACTGTAGAGGTTTTTATATACCTGTCCAAGGGAAATAAACTTTTGTTTGCAGTTGGCTGACTTTCTCAGTGTTTTAACCTGCTGTCCCAGAATTTTGTATGCCCATTTTAATCAATTACTTTTCTAAGGAATAAGGTATATTTTTTCTCTGAGAGAGTGGTGTTCAGGTGATTACTTTCATGTTTTTTCTCACTGAAACCGAACCACGGTGACAGGGCGGGAGGAGAGGAGTAAGAGCATGAGCGTGTTGCAGCTGTGGCTCTTCCATCACCTTGCCATGGACCGGTGTGTGCAAAATGAGTTAGGCTTTTTTTTTCCTGGAAGGTTTAATGTGGAAAGCCATGCTTTTGGCCCATGCATCTCTCCAGGCTGACTAGGCCTTCAAAGCACTGCAGAAATGCCACATTCAGAAAGAGTATTTTTTTCCCCCTGTCAGGATATCACTTGCTGTGCTTCCTCTCTTTCTCTGTGGTGGTGGTGGTAAATCACAAACTCTAAATCAAAGGCAGGTTTTGATGCAAGGAAGTGGTGTGTGAGGGGCTTTGGTGTCTCCCCCAGGCTAGGTGGGTGACATCCATCCATCCGTCTGTCCGTGTCCATCCAGCCCTGAGTCTGCTGCTTCCCACTTGGGCCTGCACATTACTTCTTGGACTGCTCTGTGGAACAGAGCATTGCATTGGCCTGGCTTAAAAAGAAACATTGCAAAAAAAAAAAGCCCCTCAGAGCAAGAAGTGTTGGGGTGAGGAGGAAGAAAAAAAACCCTGCAGGTTTGCAGAGAGCTTGCTCCTCTGGCATTACAGTCTGAAGGTGGGCTGGGGTTTCCCAGTCTCCCTTCCCAGGCTGTGCCTAAAGCAGCAAGACAGAGAAGAGTCATCCTATTTGGGTTTGAGAGAGAAAGTCAGCAGTACGTGTTGGACCACAGCAGAAACACCTTAAATACAAGGTTGCTTTAAGAATTAATTTTTGAGCCAGCCTAGATGAAAAAGGAGCAGAATTTCTTATTCTGCTGAAATATTGGGGGAACCACCTTACAGTTAACACCAGTCATAAATGTTGGACTGGTTTGTATTAAAAATGCTTCACTCTGATTTGGCCCCATTAATTTTTAAACTAGCAGAGGAGGTCATTAAATCACAAGTCCCTTTTTTGTTATAAATGCTTGCACCTCCGTGTTCCCTCTGCTTCCAAAGATTCTGCTTCTAATTAAAGTGGCGACGTGGTTCATGGCTTGTCAAGCAGATTAATGTGCTTTTCAAATCTGGGTTTTTCTTTTTTTCCCCTTCCCCTATATTGCTTGTCTTCCTGGTGGTTTTTTGGGAGGCTGTTGCTACTGCACCTGTATACAGAGCCTACAGAAAGGTTTTGGCTCTTACTATGCAGGCTTGGGTGAAGCATTGAAGAGCCGGGGGTGGGGAGCCGAGAGCTCGAGAGAAATCTGCTCGTCACAGAATGACACATTCAGTCTCGTTTTCCCTTGCATTTGAGTGACGTGCGTTCTTTTCCTGACGCCGCGTTTGGAGGTTTCGAAACCCACAGTCCCTCCTGGTTGCGTCCTCCCCTGGATGGGCCCATCCGTGCTTGCCTTCTGGCTAAACTCGAAAGTGGCAGGTCACATCCCACCGGTGGTGCGGAATTTGCTGTACCAGGGGCTGAGCTGAACTGGCGCGTTGCCAGCAGCCTGAGGGTTGCACTTAATTTGCATATAAATTTACATAGGAGTTTAATTGGAGATAAATGCACATGTTTTTTATTTATAGAGCTCTGCAAGTGTATACAGAGATTTTCTTTAAAAAATTAACCAGAAAAACAACACACCAAGCTCGCCTGCTTTAAAGCTGAGTGGGATTAAGGTTATAAACAGGGCTCGGACCTCACCACATCAAAAAGCCCCTGACAGCTTGGGGCCTCTTTGGCCAGGGGCTCTTCATCTGTGAGGTTCCTGCCAGCCTGCGGCCCTGTCTCCACAGTGTGTCTTCCTCCATCCCTGCTTCCACCAAAAAGGTGTGGAGGGACCGTCTGCCATAAAGCCGGCTTGTTTTGGAGCGGCTTTGGAGCGCGCCCCACTCTCCTTATCTGCAGGCAGCCTGTGCTGTTGCTGGGTTCTGTGGACATGCAGTTAGAAGCTGTAGCCCAGAGACCAAATAAGTGTCTTCCTTCCTCTCTTATATGATATACAGCCCCGGTAGGCTCCGTGGGCAGCTTGCTGGAAGATAAAATTAATTTTTGAGTAATGCACGTTGGAAGGAATAATCTGAACGAGACATGCACGTTACTGGGTTATAAATTAACTGTAACTACTGAGGAAAAAAGACACGGGCATCACCCAGCCTGGCTCTTGCAAACCTTTTCATGTTCTGTTACAGCATGATGATAGTCAGACAGAAATAAAATAAAATGGTGCGGAACAGAATGAAATATAATTATGAAACTTGTCTGTTGTTCTTTCAGAATTCGGTGGTTTGACGTCAGCTCTGAAACTGTTTAATTTTGCTCATCTCAGAATACTGACTGAATAAAAAGCTGGCCGGAAATGAATCACGCAATGAATAGAGGGATAGAATTTTTTTTTTAAGTAGTTCGGGAGGTGGAATTGAAGAGATTGAGATGAAAAGGTAAAATGCTTGTGAAGTGTAAGCAGGTGGATTTAATGAAGGAATGCGTAAGCCACTTACGTATGGGTAGAAATTAAATGGTAGAAATGTGCAACATAATAAGCAGTAGAGAAGTAAATGGAGCACTGCTGGCTTTAACCTTGCTGTGCAGTAGGTCATCCTGCTTCTCTTGTGGCTCCAGCAAGACTTCTGACATGATCCTTTAACCAGGGCGGGGGCAAATGCAACGCACGGAGGCATTTAAGTCAAACGAAAAGGCCGCGTTTGAAATGGTTAAAGGGAATTCTGTTTTCACAGTGAATAATTAAACTGGGAACTGATTGCCTTCTGTGCAGGAACATCCGTGTCTCTTTATAAATCAGCCTTCATCCCCATAGTTCATTAAAACAGACAAACAAAAGCTCATAAGGCAAGTTAAGACATTTTTTCTAAATCGGCTTCCCTGTTTTGTTGGGGGTTTATGGGTTTTTTTAAGCTCTGTTCTTGGATTTTATGCTGTCTGAAATGGCTGTGATAACTCCGTGATCTTGTGCACTGAGCTGTTAATGGGCAGCAGAAGCTCTCACTGAGAAATTTAGTATGGCTGAGAGTGTGCAGAGAAGGAGGAAGATGAAAACATTGAAAATGCAGGTCTACTTAATGCTTAAATACATAGATTAGAATCTAAATAATATGAAGGCTTTGACAGTGAAATATGTTTTTAAATATTTTTAAAAGTTTATGTTTATGGATTTATCAAGTAAATTACCTTAATCTTGAACAGATCACTCTGAAAAATGTTCCTTCTCAGACAATCCACATATGCGTCTGTAATAAGTACATGCAAATCAGTAACAGTATCAACTCTTAGGTTAAACAGAATTTAATTTGCCGGATCAGAGGTAAAAAGAGAGAACAAAGCTGCAGCACAAAAACCGATTTAGGCTGATCTTGCAGCTCCTTTCAGGTTTCTGATGCAGGGCTAATGTGTCTGTGTGGGTTAGAGCAATCTACAATGTCAGATAGCCCAGTATAGGGTAGAAACTGCAGAAATCTAATGAGCAAAGCTGAACAAAGCCTTGCCTTCAGGAGAATTTTTTAAAGTACAATAAAAGTTCCTGCAGCAGCTTTATGAAATATTTCTCTCTGTCATCATGGCCGGTTTGACTCATGTTTGGCTGCAGATACCTCCCTCCCTTGCACTCTTAATTTTTTTCTAAAATCTGTGAAGTACTTTCCCCAGCCCGTTTNTGTTCTTTTTAAAGCCGCTACTCTGTGTAACCTAATTTAGGAGCACACACATTGCCTCTCTGTTGTGTAGCTGACTGGAGTGCCGAGGAGCTATACAGAGCGATCCCGGTGAGGAGGGACCAGAGTGTCATGGGGCTCAGGCCTGGGGCTGCTCTGGCTCTCCTAAAGCTCACGGGGAGACTGTGCTGCCAACTTGCTCGTTACTATCTCCAGATCTCATCCTGGAAATGCAGGCTTCCTGGGCAGTGCCCCTGTACTCTGTGTGTGTGCCATCTCATCTCAGCACAGGTGAGGGATGGCAAGACCCTTGGGAAAGATGGTAAGTAGGCTGTCCCTTCTTTGTGCTTGGGGGACTCGTGCTGTCCTCCTCCTTTGGGAGAAGGAGAGCCCAGCAATTCTTTTTGACGAGCCATCTCTCTCTGTGTCTCGATAGATGTCTTCTGTAGGCAGTCTGGGATGGCTGCCTGCCATTTGCCTGTTTGAATTACGATGGAATTGATTTCTTTTTTCTTTCTTTAAGATCCCAGATCATCTGAACACATCATCCAAGATGCTTTATGGTTTTGATTTTCAAAGGTGTTTCTTCTCTGGCTTGTGCAGTGCTGTGGTTTGCTGGCACTGTGAGATGCCCCCATGCTGTCAGGGCTGGTTTTGTTCTGCTCTGTGAAATATTGACATTCCCGGTGCTGGCTTTTGCTGGTGTTAGCACGCATAGAAAAAATGCGTGATTAAAGGTTTGCCACATGTTGCTCATCTGCGTGAGTTTTCTTTGTTCTGTGACTTTGGGCAGTCCTGTGTATCTGGTAGTATTTCTGGTGTGTGAGAACAGGGTCCGTCTGTCTTTCTTGATTCTCTTGGAAATGTGTGTGGTTTCTTTAATGTAGTAATTTTATTGAACAATTTTAAATGCAGTTCATACGTGTATATTATATGTGTATACTTGTTAAAAAGAAAAAAAAAAAAAGTAGTAATTCTTTCCAGAAGGGGAAAGGAATAGGAAGAAACACATTCAAACAGAAATACTGTTTTCCCAAGGGGTTTTCGTAGCTGTTGAAGTAATTCTTTCTTTGTGTTTTCTCTCTGTGTAACATACATTGCTTTCTTTCTTTTAACTCCAAAATGTAAATTGCAGCCATTATGTTCTATATTCCATAAGATTCTTGAAACATTTTTCTCAACTTAAATGCTAAGAGCCCCATAGCCTCTGAAGCCTACCAGAAATTGTGACTGTTTTCCTCAACTTTTTTAGGCATTATTTTCAGAACCAGTCATTTTTTTGCTTTATTTAACCTAAGTACATTTTAGCAACATGAACCACGTAGTGAAATTTCCATCGCGGAAGCTTACTGAGAATGGATAAATTTGATAATAATTTTTAAAATTACCCATAGCTGCTTCCTGTTACTTGGTGACTTTAGAAATTGCCTGATAAAGTTCTGCAGCTTTTTAACCTATTCAGGCAGAAATTTTGGTCTTGAAAATTTCTACAAGGAGTAAGGTAAAATTCTACAAAGAGCTATTAGTCAATCAGCCTTTTGGAAGCAAGATGTGAAGGATCATTCCAGTCTGGTATTTTATATCTATTGGAAAAAAAAGTCCCAAGCCCATGTGTTAAAAAATAAATATTTCTAAGCTTTTCCAGACCTGAGCATCATGTTGCAGCTCCGCGGAAAGTACAGCTGGAGTGATAAGAGAAGCAGCTGTGCTGAAAGGAAAATGGAGTGGAAAGGTTTAGCTTCATTAATCAGGGTGAAAGGGTTTTTTTGGACTTGAAAGACACAGTTGACCACTTTCAGGTTGAGTGAAAAGTAGTCATCTACAGAGTATATCTCTTTGGGAATGGAAAAATAATCTCAAGTATATGTGTCACAGACAGATGCAATGATGTGAATATTTGAAACAAGTTTTTGTAGATAACAAAAAAAAATTAAAAGTGTAAAAAGTATGTGTGATCCTAAGGGACCCCTTTCAGCTGGATATGTTCTACAATTCTGTCACCCCCAAGGTTTTTCTAGTAATAAATTGATTATATTTGTCCTGCTTGTTTCATGGGCTGCTAAGTAAAGCTAACCCTGTCAAAGAGGGTACGTACTGTGGTGCCCCAAATGAGTAACCTTTCTGGTTGGCTGGATCTGGCTGGGGGCCGTAAGCTGTGAATAATTAGACTGTAATTAAAATCTATTTATCACCTTTTCTCTTTCCAACTAATTCAGGCAGTGATGCTAGGTAGATTATTTTGTTCTTTCTGGTGTCAAAAATACAATGTGTCAGTTGCAGATACTACAGGCTTTTTTAAATGTTCCCTCCATGCAGTGCTAAGAATTCTTTAATTTTTTTTTCCCCTATATTTTCTGTTTCACGGATCAGTTATGAAAGTATTTGTAAAAATCAAGACTAGCCAGTCTTTTCAGAGGAAATATGTTCTATACTGGGATTTTCCCCAGTACAATTTGTGGTGTGGCTTGGGGGACAGTGACACATGAGTGTGAGAGTCCTCCTGGCTGTAACATGGAGTAGTGCCACTGCTTCCCAACCTGCCTGTTGGGGTCTCTGATGCACGTGTCCTTCAGAGTTGCTGACCCCCTGACTTGCTGACACAAACATTGTGAGTGGGACTTTATGGGGATCTTCTTCTGGCATTATGCCATTGCACAAAACTCGTGATGGAAGGTACAGGCATTTAAGGATTGATTTGTACTCTTTTTAATAAAGCAGTGTCTGGAGGTACTGAAGCCTGAGGGGAAATTCAGAATACTCCTGGAAGAACCAGACTGATTCCAGATGTCTTTCCTTTTAACCCGGATCTCTAGCTGACCATACTTTTCTGGTTAATTCCTCATAATAAGCTATTTAATTTGGTGGATTTGTGAAGAAAGACCTTGAGATGAAATGTATCCTTCTTAGAAATACTTGTCTATTTCCAGCAAGTAGTCTAATGTAAAGGCTAGACTTTAAAAAAAAAAAAAGTAAGAAGAGTAAAGTTGTCATAGAAATAAAGTGGAATTCTGGCACCAACTGGCTTTAGAAGTGTAGTTTTGGACAAAGTTTATAGGTCTTGGCTTGTCAGACCTAAGAGTATCTCATGTGGAACAGCTGAATGAATGGAAGGATACCATAAAGGGAAATAAAGCCTGAGAAGAAAATGCCAACACTTTTTTTCCCCCCCATGCAGACAGCAGTTCTGGATCAGCTAAACAAAGGGAGGGAAATATGCAAAGGACTCAAAAAAGCTATTTTCAACTTCTAGCTCTGGTTTTAATCTTGTGCATCCTTCTGTGTTTCCTTGCCAACACCTAGAAGCCTCACAAGTGCTAAAGTGTGCAGGGTTTCCAGTGGCAGTAATCATATGTAATGAAGTTCACTTGAAGTCACACTCACCAAGGCAAAAAAAGCTTTAGCAGCTTCCCCTGAGCTGAACTCCTCCCTGCCTCTCTTGCTTCCCGTGCAGACCTAGGGAAGTGCTGCTCTGGGATGTGAACACTATATAGCCATGTGATAGACATCCTCAGGGATCATTAAGGTGCAGCGTGTAGCAATCATGTGCTGTCCTGGATAGGTGTGCAGATTCCTTGGAGCTGCCTGGCGGAGGAGAGGGCTGGCCAAGCTGCCTTCTGCAACAAGTTTTTCTGAATGCAGCATTTGTAACAGGCTGTTCCTTGCCAGTTTGGTTACTGGGCAGATAAAATGCATTTGATATCCTCTTAACAGTGCTGCCTTTTTTTTTTTTTTTAAAGTCAACTTTATAGCTTCCGAATAGCAAGTGTATAGGAAGAAGTTAATTTTTTAACTTTCCCTGCTTCTCTTCAGCCTGCCTTCCTGCTGAACTAAAATATAACCACTGTATCTGCTTGCCCTGATTTCGTGGTAATATATATGCTTCTCAGTGAGATCCCCAACAAATGAAAATCTCTTTGATATCTGCCTTTCACTTCCAAAGAATCTATAATTTTATACTGTGCATCTTTTTGGATGTATATGCCCTCGATTTTAGAAAATGAAAAACATGTTCTCCCACTCCCAGCCCTTAAGGTGATTAATGTGTATGTGGTACTTGGTGTGTCTTCGAGTTTTTAAATTTTACACCATTGAGAATTTGCAGGTGAATTGAAGTGTAACAACAGAGAATTTGTTGCACTCTGCTTTATGGCCTTCTGTTTTTATCTGTCTGTCTGTTCCAGCAGTGCCACTCATCATTCAGCACTAAGGTAGTAGAGGACTGTCATAACCACACTGCAAAATCCCTTAATTGATTCACAACTTCCCGGGCTCCTCCTTTGTTCCTAACCATGTTGTTTCCACAGTAAGAAATCTCTTTGCATTGCTGTTCATGGGAGCAGGAACATTAATCAGATTTGCAGATAGGTGTCTACCTCCATCATTTTTCTTGCCACTCCTATGGCTCCAGCTCCTCTCTTGCATACCATGGTGCATCTTGAGCATCTCTGTAGCCCATCTGGTTTTCACATGCTTGTGAGAAGCAACCTTTATGCTGCAGCCATTGTGCCAGGGCTGGAGAGTCCCCAGTCTGCATGGAACCATAGTTCCAAGCGAGCCCTAGATATGATCATAAAAAACGTTTTCCCAAACACAAAGTGGATTACATGGCCTGATTTACAGTTCTGTTTACATGAGGGGTTGGGCTGTTGTGCCTGCATTTCCAAACCTGATTGCATTTGTAATGACGTGTGTCTCTGTAGTAACAGGAAGGTGCGATTTCAACTCAGGTGGGTGTTGCCTACTCTGGCTTCAACCTACCAGCAGAGGTGTAAATATGTGAAAGAAAATAAAATGCATGAGGATGCAACAGCTTGGGTTTGAGCCTGGGTGAGCAACTGGAATGAGCCTTCTGGGTACGCCCAAAACATGTGATGATGGTTTGGTAGCTGAGGCTGAAGCCCATGCTGTCACATCCTTAATGCCACTTCTACTTGAAATAGTTAAAAACCTTTACAAGAACAGAGAGACATAGTGAGGATCTGTTTCAAAGGTTCTTTTAGCTAGGAGCATGAGAAACTAGTTGATGGTTGCTTACAGTAAGAGAAGTTTTCCATACGTCTGGGTCTGAAGGGAGCTCATTCTGTGTCTAAAACAGAAATCGACCCAGCTCACAGCCCCTGCGTGGATGCAGGGCTCGAATTGTGCTGCTCAGGTTAGATTGGAATGATGGTCTGCATTTTCTTACAAATCAAGTACTTTCCAACATGGAAGGAAAAAAGAGGTTTGTCATGAGCTTCTCTGAGTTCTGCCAGGAGTAGCAGCATGAAATCAATTTTAGTACTTTGTTTAGTTGTCTGTTTGGTTTTTTTAATAAGAAACAACAAACCTCTCAGAGTTGCTACTTGGGATTAGCTGAACCAAAGGGTTGGGAACTGGGGACAGAAGGAAAGGAGATCTTGAAACCGGTTATACTTCTTCTCTCTAGCCTTGATAGATGCCCTCATTAACCCAGAGTTTTTATTTCTCTCTCACCAAACACACTACCCAGTTGATTTCTGATTTTGCTATCCAGTTGTTAATATTGCTCAAGGCTGTTAATGCCTAAGCCTGTAATGCTGAATTGGGGAGGGGTGGGGGAAGGCATTTTTTAAATGATTTGAATAATTTATTCTTGGTAAAAGGATTGGGAAGAGACTTCTGATTTACAGAAATAAAACCTTACATTTCAGCTAGACATGATGGTTCTTGATTTAAATTCTCATGCAATAATTTAAAAAATCTTTTTCGGATACTTAAGGTGTACCTTTGAAAACAGTAAGTTTTTACAGCATGGAAAAGACTTATTTTTAGGTAGCTGGCTGTTTGCTTGCTTGAGTTTTTAGTAAATCATTCCTGGTGAATTTGCAGTGTTTGTTGTTGAATGTCAAATTGCTAGTAGGACTGCTTGAGATGTGCCTCTCTACGTTTCCAATGTTGCGGAAATGAAATCTGTTCGGACCTGTCATAACTGAAAGATGAATCCTGATTGTGTTACAAAGGCCTTCAGAATTTCCGCAGGGCCTATGGGAAGTGAAAATTTATTGAATTGTGGTAGGTGCTGGAAAGCAGGTAATGAGTTGTGCACACCAATTCTGATGTCACTTGTCAGTCTTCTAATCAGTGCACTGAAAGCCACCTCATGTATCCTCCCTTTTGGAGACCACAATTTGATGAAAACCATTTATTTTATATTTCCTTCCAGAAGGTTGTTTTCATGTGTGCCACACACACATTGTTCAGTTTTGTGTTACTTGACTTTCTTAGATAATCCTGTCCAGAAACTGTCTTGTCACAACAGCTCTGAAACCTTAAACAAAAGTATGTGAAAAGTAATATGACTGTGATAGTTGTCGCAGGACAGAATGGACATCAGTTTCCTTATGTATAGTATTTATGAACTCCACCTTACAGATGTCCTGGTATTTTGATTTAATTTTCCATTTCATCCAGATTCAAGAACAAGAGCCCCCTCTCTATAATTGATCTGTTTCTTTGACCTCAGCACTGTGATGCATTTTAGAGTGGATATCATTGTTGTGGTGGATTTTTTATGTGTTCAGTTTATTAAGGAATATCTAAGCATGTGCCCTCTTTAGATGGACTAAGGTGCTTCTAATATTTGCACTTTGTCCATAAAGGTGAGTCAGATGATATGGAATATGCAGGAAACATTTGAAAAAGGAGCACTGGTTTTTAAGTACTTGATTTGTAGGATTAGGTCACCTTGCTTATAAACTTGGAGTGATATTTTAAATGTTGTATTCTCCCCTTCTGTTGAGAAGGAAAAGAAAGTTGGACCTTACACAAGCTGAAAGTAAAAAAGCAAAAGCCGTAAATTGCATTTAGACAAATATACACCAAAAAGAAGGTAGAGTTATTGGAAATTTGTGGCTTCCATTCATAAAATTATAACATCTCTGACTTAGTTTGCAGATATTTGCAAGGGTATACAGTTGCAGGTATTGTTTGCAGTTGTGCTATTGGATTAATTTGGGCTGGATCAAGAATCTGTTCTGTGGGGGCGAGATAATGCTGAGATCAGGTGAGCTGATGTAATTTTGTTGGTTTTGTGAGCTTTCTAGCAATTGCATGCTTTTCCTCTCTTCTTTTCCTCCTCCTTCCTGGAGGTGTAATGCTGGCAGATGCCTGCCAAGCCCTTGGAAGAAAATCTGGGAAAATTACAATGAATTGTAAGCTTCTTCACAGACATCTTGGATGTTGTTCTCAGTGGAGCCTGGAAGTACATGTGCAGAAATCCAGTGTGCTCTGTTAGCAAGGAGGAAAGCTGGTGTAGGGCCTGAGGAGCTGACAGCCAGCGTGAGGGTCTGGGCCATGCTGAATGCATGGAGCAGCAAGGCAAGGATACCATGAAGGGAAGAGAGCACCAGGCATGGGGAATAGACTAGTATGCTCCCATCACCCTTCTGCCCTTCACCAGCAGGTTTATAATCTATCAGCATGTGTCCAGGAAGTTGCAAAGAGGGGTAGGATTCTCAAAGGTAACTCCTGCAAGTGGTGTAGCTGAACTGAGGAGTGGGAGAAAGGCTGATGGCCCTTCCTGACAATTGGGTTCTGCGTGCTGACCAGAAGGGAGCACGGTGCTGGGGAAGCTGAACACATGGGTCCACACGCAGTCAAGATGTCATTAATTCAGCTGCTCACAAAGCAACTTGTTTGAGTAACTCAGATTCATGTCTGTGAACACGGCGAGTAAGATGAATTTTTTACTTGTGTTTCACTTTGTGTGGCAGATGGGGAATCTCTTCTGAGAGCATCATCCTACCTTTTCCATGCTAGTGAATGGGAGAGTGCCCATGTTTCCAGAGCAGTACCCAAACCTGATTCTGATAAATGAGTAATTAAACAGCCCCACCTTTATTGCTTAAATGCAGCAGCTGGGCCCTGTAAAATGCTTGGCTAAAATGGAGACACGGTCATTCCATTTACTAGTTGATTTTGCATTTGAACTCCCCTTATTTTCAGCTATGTGAAGCAACAGAGATAAGAGGGAGAGTGGGGAAAACAAAGTAAAAGTCAAGTGAAGCCATTTTGTCTCCTCCTTTCTGGTCTGATGCCCCCTGTGCCAGTTTGGGCTTCGCTGTGGGCAGGCTCTTCTGTGCGTAGGTCAGGTTTGTGTGAGCCCTCCTCCCCGACAGCACATGCCTCAGTGGGATGGGTGCCCTGCCTCTCCTTCCCCCACACGACTGGGAGCGGAGCAGTGTTGGGGTTGGGTAGTGGGATTGCTTTCTAGCGCTCAGACACAATGGCCTTTTGGACATGGTGGCCCTTGGACCTCTTGATGCAGCGTTTGTTTGGAGGCACCCGTTTATTTGAGGGGATAAGCAAGTTCTGTCCCTGAGAAGTGAAGTTGCACTGCCCTGGTCTCAAGGTGGTTTGACACCTTGAGTTACTGCTCAAGCAGAAACATGTCTTTTTCTCTCTTTCATCTAAGAGAAATTCCGCAACATAAATTTGAGGGAATGAACCCATTTGAGGTGTTTGAGATGCACTGTATCTCAAAATGGTGAAAACTTTTTCTACAGGGGTCTTCTTCTTCATAATATACCTCTGTGCTTAATGTCTTCCCATGCTAGTCCAGGACCACTATTGTGGCTACAGCCTCACAACACTCTGTACCAAGTCCTGTGGACAGTTCGGTAGCCTTTTCTGTATTCCCATTTCGATGTCTGTCCTTCCTTCCTTCCCTGGTCATGGCACTCTACAGTATGAAAGAACATAAGCTGTCATGCTGACTACCTCTGGGTGTGCCAGTCTCTATCATAAACTCATCCCGTTGCCTGGGTGGCCACTGATTCCCGCTGAGCTTGGCCCATTTGCCCCCCACCCAGTGTGCAGAGTCCTCTTGGGCAGGTGCCAATGCCTGCAGTCACAGCAGACAGGTCTCTCTCCCTGAGGATCGCCTCCTTACAGTAATTAACATGTCCAGGATCTTAAAACTGTTTCCTAAATTAAAACAAGATTTATTACAGAACCAGGTCACGGTGCCATCTGCATCATCGATGGTGCTGCGTCCTTGAGCGCTTATGCTGGGCCAGCCATGTTTCTAGTTATGCATGTCTGCAGTGCAAAGAAAAGGACTGATTTCAGCACAAACAGACAAGCATGCGTTACTTCCTGGAAATTCCACGTAGAAACAATTTATTGGTGGGTGAAATTGGACGTGGCATTCAGCAGTGGCATACTGTTGCAACTCTGCAATATTAAATACTTGGAGGCCTGTGAATGCTTCATTTTTTAGCCTTGGTTCTGCACACTCAGACATATGCTGGGAATTTCCCAACACTGTGCTGGCCTTTCACCCAGCCTTGCTTTCCCACTCTTCCCATCTCCATGGGTCTCCTCTTACAGCACACTGTACACCAAAGGCTGGTTATTGTCCAGAGGTAAAAATTGTTCCTCAGGTTGGTGTTTTGCCTAAAGTGAAAACTCTGGTCAGCCTTCTCTCACTGCTAGTTTTTTTGTCCTATTTTTCTTAACTGTATTTTTAAAATTAGTATTTCATGTTTCTTACCTGACTACAGCAAAATATATTATTTTTGCACCGGCCTCTTTGATGGTGTGTTTGTTTTCCTCCTACTGCCCTTCTCAGTCCTTCTGGAGATTAATTTTGAGCTTTTCGTTTTCCCTGTTATCTTTTTCAGGTTCCAGTAGTTTTCACCTCAGAACCTATTCTGCAACAGGAATACGGGGTTTATTAATGTAGGAAGTAGGGGTTGTTTTGTGAGAATCTTACCAGATTGCCATCCCTGGCAAGTGTTACAGGGCAGAAACACAGAAAAAAGCCGCAAATGGAAGGACTGCTTTCAAATTTTGTGATTTATGTCTTTTTTATCCTCCTTTTTATTGCCTTGGTCTTGTGTGTATTTTCAGTCATGAATCCAGATTTTTAGCCAATGAAGTTTGCTGTAAAGTGCACTAGATTGTTTAACTGTTAAGTAACTTCCACAGCATTTTGATTTGCTGCGTTTTTCATTTACATTTCAAAACATTTCCAATCTGTAAATATCTTTCTACCTCCTCATACTTCTGGCACTTCGTACTTTTTTGGTGAGGTAGCTCAAGCCAAAGGATCTCTAACCTGAGAAGTAAATATTTCCTCATTCCACATTTGAAATGTCCCAGCTTTATTCTTGCATGTTGTTTTTTTTTTCCCCCCTGCTCTCCAAGACTGGCTGTAGAAGGTAAATACTGGGGGAGCTAAATGAGATTACAGCATCACTTTGGTAACCTTCCTTAGTGAATGGGCAGTTGATCTGTCCATAATGTAAAACACTTAATGTATTGAAGCGTCTAAGAAAGAAAGCTGCTAGTTCACCACTCAGGGTTCAATTTCCAGATAATAACATTTATTTGTAGGGAAAAAAAGAGCTAGTTCTGCAATGGCAAAGTAGATATTGTCACTCAAAGCATGGTCTTTTTATTAACCTCAGATTTATATGGTTAAGTAATTGTTGTATTAGTAGCATTTCTTGAGTGGTAAGGTGGAAAAAGAAAAAGACAGATGTCTGTGTACAATTTGCTCCTTGTTTATTTATCTCTAGTAGGCTGGGGCAAGTGAATTGGCCCACTGTCAGGGGGTTGTGAGCGACAGAGCTTCAGCTCAGCTGGCTGAGGCTTGAGACACAGCAGTTCATGGGCGATACGTGTCATGTACTTCTTTGTGTGTACGTCTGTCTGTCCTTTCCTGTGCACAGCAAAAGGTAGGGTGAAGACTTGATCGACATTTACGCACACTGCATTTTGTTTTCCTTCAATAAACCAGCTGTCAAAAAACTGTTGCTTTCCGCTATTTGTTTATATGTGCTTGCGACTTTATGTGGAAGCAGAACATATTTCTCCAGAACAGAAATGCACATATATTGAATGAATGCATAGCTTGGTAGTAACACATACAGAATGCTTGGAAGTACTTCTATTTTCTTAGTACAATTCTCTTCAGATTTTGAAACGAAGGAAAATCCATTTCTACTTTGTTCTTCCTATTTCCATAACACTTTAGTTTAGAAATGTCATTAATTTGGTCTGAAACTAAAAGCTTGTTTCTAAGAAAGACAGGAGGATGTTCATAAAAAGAAAAATATTTAATCTATCTTTTTCCCGGCCCTTTTCTTAAACCTGAAGTAAACAAGGTGAAATTGAGTGAATTTCTATTAAGCAGACTCCTCTGCTTTCGAGTCACGTAGGGAACAGACAATTGATGGCATATTTCCAGCTGGCAGAGCTGTCGAAAGGTAGCATGCAACTTCAACTCCATTTTTTTTCCTTTTCAACATATGATTGTGCAAGTCTAACGAAGTTAATCAGAGAATAAATATTCCTTCAGTATTATTAAAGAATAAATCTGAGAGTTGGATTCAGTGAGTAAACAGATTATTATCGTACTAATTCTATATCATACATTTTCTTCAATACTGTGAATGCTTTAGACACTCAGATTTTTCAAAGATGATGTGATGATCAACTTGATCTCACTGTTGGAGTTGATATAAAGTTCCATAAGTCTTCTTTTCCTTTTTAGGGTTTTTTGTGGGGGAGAAGGGGAGGGACAGGATAAGGGGTTTGCACAGAATTTCCTAAAGCTTGTGTGAAAAACTAGGCCATTTAAATGTCATCTTTTTCAGAAATAGAAAAAAACTTCACCACATTTTGGTGGCTGTTATTTTTTTCACATAAGGTACTTTGGGACTAATAATGGTGTTTGCATTTGCTGTTGGTTGTGTCTTGATCGTGTTTTGCCAAGGATTCACTGCTTGTCTGAGTGTTAGCAGCTTCTCATGGCCTTCCCCTCTTGTAAAATAGTGGGAGGCGATAATCTGACCCAAATAAATAAGTGACAAACTCTCCTTGCCTCCACGTGTCACTGGTGGCTGAAATCCTGCCTCTCCCCTCTGGTACCCCTGGGACTATTTCAGTGCCTGAGGACGCTGGGAGTGCTTCAGGGCGCTTCAGGGCACTAGAGAGACTGCAGCAGTGCTCCATATGTAAGGTCAGTGGGCACCAGCAGCTTCCCAAACTTTGAGCAGAGACTCTGTGTTGGGAGTACACAGCTCTCAGTGTAGACCGTGCTGGTTGCGTCATATTTTAAGAGCAAGGTGCATTTGTGCAATGCTTTCCCTGGGAGCATTGTTGCTTAGGGAAAACAGTTAACATCAACCCAAAACAAGCCATGTGACTGCTTATGCTTTAGGTTGGTCACATAGCAGAGACAGAAAATCATTGAATTGCTCTTTCCTGACAAGTACTCTTTCAGTGGAGTTGGTGTAAATTTAGTCAGTTCACTTTGTTGAGTATCAAGAGCAGTGTGATATGTAAATAAAGCTTTATCAGACGAGATAGATTTGAAATTCCACAGTTGGCACGGAAGCGTTAGCAGTATAATATAATACAAATATTTACACAGTAACTTCTAAGTCTTCAATAAGTGCTTAATATTTGAAATATGTGTTGTGAAAACATTGACTGATTAAGCCGTACCATTACTGCTACATCTGTATGCAGCAACTTGCAATGGCTAGGACGCAGAAGTCACAGGGAGGAGTAGGTCACCCAGTGATGCAAAGGCATTTAAACAAGTTACACCTTTTCTTTTTTTCTTTTTTTTTTTTTAAATTTAATTAGGATTCAGCACGATCTGCTCTCCCAAGGCACACATAGCTCCATCCCTGCATCCTGTTGGAGCCACTGCTCTCAGAGCATGTTGCATTCATGTAACGTGACTGGATGTGATCACGTGCCCAGTGCATCTGAGACTGCTCCAGTCGGAAAATTGAGCTACCAAATTTGTGCCTGCCTACAATGTGAAGTGTAATCATCGCTAGTCTGTTCCTCCTCCTTGTATCTGTCATGGCCTTTTGATACGGAATTGCAGTGGGCTGAAATGATGGATTGTTAATCTTTTGCCTGCCCGCAGCATCACGGGAATGGTGCTGGGCTCTAACAGGTCTGCTTGTTTTGCGGGGAGCAGAGGCTGGTGGCCAAGGAGGTTCCCTCTTTGGGTGGATATATCTTCGTTGCCCAGTCCATCATTGCATTCAGCCTCCAGTTCCAGCATTACTCATGAATGAGCTAACAAAACAGTAGAATCGATAGACTGCAAATTAAAATAAACAGAAACACAGCTCCTAAACTTGCCTGGATGATTTGCTGTTGCCACCTCATTTGCCAAGGGACTGCAAGAGCTGATCCACGGCTAAAACTGTAGGGCTGCTCTAATCCAGTCTTCGTTTTTTTTCCTTCCCTTTTCTAGCTACCCTGTTTTGCCTTCTGCAAGCGCACAGCAAAGCTGAAAACCAGAGTGGTTTGTTGTGTGCTTAAAGTGTGAAGTTCGGGTTGAGTTTATTGTCGGTGCTGTGGCTACCGGCAAATCACAGACTTGATCACAAACGGCCTTCATAACCATCACGGCGGTGTGTTGCAAGATACGATTTAGCCAATTCCTGGAATGTTTTGGCAGAAACCTATTTTTGATAAGCCCTGCTCTGTCTAGACCCCCATGACAATTTCATTCCACTAAAACTGTCCTTTTCCACAGAGAAGCAACAGACAGCTTCCATCAAGCCCACGGTCTTTTCCCTTGGGAGGGTTGAAATGATGTGGCTGGTCATGCAGGAAATCCAGCCCACATAACGAAATGGCCCTTCTTTTCCTACAGAAGGCTAATGCAAACAACCAGGACCTGATGTGTGGGGGAGGTGTCTATCAGCCTGTGCTTCTGCCCACTGCCTGGGCAGCTGCAGTGGTGCCTGGCTCAGCCTTTGAGAGGGCTGGAGGTACGCATTGCTACATGGGGCCCCATAGAGTTGTCCCAAAATCGCAACTTGGCATTTGCTCCTGCTGCAGTTGCAGGAGGTTTTCATGTCTCGGTCAGTTGTGGTGGTAATACACAAAGCTAGATTTTGCAAGAGAAAGGTGAAGTAGCAGGTGATTTCATCAGAAGCTGATGTTGCGGATGTTGCTGTGGATGGTTTAGCAGGCAGGTGATGTGTTGTGATAATCACCTGCAAAGATCTGTCTCTGCCCATCCATTAGCTTGATGCAGAGGAAGGGTTGGAGAGTTTGCAGAGAAATAATGCAATTCTTGTACTGCTCATGATGTTTTTGCAAGGCTGAGAGCAAATAATCTTGAAATGAGCTGGCAGGTTTATGATTGGGTTTTATGAGCTTTTACGATGTTTATAATCTGACATTGAACTTGCAGTTTAAGAGGTGAAAGGTTTAAAGGAACACAGTAGCAAAGGTGTACTGCTGAATTTCTTCTGGGTGTAATTTCAACATACATCTTAGATTCTTCCCTGACATGGCAGGTTTGTTGAAGTATGGCCTGTGCAGTTCATAGTGAGTGTGTCACTGAGTAAAATGGACTCCATCCATATCACATGTTCCACAGAGGGAAGAATTGAACAGAAAATGTGATTTTGCCTTCTCTAAGGAAGGACATGGATTGCAGTCAGCTGCCTTGAGGTGTAACTGCCTAGGCCCCAAAATGCAGCATTTGCTATTTCCCTTTAAATCCCAGCCTCAGAAATACTGTACGTTGTCCATGCCTGCTTCTTTTCTTTGTTATTCTTCTGGTACCAGTAAAAACCTGAAGTCCCCTGCAATCTTTAAACTGGAGTTCTTCAATTACAGCGTTTCTCCATGGTAGTTTTGGAGAAAATGAATACTTTTTTTTCCTGCTCCTTTTCTTGTGATTCTGCATCCACTTCTTTTGATGGATGTGTGCTTCAGAGGTCCTGCCTGCAGATGTTTGCATACGTACAGCACAAGCCTGTTCTTACTTAACTATCCATTTCTGTTTTCCTGTGTTATCTCGTATTGCTCCGCGGGGCTCGGCGAGCAGCAGGTTTGCTGCTGGCTAGCTTTTTGAGGTTTCTCATACGCACAGCGCTGTATTTGTCTCCTGGTTCTTTGATTTGTAATGTTTTGCCTTTGATTGCTGCAGAAGGTATAAACAAGCCTGTGAAAAGCCTTGTTTTGCGTGCAGCTTCTGTGGGGGTGGCTGGCAGCCTCAGACCCTAAAATAGATCTAGCAATGAACTGAACGGCTTAAAACCCTGGGAATTTAATTTGATCTTTCTTGTTGCCTTAAATATTGGGACTGAATGAGGATTTCTCTAACAGAACAGAAGGTGAACATGTTGGTATGTGACAGTAATAGAAGAAGGGTTCAGACCTGCTGTCATTGAGATGCTCTTCTGTAATCAGAGGCTGGGCTTGGCCGTGGGTAGCAGCTTGTCTGCTGTAAGTCACCCTACCTGGGGAAGGGAGTTCTGTATCCTCTGATGTTACAGCATCCATGGGGACTGTTGTTCGGAAATGCTTCCCTGGATCCTGTTGTGGGATAGTCATTGTAGGAAAACCTAAAACCAGTCCCTCATGGTTTTAGCATCTGTTTTATGCTGGCTTTGTGCAGGAAGAGAGAACGAGCTGCAAAATCACGCAGGGGTTCCTTTCTTCCCTCCTCTCTTTCATGTAGCACCATGCAGTTAGTAATATCATAGCTGGGGTTTTCAGTTGTGGTGGTGTGAAGGTAACAATGATTTGGCGTCAATGTGCCGCAACAGCTGCAGAATTCATTGGAGCTTAGAAGCCTGTGAGTTATAGCTGTGATGCCATTTACAGCTTTTATGGAAGAGCTCTTAAATTTGTGAAATGTGTTACTTTTTGAAGTGCATTATATTTGTAATTTGAATTCTCTAAAATCCTCTCTGAGGGGAAAAAAAATATCTTTGAAAATCCCCCTCTACCCACTGAAAACACGGGGAACTCTTACCAGGCCGGGTGGCAAGTCTCTTAAATTGAGTGATAGAACACATAGATGGATTTGTAAGTGCTAAAATGTCAATTAGTGCACTTAAAAGCTTAATGGTTGTCTTTGATGTACTTCTAAAATCTCCAGTAAAGTTTGACTGTTGCCATTGATCAGGGAGTGGAGGAGGGATGAGAGAATTGAATGCCAACACAAACAAATTTCACAGAGCTAGCATGTGGTAAAGCTGCTCTTTGGTCTTGCTTGCTCTGAAATTCTTGACTTGGGTACTCTTAAGTGATCTGCTGTAACTTGTGTTCTAGGTAATGGCCTTTTACCCTCCATGGCACTGGTTATTTTGAGTAATGTTTCACAGGTCTTCTGGGAAGATACTTGCATAGATTCATCTGATTTGTTACTGAGCGATGGCCTCACAGAGCAAATGTCGGTTTTATTATTTGCTTCCCTGTGCTACTACAAAACCATTATTTGTGTGTTGGATAATATTTTGGAAGTCAGATGTATTTTATACTGAAGAGCGAGCTTGGAAAAGCTTCAGAATGTAGGTGTTTGCTGCTTATTTTCTGTTTATCTTTGTGCAGAAAATTTACTGATATAACTACACTGAGCTAAAAATCCGTTTAGAGTAGCTTTAGAGTCTCCTCGTAAGTGTCCTTTAATTGGCTTAGGAGGAAAGAGTATAGGTTTAGTTTACATCTCCCAGCTTCAATGGATACTTCCCTCCCAGCTTTAAAGGCTATTCTGCCAGTCAGGAACATAAACAAGGACAAAATTTTTCTGATAGAAATCTCCCTTTTTGGGTAGTGCATCAAGCAAAATCAACATGTCCCACTTTTAGTGCAGTATCAGTGTGTCCATCCCAGAAGCCTGTGTCAGTTCAACTGATTTAGTTCCCCATCAGGCTCAGTAAATTTGATTCAGGCCCCAGTATACTGAGGCTTCCCAGCAATAGGTTCAGCATGTTTGACTGTAATTACCCCTCCCTGGGTTTCAAAATTGACCACGGTTTGTTTTTTTTTTTCTTTAAATCTTTTAAAAAATCTGATGATTGCCTGCATGAGGGACATCCTGTAGACTGACATGAAAGAGGAAGAAATCAAGTTAAATATTTCCAAGCTAAGACAAGGGACTCCTTGCATCACCTAGACCTGCTTTGGCTCACATTTATGCAAACTTGCAGGTCCATCATAGCACAAGTTACTTTGTGGGTAGAGTTTGCCATGCCCCAGTTTTGGCAGTGCCACCCTCTTCACTGCTGGCCATGGTCCTCTTGCAGGGCTTTGGTGGTGGAGCTACTCACGTAGACATGAGCTGCTGCAGTGCCATCAAAGTGAGTCAGGTGAGCCAAAATTTCCTCTTTGGTTGCTTTAAACCAGTGAAACCCATTCATACTGGAAAGGTTTAAATGGGGGTGGGTACAGGGTCATCCAGCAGGAATATGGTGTCCTTCCCAGATTTTCAAGAGGACCTGCATCTGCAGCCTCAAGCCTGGAAGGCATCACGTCCCTGGTGGGCACAGCTATTTTAAACAATGTAGCTAAACTCTATAGGCTTTGGGCAGGTATACTTATTTCACTGAGGGAGCAATCTGAGTTCTGTATTCACAGATCCACATTTTTGCTGATTGGTGTGTATCTATCTATCTATCTATCTATCTATCTATCTATCTATCTATGTATAGGTATATACATACTACTGTACTCCTAGAAAGCAGATAGATGAGCGGATCTTTTCCTGTGTTTCAGGCAAGGCTTCGGCATCCAGGTAACACAGTCCTACCAAAGAAATGGTGTAAACACCAACCTCCTGTTGTACATGTGAGGATAGATGCTAAACACATCAACAGTTCTTCAGCTTCTCTAAAATATTGATACCACTGACCAACCTTTCAGACACTGCAAGACACCAAAAAGTTAGATCTCTTTAAATTCCCATCGAAATACTGAAGGCAAATTTATAACACGTCAGTTTTATCTTTTTCTCTTCACTACTGCCTATACACTATTTTGGCATGCAAAAGTATGGTTAGTATTTTAGTTAGTATTAGTATTAGTTACTAGTAGGTTAGTATTTTTGAAGTTGAGGACCAGGCTTTCCAGTGGAGGGTGGAAAGAAGTCTTAATATAATTAGCAATATGCAGCAAGATTGGATTAGCCATACACATCTGTAGGTCTTATTAGCAGACATTTAAACTGCAGAAAATGCTTTTTATTGGACTGTATTCATATGACTGCATACTGGAGCTCGAACACCTTTATAAAAATATGAACTGTCTCAAAATGAAATTAATTAGAAAGAATATATTTGAATTTAATTATCTTGAGCTGCTGAATATTCCTTGCATACTGGGTTTTATGTGTCTATCTGAAGTGTACTTGGTGGAGAGTTTTAATTAGAACGGGAGACAGAGTAAGAATATTTGGAATGTGAAATTTATAAATGGCAGTGATTTTCAGCTGGGAGTATAGAGGTTTTTTGGAGCTTGCTACCCTTATTGCTTCTCTTTTCTCCCTCTTCTTAAGCTTCTTTTATGTTCAAATTAATACCAGATCATGAAAAAGAAGAAATCCTGTTGTGGCTCTTGGTCTTCTGCAGCATGATCAGAGTTGTCAGATCCGCAGCTGCAGGAGATTTTTTTACCTTTGTGTGTTTAATGGCTCATACTACTCTGTTCTTTGACGGTACCATTTAACCGTAAAAGCGCGGGGCTGTGGATGGCACGGGACATGTGGCTGCCTTGACTACTGTCTCAGATGTCAGACATGCCAAGACTCAAAGAGCAGATTTGGCAGCTGCCCAGCAGATTTTTATAAAGACTCAGTTGGTGGCCAGAAACCCAGGCTGTCAGAGTTGTGTTATGCAATAAATTGTTTTTCAGCAGAAGTTTCTAATCCAATTTCAGCTGTATTTTTCTTTTTTGTACTGTGTAATAAAAGATAAATATACATTATTTCATGGTGTTTCAGAGAAGTGAAGACGTGTAATGTAAACATCACCCATCAGGTTGGTTTGTTTGTTTTTCTTTTAAGAAAGATTTAGACCTGTTCACCAACACAGGAAATTATGCTTAAATTATTTTGGTTTCTGCCTGGAAGGCATGTATTTGTATACAGCATACCTTTTCAAAGGTCATTCAGTGTACCTTTTAGGAGACATTCCCTTCTTTATTTGAAGGGAGCACCAGGTAAGGAATCTATTTATCAAGTCAGAGCTTTTGCTCGGGTATAAATTGTCTACAAGTGATGGTCAGACAGAAAATTTGCCATGTCTGGCTGTGACCTACCTGAATCGCTGCAGGCCCTGCCCCTGTAACAGATGCCCTGCCACCCCCTTATATTTCCCTTCCACTTCTCTAAAGTACATAATTCATTTTGGAAAAAGTGGGTAAGTTTCATCAGAATTCAGTGAGATATTTGGAGTTCACAGTAGTTACATTACAGCAAGGCAGCTTTCGTTTCGTGAATACCATCTGTGATGCCCTCTCTTACTATGGCTGTCTTGTTTTGGTGCCATGATGGGCTTGCATCCCTCCTAGTGTGAGCTGATGTGTGAAGGGACAGTCCCACTTCTTTGCCCCAGCAGTCGTCATCATTTGGTCATGTGGTTAGGAATAAGGAAGCTGATCTGGATGAAAACAATAATTTTTCCTGTCTTGGGATGAGATTTTGGTACTTCTGATCAAGCTGGTCAAATGGGCACACAGCTGGCATTGGTTTTGGAGCAGGTGCATCCCATGTGGTGCCCAGGTGAATTAAACTGGTTATGAAAACCACTCCCTCAGTTTGAATAACTATCTTACACCTCCATACCTCTTTCTACCGGTACTCTACCACCCTCAGCTCACATCAGATCCTGTAGCTCAGATGCTCTGGGTGCAAAATGGTTGTTTAGATTCCTAATCTGGCCTAAGAAGGTCATAGCTGTGGAGTCAATTCTATCAGTGAGATGGTTTGAGTTGAAGTTGTGCTGCAGGTTGATAAATTAAAACCTTGAGACCTGTCTTTACTCTGGATTTGTTTGGGCTTAGCCTGTTTTTCTTTTCTTTTCTTTTCTTTTCTTTTCTTTTCTTTTCTTTTCTTTTTTTTTTTTTTTTTAGTATTTATCTTGGCGGACCAATATGGGAAATGGTTGATAATTTGTAAGCTTTCACTAGTTTCATATTGAGTAATAGTTTTCTTGAGGTGCAGAAACATCATCAAGGCCTCTTAAGTTTATGTGAAAGAAACAATTAACACATGAACCAACTGTTTTTAAATATTTCATTATTAGGCCTAAGATAAATTTAGGAACTATATTTTATGCCTCACTTCTGGGAGTGACTTGTATTTGGAGATTTTGACCGTAACTCTTCTACCATAATGCATTTTTGCAAGAGCAGGTTGAAGCTCACTGGGCTTAAAAGTGCCCAAGGCCTTTAGTGACCCAAAAACCAGAGCATTTCTCTCCTGTGCTGCTCTTCAGAATTAATCTGAAAAGAGGAAATGCAGTCCCTGGTGCAGCAGAAGGCAGTGAAAGAGTGCAAACCAATGGGAGATTGCAGGGGATGAAAGCTGTGGGAGAAGTGCTAAAGCAGGAAGAAGAGAGATTTTTATTTTCTTTCACTGTTTCTTTGCCATGATGACATTGGTTCTTCAAGTCAGGAGCTGTATCATAATGTGAGTTCTTTGGGGAAGCTTTCTGGAAGTATGAGGGGAAGAACTAGCTCTAATTACCAGATAGACTTAAATGCTAAAACAGAGCCATTAATAAAGGAAATTTCTCCTTTCTTCATGTTAGTTAGCACATTTTTAAAACATGACCTATTTTCCTAAACTAGACAGAACAGATTACATTTTCCAGAAGGCATGAGTCACTCTACTATAAAGTCTCCAAGCTGTATCAATCTTCATCAACTTAAGCCATTCATGAGGTTTTATTTTTTCTCGCTGAATATAAGCAGTTTGTTTTAAATGAGAAACTGCTACATCCTCTCTGGATAGTTAAACTTGAGTAAAGGTTAAATATTAAATAAGTGCGAACTTTATTCTGAGAGGAGAAGGGAGTGGAGGGACCTTGATAGTAAGCGAAAGACTACAAGGATATTCCTGTGGGTATATAAGAGTATAACTAATTTGCACCATGCTCTGCTTGGCTGTAAGAAGTCCAAGCAGCATGATAACTGCCAGAAGGAGCCACAAATCTTTATGGAGCTTCAGTTGAATTTATTACAGTCTGGTTTGAAATTGTTACCCTGGAAGTTTATACTTTTGCTAGGAGTTTGTGCCGAGAAGAGCTTCCGCTGTCTGGTCGTGGAACAGCCCATTGGGTCCTGCAGGTTACTTAAGGAGGTTACACCAGTGGGCCAACAGTGGCGTTTCCCTCTGCAGCGTGCATTTGGGGTGGTGGGGAGGTTGATGGAACTTTGCGATACGATGGAGACCTCTGCTAACGCAGCAGGGCAAGTACGTGTGTTGATACAGCAGTAAGACTTGGAGCTTTCTCATGAGGTTCACTCTCTCGGTGCCGTACAGGTGCTGAGAAATTAGGCTTTGTAAATGAGTAAGATAATTGCTATTAAGTGCTAATCACACTTAGCACCAGCAACTTGCCCAAGACTGCGCAGAAGGATCGCTCTCAGCCGCAGAAAGTGAATTTGGGTTTTCCACCAATTCCTCTTTGGTCTGACTTTTAGAGAAAAACAGGTAGAACTGTTTTCCATTGATAATATACAGCCAAAAGGTAAAAATCTGTATTAAGTCTTGAATCTAGTAAACAAACATTTCCATCTCGGTCCTTTAGCTGAAAAGTAATTTGTATGATCTATGAAAATGTCTTCTCTGTTTTTCATGCAAAAGACTTTTTTTTTTTAAATGTTACTATAAACGCAGTAAAAACCACCCTTTGAAATAGTTCTCCTTCAAAAATATCCTTGAGGAAAGGGTAGAAACTTGTGGTTTATTTTTCCCATTGCTTAAAAATGACCTTCTTACATCTGCAGGAAAGACTCTCTGGGGGCTGTTGAACCATGGAAGCATATTCATTTAGGGCATTGGGTGCCACAGTGATTTTAAACGAGTGTTGGATGCTGGAAAAAGAAAAAAGAGGGAGTTTGTGTTTTGTTGTTTTGCTTTTTGCAACCTGGAATGAAGAATGAGGTCAGGAGATGCGTGCTTGGGAAAGACCAAAAGAGAAAGCTGGAAACACGCCAGCCACACTGAGTCATAACACACGTGCTTATAAGTATCTTTGTACTTTACAAAGTCCTGACTTTTCAGATAAAACCACCACTGCTGTAAAAGTATTTACATAAAAATTAAAGCAAATAGTATGGAGTGCTGCATGCATTCTCCCTTGTTCCAGCTTTGTTTTACCCTGTGAACTGTGACTCCTGTTTGCTTAAGGCAAGGCTGGGCCAGGCTGAAGAATGCTGTATCTGAATGGAGAAGCTTGAGTCCTGCTTCTGCTGCTGCTGCCTGAGGAGCACAGCAGCTCTCATGGTTTCAGGCTGACATTTCACCTGCCCAGGAGGTGGTGTGAAGCCTGCCCCTCACTTCCGCTTTTTTAAAATTAGGATCTGAGTATAATTTTGGAAATAAGGAGGCTGTGTACAGGCCACATATGCACACTAGGCATCTGGACTCCAGGGCACAAGCACCTAAGCTGTAGGTGAATGGTGAAAGGTACAGGTGGTGCACGTTTTGATTTCTTTACAAATATATACACATTATGTATCAAACTGTATTATATCTATCATTGTTATCTATTGATTAAACATTAATATGTATTTTAGTTGGTGTGCACACATTAATAGAGATGTATTTTATATTTGATGTATTACATACATTTAGTGTGTATTATATACATTTAATGTGCATATAGCAAAACACACGCGTGCGTGTGTAGATACACGTATACAGATATATATATACACACACACAACACACACACATATATTCCCAAATTAACAGTGTGTTGGAGTAGCCTGTTCAGCCACATAGTGCAACATAAAGTTGTTCTCCAATCTCTGAGGGTACCATCCTGAGCAGGAATGTACTGTGTAGGTAAAGGGAAGTTGTGCTCCTCTTCCCTGTTCCCTTGGGCTGAACTTGCCATATCCTTGCTTGAATGTCCTAGTAGCTGAAGCTCAGACATAAATGTACAATGTGTGGTTCCCTGAAATGGCATAACAAAGAAGGTGGCACGATTATTTTTTTTTTCTTAATTTAAAGGAAATAATGCAGTTGCATTTCTTAATTCTGCCCCAGGGTTTCCCTGGTTGTTTGTGTCTGTTAGTTTTATTCTGAGTTTATAAGATAATCTTGCTGTCATACTGGGAGGCAGAAATCATCTCAGCAAACCTGCACAATGAAGGTTGTGGGCTTGTGGTGATGAACCTACAGTTTAAGATGTTATTCAGTCCTTTTTTGGGTCTGAGTCAATAATGGACAATCCATTAGTTCCCCATAAGTCGTTTCAATGGCTAATTACTTGCACAGTTGCAGAAATCATTCTTTAATTCTGTCTTACATTTTTCTGGATTGAGTTCCAGCCGTTGAATGATATTATACCCCTCTCTGCCAGCCTTAAGAGCCATCTATTAGCAAATCTCTACTCCCTGTGGAAATATTTAAAGGCAGCAATTGAGTCAGTCCTTTTGAGGTTGGGGGGCGGCACACGGGGTGGTGTTGAGAAGTTACATAGATTAAATTCCTCAAGGCTTTCGGTTGACCATATTTCTAAGCAGTGCTGGGTGTGTATGTTTTGCTAAAGTGAGATAACTCTTGCAGTTGGTGGTGGTGTGAGTGCGGGGCAGGCACACGAGCACACAGCAGCTCTCTCTCCGCTGGGGTGACGAGGCACAGGCGATCTGACCCATGTAATTATGGTTAAATGTGTCAGGAGCTGGAGCTGCAGCTCAGCTGGGCTCTGAGTCAGCTGCTCTCCAGCATGCGGCTGCTTTTGTGCCAAAGGCTCCAGGGAAGATGCGCTTGGCGATTGTGAAACCTTTTTATTGCTCCTGCAATATGGAGCCATGTGAATACCGGTGTTGGCAGTGGCTTAGCCCCTCATTTTGCTGACCTTGGATAGCACATGATGTTGGAGAACTTGAAGACCTTTTTTCAAGCCGGGTGGTGTGTGCAGGAGAAGCCCACAGCAGAGCAGTGCAGACAGGATAGCAGCTGCAGCCTGCACACAACTGGGCTGGTGTGGAGAGACTCTCCATGTGCATTTCTGGAGGCAGCACTGCTGTTTCACAGGGTGGATGAAACCAAGATGGTTTGTCTGGAGTTTTACAGCTCCAGGAATTGAGTGTGGTGTGAAGTTGCTTCAGGGAGTGCTTAGGTCTTCGTTCCCACCTTCTGGGAGCCATCTCTGGCTGGTGGCTCTAATGCCTGGGCTGCCCCTAGGCTGGTGGGACTGTGTCCTGCATGTTGCTGGGGCCTCCAGCTGGCACCGGGGAGACACCGTGGCTGCTGGAAAATTTGGTGTCAGGTTGCATGACATACCTTTTTGTCCAACACATTGCCTGGGGAGAGGGAGATGACTTCAGGCTCTTCACTGGAGGTTGGCCTAGACCAGAGGCCGCTGGTGTGTGGTGGTGGCGGCCTTCCCTTCCACAGGAGGGAGTGTAGACAGCTGGTGCCAGGGCACAGGTCCTGTGGGTCAACACATGCTGATTTTAAGACCAGTCCTATCAGCAGCTTTCACCCTGTGACTATTGAAGCAGCGAATGCTGCCATGTGCTCCTTGGCTGTGACAGAGTGGATTTAATTTCTTTCAGATTTTATTTTATTTTATTTCTTATTTTCCTGTGTTTTTATCAGAGTAAATGGGCTAGTGAGATCAGGAACCCCGATGGGTGGTTTTGTGCAGGTTCCAGTACGAATGCCAGTGAAGGGAGTGAGTGGTGTCCACAGTCCTGTGTCTGTAACATGGACAGGGGCTGAAGGTGCTTATGAGTGTTTTCTAACTGAGCCTGACTCCCTTAAGGATTTAAGTAGTTCCCGTGAAAACAGAAACATGTAATGTCCCATTGGGCCCTTGTTGGTGGGAATGTAAATGGAGGAGTCCTTGGGCAAGCTTTGTTAAAATTGAGCTGCAGCCCTCTCATGTTTAGCATTGCTTCTGGTTAGGTCTGAAGCTGCATTGGCAGCAAAATGGTAAGCCAGGGTTGTTTGTGTAAACCTTTGTTGACAAAATAACTGGATGTACTAGTCCTTTTAAAATGCTTGCTGAGAGATTTTTTGTGTCTTTTTTTGGTTGCTGTGGGTGTTGGGTTACAAAGTTTGCTTTCTTGGCCCAGAGCTGCCTGTACTCTAAAACTCTCTGGGCATAGCCCAGCCTTCTTCAAAGTGTTGTAGCTTGTCCCTCGTGTGAAATGCACATCCTGCTGCCAAAATGTTGGCTGCTTTCACTGCACTCATTGTGTTGCTTTTTTTGTTGTTGGGTGGGTTGGTTTGTTTTGTTTTGTTTTGTTTTGTTTTTTAACCTCTGCCAAATAATTTGTCGTAGAAATTTTTTGGGGGGAGGGTGAGGGGTAGAAATGTTTTTGATCACAATTCAGCAGCTGAATGCCAATATGTCACTAGTGGAGCACAGAAAAAGCTATTGCTGGTCACTGTAAACTATTCTCATTTTTTGGGAAGTTGGCAGTGTCTGTCATTTCTTTGGCACATGGATGGTCTAAGCTCTCGTGCCTCCTGGTGGGGATCACTGATGGGGCTTGTGGAGTTTCCAGTGTAAGATGACAGTGACAGTACACTGTGGTACACTTACCACTTAAGGTCTACCTAGAAATGTTAATCCTTTGCTTTGGCAGTGATGTAGCCCCTGAGGAATTCAAGGGCAAGAATGCTCAAATAGTGATTTCCAAAGACCCCAAGACAATTATAAGGCTTACGAAAATATGATGACTTACCTGTCTCACTTATGTCTTTATATCAATTTGCTGACTTAGTTTATTTGAATGCTAAAGGCATTAGAGAAATACTTTTCCAGAGAGTTTATCTTTTAAGTAAAGCTAGTACTAAATTTGACATAGACAAGTATTCCTTTTGACAAAATAGCATTTGTCTCCTAAAAGAAAAAGTAGAAAACATATGCCTCATGAGCCACATTCCACTTGGCTTTATACTGAGATAAATTCAAAATAACTTCATTGTTATCAATATACAACTTCATTGTAGCACTGCAATAAATGCCAACCACTAAACTGGAAAGAAAAATAGCCTGAGCCAAGAGGCACAAATGAAGGCCAAAATGGCAGCAAGAGAAGTTGGTTCACCAAGCTTGCCTCTTCAGTTTCTGCAACATTCATTTTAGTGTTTTGTTGGGGGTTTTTTCTCTCCTCTTAATTACCTGGGAGAACACTTCCTGGCTGTGATAAATTTCTCCATGAGGGATTCATTATAAGGATTTTAACAATTACGTTTTACCTCCTGCCTAACACCTGGTACATGCCTACTGCTGTTTGCAGAATAAAGGGTTAGAGGGATTTATGCTCTGATTTGATGATAATACTTATGTTTCTGTTCTCTGTTAGAGCTGATCAAGTTGCGTTTTCTTGCACAGTATTTCTCTTCAGTTTTACATTTTTTTTTCTGAATTAGAAATAAATTGTATAGGCTTTGGGGGTTTGTTTGGTTTCGTTTGGTTTTTTTGTTTTGTTTCAGGTACATGCAACTAATGTCTCCTTTCTGTTTCCATCTCCTTTAGGATGACAGTGATGGGATTCCCTGGTCAGAGGAGAGGGTGGTGCGGAAGGTCCTTTATTTATCTCTGAAGGAGTTCAAGAATGCACAGAAGCGGCAGCACAGCGATGGCATTAGCGGGAGCCTCAAGGCAGTGAACGGTGAGACGCTTCTGCGGTACTGCTGGAAGGACTCAGTCCTTCTTCCATGCTGTAGCAGGGAGAGAGACCAGTGTACCATCTGGCATCCACTGTGCCCTTTTGATCTGCACAGAGGAACTTGTTTCTGGAGTGCTTGAAATGCCTGGGTTGAACAATCCATATGTTTTGATTTCTGGCTAACTGATTTATATGGGGATCAGGGTGTAGGGAAGGTGCCAGGCGGGAGGACAGGGACAGGCTGCCAATTCAGAGGAAAGGAGCCATTCTAGTTAGTCTGCTTCCTGCTGTGCTGAGTATGTCAGCAGAGAAGGTAACCATTTAGAGGTGATTGGCTTCAGTTACCTTGGGGAAGTCCACTTGGACAGAATTTACATACTGTCACTTAGATGCAAGAAACTGGATTACTAGCATGTGTCTCTGGTGTTATCCAAGTCCACAGGTGAAGGAGCATAGGATCTACATACAGAGTTAAAGGGCTGAGAGGACACAAGCACTGACATTGGACTACCTTAGTTTAGTAGTTCACAGAGCAGTTGTTTAAAGGTATTGAAAGGAGATGCAGACAAGCTTAGATGACAGGAGCTTGAAAGGAATTGAATTTTATTTCTTTTATGCTCTAGTCAGTTATTATCTGTTGCTTCTCCTTCCCTTAAAGCTTGTTTAAAAAAGCTGTGGTGTCCTGAGAGGTGAATATAAAGTGTGTCTCTTTCAGATTCACTTAGACCCTTACTTGAAAAGGCTTTGTCATGCTGGCTTGAGCCTTGAAAGTGATGACTAGCAGGATTCGGATTTCTGGGCAGGCTTACAGTTTTCACTCACAAGAGCTTATTTGTTTCTTTATGGAGGTTTATGGCAGTTCTTTTTAGGCATGTGCATAACTATACATGTGCTAATGCATTAAAGCAGCAGCTGGGTGCTTGCTTGGTAGGTTATTCATATTTATATGTAGCTTGTGTTGTTGACACGATGAGTCAGATTCCACTGAGTGTTACTGCCGGCAAAGCAAAAAACTAGGGGAATGGCTGGATAACTATGGGCAGCATGATAAAGTAACTGTATTGCGTAAGAAATTGCAAACTCCTTAATGTGATTAAAGAACTGAGTTCAGTAATAATATCAAATACTGATCTGATGGGAAGGTGCATCTAGCTTTAAGAGCAAGCCATTTTTAAGCTTGGAGGTGTACACAAAACAGCGTTGGCTTTTTTCCCTCCAACACCTCTGCATCATTGATCTTCTGTCAAACACAGTTTCTCTTGGAAAGTTTCTTATTCCATTGTGGGGGTTTTGTTTAGTCAAAGGAAAAGAGTCTAAAGGCATGAAGCACAGTAATTGTGTGTTAGGAGGCTTTGATGATGTGCCAGGTTACAGGATGACTGAGGTTTTCATGGTGTCTAGTTTCTCTAAAGGTGGCTTAGATAAAAAGTGAGTTGGCTGGAAATGCTGTGTCAGTGCAGATACCAGACATGGAGTATGCCACTGGTTTCCTCTGGCAGCAGCAGAGCTCACATCTTCAGAGCTTTTCTCCTTCACAGAAGTAGATGACCAGTTATTTAGGGGTTGTTTTTTTTTTCAATTTGAGCCAGAATGATATACCATGTTGCTCATTCTGTTTGCTAAATGATTTTTTTAAAGTGCTGTCTTGGCACTGCTCTGTTTTAACATCTCTGTCCAAAAGCATTTTTTTTTTAGCCATTGATATTTGGAAGAATGTTTCAAATGAGCATTGAGAGAAAAATGAGCAAAAGGGAGGAGGATTGATATTGTGCAGTGACATCAAGAAAATAAATTTAAACATGCAATTTGTTCATTACGTTTAAAAAAAAAAATGTAGCCATGTATTTTCAAATCCGTGGGTCTCTATGGACTGAGAAGAAAAGCAGGTCATCCTGAGAAATTACTGAGCTATTTTGAATTCAGGGAAATGTGTAGTATTTTAAGGATGAGTCTTAAATCCCAGATTTCATACTGTTGGGGATAAAAAACGTTTCCTTGTATGTGTCCTTCGTTCAACTTTCAGGCCACGTCCATTGTTTCTCGCATGTTACTCCAAAGGGTAGCCTGCAGTTAAATATAGTTTTATGTGAGTCACCCGTTTTTAATTAATTTATTTATGTAACTGTTGAAAATCAAATAGTTCACCTTTCTGTACTTGGCAAATGTTACCATTTTCAAAAGTGGAGAGAAAGGGTGTGAGGGGGAATCAGGCTCTCTCATACTCTGCTCTGTGCAGGAGTATGGATTGGTCTTGTGTGCCTCTGATGCCTGAGGGGACTGCAAACAACTGGGTAGCAGGATTTGATGTTGGTGCCACCCTCTGTAATGCTGAGAGACTTTCTCTGGTCTGGTTTTATAACTGTCGTTCCTTAAATTTATTTATTCATAGACTTGCAATCTGTAATTTGTTTTAGTAGAAAGTATTTACTTGTAGCAACAGAGGAAGGTAAACAGTACACCAGCCCCTTGCAACTTGTGTCTTTAAGAAATTTTTATGAATTTGGAGGAGCTGAAGTTTGATAAACATGCTGCAAAAGTTCCTCTGCCAGTGTTTGTGAAGCTGTGGCTAAACTTGTATGAAAATGATTGTCAGTGGTATTTCATCTAGTGGGTTCAGTAGTATCATTAATGATTTGGTAGCTGGAATACTGGTGCCCCTTTGATTGATAGTGTGGAAAGCAAATTAATTTTAAATGTAGAAGATGAACCTATTAACAGGTGTCTTTTCTGTATTACAGTTTCTGCAAGCTCTGATGTTCTGGTGGTGGCACAGAGACAATTTCTGTGCCTCTCTGAATAATAAAAATAAAATTTAAAATAAAAATTCAAATTACTTTTGGCAATTTTATGTATTATGCTACCTTAGTTGTCTCTGTCTCACTATTAAATGTACTTATTATCCTGAAAATAGTCCTGTCATTTTCAGTTTGTGTCTGAAACCCTGTTACTTAAGTGGTTCCGATGAAAGAGAAAGGCGAGTGGGTATATTTTGATTGTCGTATCAGTGGTTATATTGCATGTGTGTTTATGTTGACTCTGGATATTTGCAGAGTATAGAACAACACCTTACAGTACGCCTTTGTTTCCTACATGTTCCTCTTCAGCACTTGGGAATATAAAATTTGAAGGAGGTGCTTGTGCTGGTTGTCAAGAAACTCTCTGCAGCCCTAAAAGGGATACTGGAACTCTGATTATGGAAACACGGTCGTGCGCTGGAAAAACCCAGAGGGACCTCTTTAGTGATTTTGATTACTGCTGCCTGTCATTTGCGTTAGGATTTTAAGAATAGGGATTGGTGTTCAGAATAGTGATACCAGTTTTCAGAGATCCTCATCTAAAAGGAGAACTAAATCCTTTGGGAAATTGTTTTCTTCTTGTGTAGCTTAGAATGTGAGATAAGGCTATAAAAAAGGCAATGAAAGATGTAATAATGGCTTGCATTTTGTTGATGAGAGTAAAGCCAGGACCCTCAAAAGACGATATCATAAAGCAAACTTTATGACTTAAGATTTTAAGTTCTGTTTTTCAAAACTTGCAGTAAAGAAATTTGTGATGCAGAAGTGCGTTTCTTGAATGGAAAAAGTGACAAAGTTTCGTTATTTGTTTGAGTTGGTTAGTTAATCTACAGAGATGACAAACCAGACGTTAGAATTATTCAAGCAGATAGTTTATTTTCTTCCACTATGCTTTGTCCTAGAAAGGTGTCATGGCAGTTTCCAAACATGTCATCTAGGTTAAGCTCACAGCAGGCATAATCGATTTGGGAAATCAAATGTATGTGAGGGAATGCTTTGGTTCAAGGCAGAAGTTGAAGTCTTGTTCATTAAGTAAATAAAGAGATGAGTGAAAAAATGTAATTTTGCTATTCTGAGAGATTTCACCTTACATTTAAGGTTGTTAAAGGAAATTATTTCTTTTATGTATGTTCTTTAAATGGAGTGGGAACCATGTCAGCACATGGATGGATGTGGTGGTTGGACTATAAAGTCTCTGGTGCCCCTTTCTCCCATTACAGAATCACAGAATCATTTTGGTTGGAAAAGACTTCCAGCCTTTGTCTGATCACTACCTTGTCAACTTGACCACAGCAATAAGTACTACATCCAGTTGTTTCTTGAACACCTCCAGGGATGGGGACTCCACCACTTTGTGCTGGTCTGCTTCTGCCTTCAGCCATTCCCACACGAAAGTTCACATGACTTTTGTTGGAGAATTGTTTTTTCCACAAATGATACGTCTCCACACTGAGAGTCAGGAGCCTCTGAGACAGTTCTTGATGGGACTGTGGTGCCAGACCCAGTGGCAGCACCAGCCTCTGGTTCCGTGGTGTGCCCATCCCTTGGCTTCTACACTGTCTGTTCAAGCCAGCGGGGGCAGGCAGCAGTTCAATCTGAAAATAGCTCTTTTTGTCATTGATGCATGCATTTTCAGACGTTTAGTGCTCACGGCATGGGGGTTTCTGTCCATGCTCCCCAGTGAGCCACGTTGAAAGGAAGGTGCCCAGTTGGTAGGTGGCATGGGACTGTCTTCATCTGACTTGAGCTTGTTGGTGAAACCTCTTTTCCCTGGCTGTGTAGATGGTACTCCAGGCGTGGCATGAAAATTGCAACAGATGTGATAGAAATGCCTAAACACTGCTAAGCCAGGTGCTTCAGCTCAGTGCCATGTATTATCTGCCAAAAGCTAACTAAGAGGGGGATAGCAGCAGCTACCAGCTGGGCAACCATGTCTTCCCTTAGACTACGTCTCTCCTCTCACTCCTGCAGATGAAAACACAGCAGCCCTTGGCGAAGTGCTGTTGTTTCAGCTGCGCCTCTGAGTGCCCAGAGCAGTGTGGGCCTCCTTCCCTGGCTGGGTCACTACTCAGCCTTCAATTTTGAACAAGAAGGCAGCCCTCTTCATTCACTGTGATGGTTCAGATATACTGATAACTTCATCTCTCTTATTTCTGAAGGCTGCAATTAAGTACTGCAAGGTTTTATGCTAACGTTTGTCTAGGGAGCTTTTCACTCCATCAGTGATGTGAGATTGCATTTGTTGACAGTGGGTAATGTCTGTGTGTCTCCTAAGCTTTAGTAGAAGATTGTAACTGTGCCAAGGACCCTTGTCTGTAAGTGGATTAAAAAAATGCATTTACAGAAAGAGAAATACCTCTTTCAACTTTGCAGTATTTTCCCTTTACATTCAGAGTAAACAGCCTTTTTGGTTAGTTTTAAACTGTGATTAAATATAGATGTTTTCAACTAAAAGGTTCAGAAAATAAGCATTTGAGCAAATTTGTCATGGCACTCAACATCACTTTCACTTTGGTGCTTGCTGTCAAGTGAATTTAAAGACTAACAAATAAATAACAGGATGTTTGAGTTGGGCTTCATTGAAAATTTCCAGATCTCTTTTCCTTTCTTTGTTTTCTAGAACAGAATTAATTTTGAGCCTGCCAGGGACTTGCTTGTTCATTGGCTGACACAGGTTCTTCTTTGCCTTTTCCATCATCACCATTTAAAAAATATTTTGCAGGCCAAATTATGCCTTCAGTGATGTCTACTGAATTTGATTATGTCCCTCTAAATTGTGCTCCTGTCTTAATATAATTTCAGTGTTTGGCAAGACTAATAGAAATTTTTCTTTCACAGGACACCCATATTCCTTTCCCCCTCAAACGTAAAAGGGATGGATATTTCTTTAACCTGTGAAACAGAGAAATTGTGTAATTAATTTTCTTAAAACTTATTTCATGACCATCTAAAAAGAGTTTCTGTTGCTCTTGAGTGCATTTCTAGGCAAACAAATTCTAAAAATAATCTTGCATCCTTGCATATTGCTAATTGTAGGTACTAGAAAATTAAAATGTCAATGAAGAGTCTGCAGAAGCGTGTGCATAATCTGTAGCAGACTGAGTTACTGTAGGTCTGAAATTAATAAGGTGAGGAAAGGTGGGAAAGAGTTCATCAGTAGCTGATGGGTCTGGCCGCCCTCATTTCACCTTTTGCCGGCTCTGCCATTTTTCTGCCCTTGCAGTACAGCTGGTCCAGAAAACTAGCATGGCAGAAAACTAGCCCAGAAAAAAAATTATTTTAAAAAAGAAGTAATTTTTTACACACATTCATTAGGAGGTTAAGTGGGCACGGTGTGCTCATTTGGTGGAAGAGGAGGACTAGAGTACCTTGACTGAAAGCAGGAGGAGGAGGATACTGGACTCCTGGTCCCTTTTGATAGTAGCAAGCTGCTTGACTTGGCACATTCATCTTGTTTAACCACACCGTTAGGATTGGCGCAGTCCTCTTGTCTAACCACAACCTCGGATGCTAGAAGGGACAACAGTTGCCAGGAATATGAGCAAAAAAAGATGCAGCTTAAAAGTTCATTGAAAAGTGCTTCACAAGTGTAGGTGTTAGGTTTATATTTCTCTTACAAACATAACCCATTGCCAGCTGCTCTAGGGAAGTGACTGACCCGCTCTACTCTGCACTGCTGCAGCCTCACTTCGAGTGCTGTGTGCAGCTTTGGACACCACAATATAAGAAATATATAAAGTTAGAGAGTTCCAAAGAAGGCTACAAAGATGGTGAAGGGCTTTGAGAGGAAGCTGTGTGAGGAGCAGCTGAGGTCACTTGGTCTGTTCAGCCTAGAGGAGACTGAGGGGAGACCTCATCGCAGTCTGCGACTTCCTTGTGAGGGGAAGAGCAGGGGCAGGCACTGATCTCTTCTCTGTGGTGACCAGTGACAGGATTTAAGGGAATGGCCTGAAGATGTGTCAGGGAAGGTTGAGGCTGAATATTTGAAAAGGGTTTTTGACTCAGAGGGTGGTTGAGCCCTGGAACAGGCTCCCCAGGGAAGTGGTCACAGCACCAAGCCTGACAGAGTTTGAGAAGTGTTTGGACAATGCTCCCAGGTGTGGTGTTACTCTTGGGGATGATGCTGTGCAGGGCTGAGAGTTGGACTCGATGATCCTTGTGGGTCCCTTTCAACTCAGGATATTCTATGATTCTATCAACCACTTCCAACACCCCCAAAATCCCACAAACAAACACACCAAGAAAGCCCCACCCAAAACAACAACAGAAAAAACAACCCAAACCCACCACTTTCATAGCGGTGAAATTTGTTGCATTGACTGTCCATGATAAAAAACTTGGCTTTAACACCAGCAGAGAAAACAATTTTGTTTTCCTTGGCTTAGGGTAATTCTGCGTAGCTGCTGCCTTGGGTTTGTTTTCTGTATCAGCAGCCTGGAGAGCACCCTTGAGTGTGGACAGGTAAACTGTTTCATTCTCTGTTTATCAACCATAAAATCTCCAGCCTAGATTTGTACCATGGCATCTTTTTGGCTGGCGTGTACAACCAAGAGAATGGTGGTGGTTTTACCTCACAGGATTGCCAGCTCTGTCAAAAATTGTCCCTTTTGTCAATTCTAGTTTGCTTATTTTAGAAATGAGAGTAGGACATACCACTAAATCAGTCATTAAAATAGCATACTCCATTTTATTAAGAAAATAGGAACATAATGGGAAATAAAATGAGTATTGCAAGTAAGTGCAGAGAGAAGTTTCAGTCATACACACAAACTGTAATGCAGTTTACTGTAGTCAATTCTAGGGAACTGTACTTTCTGAAACTGTCTCTGCTTGGCTTTGAATAAGGCCTTTGCTAATTATTTTTACACTACAGCTTTGAGCTTGTAATGCAAGACTACATTTGTGGAGTGTGTTCGGAGTATTAGTGAGAATATGTTTTCAGCCTTAGAGGGGCTGTCTTGTGTCCTAGAACCTCCACAGTAGTTTTTATTTGACGTGGGGGCATTTTAGAAACGACTTCCTGTTTAAAAGAGTTTGAGTACTATTTGTTCCATCAGGACATTTCTAAGGCCATTAGGCTGTGTTTAATTGGAGCAGGTGTCATGTGTGCTGCAAGCCTTATTGTGTCAACCCTGGCAGTAAAGTGGTTTTAGAAGAAAAGGCAGAGATTCTGTGACTGCTGATGGGCACAGTAGCCACTTCAGCAAGTTGCCTGACGCAGCTGCCAGTGTACCATACTCTTCACCACAAATACCCTACATTACCTGTGTTCAGAGGCTTTGACTTGTTAAGAATATGGGATGCCAATCAGAACAGGTTTGGAAATCCTTGTAGTGATGTGGAGTAAACTGAAAGCACCAGTAGATTGGGTATCACAGTATTTTAGGTGTCATCGATCCACATCTGAATGTAGAATTTCTGATGTGAAAAGCAAGAAAATCAGTCACCTTCTTAGAGCAATGAAACTCTTCAGGAATTAGTCACATTCATTTCACGGCTCATAACAGCCTGGGAGATTGGTCTGTGCTCTGAGCACATGCCTCCACATTTCGGTTTGGTCTCATTTGGATCTTTTTGATTTAAAATCTGCAAGAAACCATTCTGAAATAACTGCTCTCTTTAAGTAAGTGATGATGATGAGAGGTTCATCACACACCAGATACATTCCAGAGCTTGTGGGTGAATGTCTTCCAAAAAATAAATATAGCCTAGTATGTATACTGTTAAGTCATAGCAGATTGCTTTCCATAGTAATAAATGTGCCTGCATTTTTAAATCTTTGTGTATGTGTGTGTGTGTGTGTGTCTGACTAGCACAGATTTATTACAAGCAGTTAAGGTGATCTTGTATTCAGAATTAGCTGAATACATATTTTCAATAACCTGCCTTTGATGCCCTTTGTTTCCCAATTTAAATTAATTTAGTACTGAGAGGGGATTGTTGGTTGAGTCAAAGGTATAGATACAGAAGCCTTGGACTTGGGGCAGGAAGGGATGACGGTGATGAGCTTAACTCGTAAGTGTAGTTTGTGGTACATCTGAAGGAATTTCCAGCTCTGAGAGCTAAAGACAACTGAATTTCTGCCCTTATATCCATCCTGTTTTCTCCTCTTACGAGACTGTTAGTGAGCACTGGAATCGCAGTTAGGACCATGTAATGTTTCCGATCTGTCCACTAAGAGGTTAATTCATTCCAGATAAGCCCTGAACAGACAACATTCATTTTTTACTTTGCTCAGAATTTCCTGTGCTTTGTTCTGCATCTGTTTGTGAAAGACTGCATTATCTTTGAAAGCCTTCATCTTGTTTTCTTTATTCAAGCTATATGCTAAAATGGAAAAAAGGGAAGAGCTGGAAGGAGCCCAGCTGGAGCAATCTGCCAAAGATCCCACAGAGGGATGGAGCTGGCAAACTCCTGAAACCTCATCAGCTGACCTCTGGTGCAATTTGGGAAGCCAGGAGATAAGCCACTTTTCCTGCTAAAGGTTTGGCAGCCTCAGCCAGCCATTCCGAGTAATGCCTAAAGACAGCACCAGCATTTTTAATTGTATTTTTCTCCTCCTTTCATCCCTCACTTCGCTTCAGTAGTGGTTGACCTTAACAATATTTCAGTTCAGCCTGTTCTTACTCTTTGTGTGTGTGTGTGCATGTGTGTAAACAGACATGTTAGAGCTAAATCGCATCTTCTTGTGCTCTCTTCCAGCCAGGTTGTCTCAAAAGCCGGTTCTCCCTAAAATACCTCCCTCAGACAGTGGTTGTTGTCTCTGGTGCTGTGGAAGGTGAAAGCATTTCGTGGCCAACTGTTTCTAAAGATGTTCTGTGAGCACCCCAGCGTTTTTATGTCATGCCCCCTGTCGATGTGAATGGATTGAAAGATGCTTAAAAGTTATGAAAATGGCACAGAGAGAGTACATTTTTTTCCTTCCTTCACACATGGGAAATTTCTTTCTGTTCAGAGTGGAAATGCTGTCACAATGTTATCAAGAGGATGCAACGACAGAAACATGTCACATATATATATATTCTCATTGAGAAAAGGCATCTGGGTTGTACTGGCACATGCACATACAGGTGTATTGGATGGAGAGGGCTGAAGAGGAATTTCATCCCCTTTTGTTTTTTCCTGACGCCTGCTCCCTTGCTGGGAAGTTGAGATCTTGTTTCAGAGCCTCAGGCTCTCTCTCAGTCTCTGGCTCCATATGGCAGAAGGAGGTGATAAGATTGCGTGGAGCCACAAACCTGAGGCATGTTACAGGAGTGGGCTGGGGCTGGAGAGAGGCATATTCCTGTTACAGAGTCTGCATGCAGGACTTAATTTCCCTTCCCTCCTCTTGGTTCCTGTGGTGTGTCTGTCTAGAAACATGCTGTTTCTCTTCCAAGGAGCAGACACCCAACTTTTCTCTTTAATGTGACAATCTACTTGACAGGGCAGTAAGCAAATAACTTTGTTTTGCCAAGATGATAAAATCTGGTGCTTTCTAGAATACTTGTTCTGCCTCTTTGCATCTCGGGAGGTCAGCAGCAATTACCTTCAGGTGGAAGTCATGAATAAGGGATAGAAGTTACAGGAATGTGGCTTGAATTCCAAATCTTCTTGAAACATGTTTTTGCTGCTCTTCTCCCCCTCCCCAAAATCAATTGAAGATGGCCTTTTGTGCAACAATGAGGTCTGTGGTTAGGGACTAGTTGTCAAGTTTTATTTAGATGGAAACCTGTCCCAGAAGCTTTACCTCATCTCATTGTCCTGTAGGGATGAACTTCAAATGCCAGTTTACATTTGCCTCGAACTGACCTTCTCTAATTGAAATGAACAAGGCTGTCTTATCTAAGTAGATAAACACAGCCCATTTGCAATTGTAGATTTAAATGCACTCTTTCATAGATTACCTTTACACAGTATGGCGCTGTCCTTGATATTTAAAGTCTCATTAACAAGAGACCAGAATTGAAGAGTAAATGTTTTTGTGAAAAAGAAGTTTTTGAGCTGCAAGCTGATGCTGATCTCTGCTAGGCTGGAGGAAGACTGTTTGGTACAAAGTCCCCTTTATGCCAGCATGGAAGGCACTCCAGTAAAACTGGCATGCAAAGTCATGAAGGTTGATTAACATCCACAGCATTACACAGGGTTATATACAAGTACTCTGCTCATAAAGTAGAATAAATGGGCCGTTAGTTAAAGCATTGCTTAGCACAGAAAACGACCTTTCTTTCTCTTGTGGATCTAGGCTTCTGCCATTAACAGCCTGGAAAGCAGACTTTTTAGAAATAGTTGGCTGATTGGAAAAATGAGTTCAAAATACTTTATGCAAACTTGAATATTGGGATTTATGAGGAAAGTTTTGCAGTCTTTCAGTTTCTCTGGCATAGCTGGATATCGAGATGGTGCTGGATTGCCATCTGGCTGGATCAAAATTATAACTGCTCAGTAATTTTCTATTTAAAGCCTCTCAAATAATTTTGGACTCAGTGAGGACCGTCTCGTGAAAACTAGATTTGCAGGGAAACTTAGAAGGGGACAGACTCTTGTGAGAAAGGGAGTCTGCTCTTAGGTCTGTGCTTTCCTACTTCCAGGAGAGATTCTGCCAGTACAGACAAAGGGCTCAGAAATTTTACCAAGGTTTTAGGAAAATAACTTTCAGTTTTTGTTTTGTGGCTGTTGTCCCTCCTAACCTTTGTTGACTAGGTAGTTCTTCAGGCAGCAGGAACAAGAGTAGACTGAAGGAGGTGGTGTTTTCCATGCTGTCTGTTCTCCTTTACTCAGGCTGAGAGCTATAGAAAAGTACTGGTTTGGTGTCCTTTTTGTCACGAGAAGTCTTCAGTTCCCTAAAGTGCTAAGGAGGGATCTCACTGAGCTTTTGGTTGGTGTGTCTGTTTGCTCTGAAGTTGAATGCTATTCTGCAGCTAGAAGTTCTCAGCCCCAAGGTTTGGGAGCGGGTAGTAGTGTCAATTTCAGCAGGATTTGGGCAATTCTTGTGGTATGAGGAGGGGAAATGTGCCCTCTGTAGGGGCACATTTTGTCCTGACGTGGCCTTTTAAGAGCAGAAGATAATTTTGGAGGGTAGCCCTACCTACATAGGTCCTGCTCTAAAACTGGGTGGTAACATGCCAAATGAAAATATGACTTCAGAGGAATTGATTCGCTAAGGTGTAAGAAACTTCTGCTTGTTTTAAAAGCGCTCANCCCCAAGCTTGCAGCTCAACTGACTGTACGTACTGTTTTGAGGAAAAACTGGGGTATGGCACTTCTGATTGACACCTCAACACACAGCTCCTTGGAGAACTTAAAGAAACATGCTGTCGTAGTATTTAGTTGGAAACTACAGTGAAGAACAAAGGGAAAGGGAAAGCTGCTGGAACCTCGTGGATTGCAAGATTCCCACAGTATCCATTTTCCCTTTCAAAATTCACTAAAATACGACCTATGTTTAAGTCTACACAAGCTGCAGTTTTGCTGTACTTACTAACCAGCTATGTGCAGCAGCTGTTGCTAAATACATTCGTGCCATCTCTAGAAACAGAGCATCCCAAACCTGTGTAGGTCTCTGAAACACTGATGCATGGCTTCCTTCAGAATTGCAGAGAAACTGTTCCTAGTCCAAATCTAGCAGTGTCTGCTGCCGGTGCCTGTCATGAGAGATATTCCTATTTATACCCCCTGCTCTCTGTGAAATGTAGGTCAGGATTTTTAGCTTATGATTGCTCATAGGACAAATGTTTTCAGATACTTCCATGTTAATACTGGACAATTAGGAGTACTCCCTCTCTGTTTATCTGAGCTCTTCATCTTTTGTTGACAACCTTTTTCCTCCCTTTTAGTTAGAAGGAGGAAAAGGTGTTTTGCTGTTTCCTCAGTGTACTTTCCCTCTACAGCTGCTTGTAGCTTTTTTTCTGTCTTTGTCCTCTTATTTTCTGGGCTCCCTTTGGAGTGTGAGGGTCTGTTCCTGTGCCATGCAGTGCCGTGCCATGCCATGCCGGCAACTCCAGGCTGCTTGCTGCAGGCTCAGTGTTACAGCCACGGAGATTTCTTGTTTTCCTTTCCCCCACCCCAACTCCTGGGCCATCCAGCCTAATGTGAGAACAGATTGGTCTTAGTATTTGAAGAAAAGATCTATAATAAGCACTGGGGACATGCTGGTAAAAAGCAGCAGCGTGGTATACCAGCTCTGTCGGAGTACTGACTGTACGTTAATTCTCTAACTTATAATTAGCTATATTAAATTCCAATTTTCTGAAAGGAGCCATTATCAAATAACACTCTGTTTGAAATCTCAAAGAAACATAAGGAATGAAAGCTTAGTCCTCTTATGCTTTCATCTTTCAGAAGCAATCCCTATCTCAACATCTTGACCTACATTTTCTTTTTACCCTCTCCAAGAAACATTGTGTGGATTTAATGTCTCAGAAGGGAGGTAAGGGATTTTTTAAATGTGTGTGTATGTGTTGACATATAAAGTTGGGGGAAAACAATGAGGCTTTCGTGTCCCCAATGATTTTTTTTTTCAAAGACTTGAAAGTGTTTTCTATAGTATCTCTTAGGCAGATTTTAGGTTCAGAAAGAAATCAAATGTAAAAAGTCCAATCTATTCTTTTATGGTCCACTTATATCAATCTTGCTTCTGCCAAAGCTTTTCCTGATTTCACCTGGCAGTAGAAAAAAAAACTTGGGCCTTCATTCCTTCTTGCATCCTGCTTTCCATTTGCATCTAGTCATACATTTTCTTTTTATGATTAAACAGGATGGTTTTTATGTTTGTTTGTTTTGTGGGGGATGGTATGTTTAAAATGCTGGGTTTGTTCACATTGGTTCTCGCCCTTACTGTGTAGCTGTTTGGTGTTACTAATAAACAGTTCTACATAGGAGTTAGACTTGAACCTGGGTGGCCTGAACGTGCACAGAAGCAAAAGCTGTCAGTGCTGCTTTCCCATTCAATTGGTCCATCTTTCCCCGTTGAATGGGTGTTTCCAATACTCATGGTGTGCTTGATGCCATCCTCTCTGCTTCATCCCACTACATGGGGTTATGTCCTGTCATCTCCAACTGCAGGATCAATGAGCGATAGTCTTGCCCTCTGTGAGAACAGGGAGAATTCTTCTGCCTTTTATTCAGTGATATTTTTCTTGGGGTTTTTTTGGGGTGGGGGGAGGGGCTGGTGGGTGTGTACCTGTTACCACTCTGAACACATAAAGTGCTGAATGCATGCTAGACATTAATACTGTTTAATAGTCCTTGCAGCATGAGAAACATTGTAGGGTGGAAATGTTTTAACTCCAGGAAGACTTTGTTTGAACTGTTTCAGTTTAATATATCTCTCTAGCTTTTTATTCACAGGGTACCGTGAATGTACAGATGGATTCCATTTGTCTTTTTTTTTTCCTCCTCCAGTATCATCACATCATATGGAAATAGAGTTAGGCGGTGTTTTGACTATCAATAATGTACTTCTGGCCCTAGATCAGGGGGTTTTTTTGATTGTAGCAGTACAGTGGTGAACTTAAGCATTCTCACAGTCTCTTGGGTATATTTTGAAAGCTCATTTACGTCTTTATCATATATTTCTGTGCTGTTCCATTGCATGTACCTCCCACCCCCTCACTCCCATTTCTCTGATGCTGTACTTAAAAACAAGAAATATGCTAATGGGTGCTAGCCTTCAATTACACCAATGCATGAAAGGAACATTGTGTGTAATGAGTTCTTGGTTGGGGAGGAGGAAACAGTATTCTTAAAAAATTGCAAGATAGTGCTTTATCTCCTTTGCTTATTCAGAAAGATAAAATCATTAAATGCACATCAGTGTATAGTCTTGACTGTGTAAGTGTGTGTTGATGGTTGTTCAAGGTTTCTATTAAGTCAGGAAGCAGCTAATGTTGTTTGACTTCCTCTTCTGATGCCCTGAAACATGAGCAAAAAAAGCTGTTTAATAGCAGCAGAATGTTCTGTGGTGGTGGAATTTAACTCCTCTGGGGGCTGGTGTGTCGGGAAGTCTCCTTAACATTTCAGAAGCCTTCTCTCCAGCATCAGGTTTTCAAGTGACTGCCCCCCTACCCCAGCTCTCATCTCTTCCCCCCGTGGTTTGCCTGTAGAGCTCACAAAAGGGAGGTGAATGTAAGGTTAAGCTGCTGGTCTCAAGAGCTGGAAATAGAGATGAAAATTGCTTGGCTTGGGAGGAGTGTTTCCTTAAAGGCTGTTACAGCACTGACGTTTCCTATGCCGATGCTTCAGAGATCTGCGTTAATGCTGGCACGAATCAGTTGTCCCCCCAGTTAAAACGAGAATGGTCTCCATGTACAGTCTGGCAGGTGGCGGAAGTTGGCGTTATCCGATGTCTTTAACCTTGCGTCACTCTCGCTTTGGCCAGCGTGCCACTCCTGCAGTGAGATCCTCAGAGCTCAGCTAAAGGCTGAACGTGGGATCCTCCTGCTTTAGCGCCTCACCTGCTCTCCAGTCGCTGCAGTGCTGGGAGGGCAGGGATTTTTCTTAAGTGTCTTCCAGCTACAGATTTATTTCCTGGCATGTACTTTTCCACTGCACGTTCCCAGCGGGTAGGTGGCTGCGGTGCATCAGAGAGATGTCCTCCAACCTGTGCCACTGCTGTCAGCGTCGCGTAGGAATGGGCTGGAATCCCTACCTTAGGCACAGGCTTAGTGCTCAAATAGAGGTGAAATGTCATCGCTGCCGTGCGTGCCCGTGGCAGAACAATTTGTTCATTTGTGTTGGGCTTTCATATTGCACTTGTGCTTTTCAGTTTGCTGCAGTCGGTCTCAATGTTTTACTGTCATGAGCCTCCTCTCCTCTGACAATAAACCTGCAAACAGATTACAGGGAACTGAGTACAACAACAGAGCAGTTCTTCATCCTGAGCATGGAGTGTACTCCTCTGACCTTTAATTTTAAAAAGTGAGGAAATGATACTACTCACTTGCCTGCCCCTACAAGAAAAAAAAAGGAAAAAAAATTTCTCTTCCCCTGAGAAGGAGAGAATACAGATCTGCAACAGATTTCACAGTAAGATAGGTGGATGTTTTTTGTTTTGTAATTTTTTTAAAGCATCCTGGTTTTGAAAATATGGTTGAAATAGATTTACTTACTGTGGTAAAAAAAAATCTTTCTATGACCACATTGCTATTTCATGTGTTAGAACCATGTTGAGTGTTTTAAGCAATATATTTTTTAAATCAATTTAGCAAGCTAGGTGAAAAACCAGTGACAAGGCATCCTGAAAGATCAAAGGCTGAGCTTTGGGAGCTTTCCAGGTAGTTGAATTTTCATGTCGCTTTATGATATCTTGTAGATGCTTTCTGTGAAGGAAAGGAAATAAACACTGGGTAGATGATGCCAAAGGGAAGAGTTCTCCCCCAGGAAAGGCAGCTCTGGTTTTCCCCTGAAGAGAGTTCCCTTTCTCTACCAGCAGTGAGGCGCCCGAGCATCATGGGTGACATTTAGGGTTATGGACAAAAGCCTTTGAAACCAACGGCTTAAAAAAAAGTGTTTTGAGAATTGCTCAGGCAGCTTCCTCTCCTCCTGCGTTCTGGGATATCACAGGACCTTATGCTGGCCTGGTTGTCAAGTCTACGTTAAGGCTCTCAACAGACATGTGAGCACTCATGCTGGCAGGGAATTTGAGATCTGGCTGCAGGCAGTGCCGAAACATCCCTGGCGTTGCGGGAGGCAGCCTGCCTCCCTGCCTCAGTCCAACCAGACTGCTATGACCTCCTGCACCAGGGGAGGGCTGTCTGGCATGTTGCTGAACAGGCTAGGGTGTTATGTTAGAAGAGACTGTGACCTATTTTTTTTTTAAGTCAGTGGATATTTAATTGCTCTAAACCCAGAGATCGTAATTCAAGTGTTTAGTAGAAGGATGTGACATGCCAGAGGAAAAAAAAAAATCACTGTCAGCAAAAGAGGTTGAACAGCTTGACTCCTAGAGCTGACTGATGGATGATCTCAGCTTTAGGGAGGGCATGTTCACTAAAAAGTTATTGAAAATGTGGAGCAAAAGTAATTAAAGTGGTTTAATTCAAATACCTGTCATATGTAACTTGAGTTCATGTAGAACACCTAGCATTTAGCTCAAGTAATTTTTCCCAGGACAGGATGAGGACTTTTTTTCTCCTTTTCTTTGACTGAAAGTTCAGAGCCCCTCCAGTGAAGGGAGGGCTGAATCCATGCTCGTATCTGTTGACTGCATGGGACAGTCACTGTTGCTGCATCAACAGGCTGTGTGTTCTTGCAGCAAACAGAATCCTCATCTCTCCTGTCACATCGGGGAAAAAATTTTCTGTCTGTCTGGAGGGCTGCCCATGCTCCTGGCAAAAGTCATGAAAAGCAAATCCTCAATGACATGCATTAAAATGTCAAATGGGACTATGCAATTAGAAGTATGTCATTCAATGTTTGCCTTTCACAGCTTTTGTCACAGAGGCACAGAATCGGAGACCATTAAGCAGAGGATAACCCCCCCAAAAGGGCTTTCTGGCACTTCTTTTGTTGTGTCCCCATCCTTTTTCTTAGAGCACACTGCTGTGCTGGAGCCCTCCTACTCTTTCAGAATCTGCTGTGTTGTTGACTTTTGAGGTGTGTGTAGAAGCCAAGTCATACATTTATGTCTCTGATAATTTTATTTAATTTGGTTTACTTGAGAAAGAAGTAACTCAGGCTCTCTATTCTTGCTGCGTCCCATTTGCAAATGGAGGAGGGCTGTCCCAGTCCACCAGAGGAGTGTGGATGTTACATAAGAGCCCTGCTGCATTCTTGGATCCTGCTGCCAGTCCTCCAGGCTTCTCCAAAGACTGCAGCAGAGGGCTGGCCTGGCCCTTGCCTGCTGCTGCCTTCTCAGGGGAGGTGCTGGCTGTCCAGGACACGAGTTCCGGATACAGGTTTTTCTTCATCTCCTTCAGCCCAGATCGTAAGCCCGGCCTGTTTGTGTGATCCCTCACCGCAGATCACTGGGAAGTGTGCTTCATTAGAGGAAAAGCATGTAGTGAGTGTTCGTCAAGATGCTGTTTTGCTGTTGTTCCTGGTTTCATGCAGATATGCAGTTTTCGAATTACACAATCCATAAGGGTTTCCTAGAAGTTCTAAAAAACACAGCCAAGCCTTGCTAAGCCTCTGGGTTTTAGCTGCACGTTTCTTCCTTTTCAGGCTCACAAGTATTCATTGTTACAGAGACACTGCATGCCTTTTTATTTCCCTTGTTGTTTTATTTGCACATTCGTATGTTGTATTTTCTTCCAATTAGCAGGCTCTTCCTTTCTTCACTGTGTTTGCCTTCACCTTCTTTCTTCCTCCTTCATTTATACTCTGTGGAGACACAATTGCTAATTTTTACTTTCTAGTGTAGAATAGCTGTTGTCTAGAGACATGCTCTTGGCATAGCTTTCTTTCTCGTGTTACTTAAAATACCAGAATGTCTTTTTTTAATTTTCTTTTTCATCTTTACTAATCTGTCTAGTCCCTAGGTGCCAAAGTATGGATATTTTTGAAGTGTGGATTTATTGTTCTTTTGTCCATCCATACCTAGTAAAAGCTTAACTCTGAAACAGGATGCATCTAAAGGCATAGCCCTGTGGTGCTAAGGTAGGAGGAAATAACTTGTCTGAAAAATAGGACTGCTGTGGTATATCACAGTTAAGCTAGCTCTGTAAAAGTGCTTCAGGAGGGGGAGGAATTGTCCTCACTTATTGACGTATGCGTGACAGAGACGTGAAATAGTGATTAGCTAGCTTTACTTAATTCTTATTTAGTGGTGTAACCCATGCTCTTTCCCTCACATGGAGGGGTATTTGCGAAGAATAAGTAAAAATACTTTGGAAACAGACAGTAACTTTTCTCCAAATAGCTCTCAAATGGATTTAAAAAAGAAAAAAAGGTGGAAAGAACAAAAGGAAGAACAAAACACTTTAAAATGAAATTATTTCTTTCACAGGCATATTGCAAGTTTTCTTTACTCTCTCCCATGGGCTGTCACCCCACGCATTTTCCATTCAGCTGTAAAATTCCCTAGGAAAGGCAGGATAAACAAGACACAATGGTTTTGGCATAAAAACCAAAGAAGAATTTATTTGCACCTCACTGATAATTTTGTTAATACCTGAGAACTTAGACTTTCCTCTCTCAGTGGTTATGGTGATAGTTCAGTTGCTGATACCCTTGAACTAGATGGAGATAAATTACATTTTTTGTGGACTTGCTTGTGTCTGTAGGGCACGTTTCTCCTCGGGGAGGAATAAAGCCTCTCTGTCCAACACCAAAATCCATACAAGGCACACACCACTGAGGGATGTTAGCACCAACCCTGTGTCTCATGTCGTGGTTATCGTCTGTACCCCTCCCTGCGTTTCACTGTGGAAGCTGAACTCGCTACCTTTATTTTACAGTTGGGTGAGCTGAGGTGCCTGGAGAGGAGGTGGCCTCTCCAGGGGCACCTGCTTGGCAGTTGCTGTGTCTGGACAGAGTCCAGGTCCCTGCATTCTAACTAAGCTCTCTTCCTGTTGTTGGTTGTTGCTGTTTTCCTGCTGAAGGCTTCATGCCTTCTTCCAGCCATATGTCTGAACAGCAAAGGTCTATAGCTTGCATTTGGAGTCCTCTTGTGCCTCTGAAGCTTTCTGACTGCAGTCAAAGGAGGCCATGGGACTGAAGTAGATTCGAGTTATGTACATCAAATAGTGTGATTCCTTGACAAAGTACAGGAAGAGTACATGGTGCTCGTTTCCCCGGTGCTAAAAGGGAGTGTTTATGGCACCATAAAATTGACTGTGTTTGTTTGTCAAAACTTAATGGTCTTTACACAGACTGGTACCTACTTACTAGAAATGCTACTGCTCTCCCCTTATCGTACAGCTCCAGGGGCACTTGGTAGAAGCTTGATTGCACAATGGTACAATATAACACACAGTGAGCAGCTGGTAGGGTGGTGACTCTTTCTCAGCTCTCTTTCTTCCTCTCTGTTCTGCTTCATTCGTGACAGCTCTAGCTTTTGGGTCTGGGGACAATTGTTCCTTAAGTTTCCTTTCCCCCTGCTTCCCCTCTGTAAAATTAAGAAAAAAAAAATTGGAAAAATCCAAGGTGTAGCCATTTGTGATTTTAAGCTATGACTTAGCTGTCTGCATTTGTAGGAAGGGGATTTAAGAGAGACGTGTTTGTTCCCTCAGCTTTTTTTTGGGGTCAGCATTACTGCTGCTATCTCCTTCACCTGTCAATGAACACCTACCTTGCTGCTCAGGCTGTTTGATACTCCTGTTCTCTCCCTCATCCAGGCCACACCATCATGGAGCCCAGGCTATGGCCTCCATTCTGCCTTAAGAAGTATAAAGTGCCAGAAGGGGTTGTGTGTTTACTTGGGCGAATCAGACATTCAGAGTTTTCACTGTGTCCTTTAAAGTGGAGAAATGTCTTTAATCAGAAAGGTGTGTCTCTTTGAGTACTTAAAAAAAAAAACCCCAAACCTAAAATAACAGAAGTATGAACAAACTTCAGGTGAGGTTTTTCTCTATTTATACATTGTAGACATTGGTAGGCTTTTTTGGGGGGTGCTTTATTGGTTTCTTCTGTTTTAAATTTCTTTCAGATGCATATTTCATAAATCAAACTGAGGCTTGAAGTATGTCATATGGCCTGGGGTAGTTTCCTGGCAGAATTAAATTAGGTTCATTTTTGACTGTTGTATTCCTGTTTCTATGAGTTTAATAGCACCCCAACCTCAATCCAAACTACCCCAAATGAAAACAAAACACCCTAGAAAGTGTTGTATTGAAACAACAGAACAAGTAATTTCAATTATTGCTCCTAATTAGTAATTGACTAATATGCAGGTCACAAAGTCACAAAATGTCTTTGGTTGCTTAATAGTGGTTTTGGATGGAGTTGTAATGGGAGTAAGGAGATTCTTTCTACCTGTATTATTTTATCAGTTCTCTTTGGTGATCTGGTCTTTTGACAGGCTGACAAACATATCTTGTGCTGTAATGTCATTCATGCTTGGCTTCCATAGTAATGATGTATATCTACATATAAAAGCACTCTTCTAGTCATTTATGAGGACTGTACAAACTATTTGCTAACAGTTTTTGGCATAATGGTACTGCTTTATGCATATGCTCTGTTATGTACCACAATCAACCTAATGTCCAGTGGCTTGTCATCTGAAAAGCCCACGTACTGTTAATTACCATCATGGTGGCAGCACAGAGCATCATGTGGCATGAACGATGATGGTTTCATGCTGTGGCTTTTTTATTTAGAGACAGAAAACTGCTGTGGTTTTACATTACCAAATTAGATCAAAATAGCCTTCATGACAACTATCCTTAAAAAAGTGGATAGGGAATTCATATATCTTATCCCAGAGAAAACTGTTGTGGTTTGTTTTGTTTTTAAATTATGTCACTATCATGAAAACCCCGTTCTTTAGTCTCTGAGACAACCAGAGCATGAAAATAGGCCTTATTTTTGAAGCATGTTGTCTGTTTAATATGTAATGTGATACCTTGTCATGCTGTGACAATGTGACAGATGGCATTTGCACTATAAAACTAAATTATCTTTCCTGCATAGCTATACAACAGCTAAATACAGTTACTCAGTACAGTGTGCTGATTAATGCAGACTGCAGATGTTTTAGAGATACCGGTGTGGTTAAACTTAGCATCAAATGATTAATGGTTTTATTCAACATATCTACCAAGATTTTGGTAGTGTTTCAGCACGTAGTCTAGTGCATAAAGGGTGGATTTGGTAGAACACGAATTTAGGATTACAGACAATGCAATGTAGATTTGTATTGCATCGCAGCTGTTTGTCTGTTACTTAGGAAAAATGGTGAAAATTGTTCATTAATGATGCTGTGCAAATAAACTTGTATACAAAGCTGTAGCTCATAAGAAACTGTAACTCCCTGTAGTTCAAAATTGTTTGGGTTGGAGATGACCTCTAAGATAATTGGGTTGAACTGTTAACCTAACACTGCCAAATCCACTACTAAACTGTGTTCCAAGGTGCTACATACAGACATCTTTTAAATACCTTTGGGGATGCTGACTCAACCACTTCCCTGGGCTTCCTGTTCCAGTGCTTGACCCCCTCTTCTGTGAAGAAGTTTTTCCACATATCCAGTCTAAACCTCCCCTGGCACAACTTGAGACTATTTCCTTTCGTCATATGGCTTGTTGACTGGGAGAAGAGACTGACCTCCACCTGGCTACACTCTCCTTTCAGGGAGCTGTAGAGCATGATAAGGTCCCTCCTGAGCCTCCTTTTCTCCAGGCTAAACAACCCCAGCTCCCTCAGCTGCTTCTCATCAGACCTATGCTCCAGACCCTTTCCCATCTCCATTACCCTTCTCTGGACAGGCTCCAGATCCTCAATGTCTTTCTTATGGAGTGGCCCAAAACTGAATACAGCACTCGAGGTGTGGCCTCTCCGGTGCTGAGTACAGGGGGACAACCAGTGCCCTGGTCCTGCTGGCCACACTGTTCCTGATGCAGGCCAGGATGCTTCTTGGTAGCCTGAGCACACTCTGGCTCTTGTTCAACCAGGTGTCGACCAGCATCCCCAGGTTCTTTTCTGCTGGGCAGCTTTCCTGCCTCTCCAGATCCCTCTGTAGAGCCTTTCCTCAGCAGATCAATGATCCTGCCCAACTTGGTGTCATCTGTGAACTGACTGAGGATGTCCTCAATCCCCTTGTCCAGGTCATTGATGAAGATGTTAAACAGGACTGGCCCCAACACTGAGCCCTGGGGAGCATCACTTGTGACCAGCTGCCAATGGGATGTAACTCCATTCACCACCACTCTCCGGGCCCAGCCATCCAGACAGTTTTTTACCCAGCAAGCAGTGCACTCATCCAAGCCATGAGCAGCCTGTTTCTCCAGCAAAATGTGTGGGAAATGGTGTGAAAAGATATCAAACCCATTAAATGACCTAAACAAAGATGATCTCAACATGACCATATTCACTGTACTAAAGTCTAGGTAGGCAATATCTGTAAGGTAGAAGAAAAACAAGAGGTGCAGGTGAGCCACCAGTTTATTGCTGGTTTGGATTTTTGTACAGAATGTGTGTGAAACATTCTGTACCTGTGTGAAACTGATGGCCAGAGTAATATTTAAAGAGCTGAAGATAGTAATTTTTTACCTCTATATTTTAGGCATAGAATTCATGTTGGTGGTCTTCCACTGTGTGGTTATGCTCAAGAGTTTGTCCATGTTCAGGTGGTGCTAAACTTCCAGACCGTGGTGTGGGATGGTTAACCCTCAGACTTTATAACACTGCAGTTAAACCCTTTGTGTTCTAACTTTTGTGTCAGCTCTCCTAAATGGGATGGTGCAGAAAGAAAAAAATCATTAATATTTTTAAACAAAGTTTTCTTGTACAACTCCCAAGGCTGCACAGCTGAAGTTTGGACAGGCACATTACTCCATAAGGGAAGAGAGCTTTAGCTCCATGCCTATGTAACTACAATCCCTGCTATTTATTACATGCTCTCATAGGGAACATTGTCATCCTAGCATGGTGAGAATGCTGCTGTGGGTAAATCCCTTTTTTAACTTAGTGTAATTTGTGTTTGTTTTGCTGCTTGCCCTGGAAACTGGACTTTTCTACCAGCCCAGAGCAGTTCAGCTTGCAGGGATCAGGGCGGAATGCAGGGAAAGGACTGCCAGGGGGAAAACCGACCCAGAATCTCTTGGCAGTGGGAAGAGAGTGTCCCTGTGTAGTCAAGGAGCACCCAGGAGCAGAGTTACGTATTTCACATTTTGTTGCGATCTGCAGGATGGCTCTCTTGGACCCTCTGATGTTATCCCATATAGAAAGCTGTGAATATAGTCATGTTGAAATTGTCTTTGTTAAGGCCATTTAATGGTTTTGATATCTTTGGCTTGTGTGGTGTTGACTGCTGATTTTCCTAACATAATGGCTTTGTGGGTTGCCTCTGACTGTGAGAACTGACTGGAAATACAATTGAATGTATTTTTTTTCCTAAGCTGCCTTAGGACTGAGAAACAGCGAGCTAAAATAGGTGTTGCTCTATTGTAAGAACATGGAAATGTTCATGCTGAGATGCCTTGTTGGCATTAGAGTAAGTGATGTGGAAATAGTGTTTTGGAAACATTGTGAAAGTCTCTTCACCCAAGCACTTAGTTAACTAACCACATGATGCTGAAATTTGCTCAGATGCTCCCCTTTGGTTTCCTGATTATTCAGTAACTTTAATAATGAAGAATATACCAGTAATTGCAATCTCATCTATTTTTAAAACCAGCTAACTCCAAACCCTCCCTTACATTTTTTCTGTCTTCTCTTATGTTGCTGCTTTCTGCTTCTCTCTTCCTCCTCAGTTTTCCTTCTATGTATTTATAGTTAACATCATGTTGTATTGTATGGTGCATTCCCAGGTACTGGGGTTTTGCATCACGTCTTCAGATACTCTCCAGAGCTGTCCTGCATGTGCCTGTCAGTCATCTCTCCAGATGACCAGAGATTAGTTAAATCATGACTTGAGAAGAGCTGTAGATTGCTGCTAAAAGTGGGTGTGTATCACCAAAACCAGTAAGGTCAGCAGATGGGTACCAATGTAAATTAAGGCCTGCCTGTGCTGGTATAGTTAAGTCTTACTTCCTAGGCTCTTATGAGAAGCAATCCACTTGAGTCAGCACAAGCCCCCTATAATAAGCTAATTTAAGCAGACTTAACTGTTCTTTACACACTCTGTTTTTAGTGAGAGGGACGTTCCAATTGCTGGAGTAGGCTCAGCAAGCCCTCTGCTCAGCTGTCAGCTACAGCCAGGCAGCAAAGGGGGCAGTGAGATGCAGTTGCAACAAGAGGGAGCACGCTGTGGGCAGGCTGTAAAGCCGTAATATCCGTATTCTGTGTGGATCACCCTAGAGGGTACGGCTCAGCTCTCATAGCAGAGCCCTTCCTGCATGTGAAAAAACAAACAAACTTGTAGCCACAGACAGATTTGAAAACATTCCATGTGGAAGGCAAATAAATAGGAGGTGATAGAAGTCTCTTTAATAATGACTCGTATGCAGAAAGGGCTTTTGTGCTTTCTGCCACTTGTAACAGTGGATGGAAAAGTGACATTTGCTGCTTTTTCTTGATACTGGTAAATGGAAGCTCCTTTTTGTTTTGGTCTATTTAAGCAGCATGTATCTAAAACTGCGGTTTGGTATTGCAGCATTTGTGGAAGTTTAAAAACAAATTCACCGAAACGGTGAAGTTGACATTTAGGTGACTAAGATATATTTTAGAGAGGATGTTAAGATCTCCATGGTTTGGTTTTAAGCTACCCTTTTTAATTATTAGGAATTAGTAATTGGCCTTTCTCTGAAAGTATCTAGTCTTGATCAGTTAGAGCCAGAACAGTGTATTTAAGGGGTCACAGATGTCATTTGATACGCGAGTTCCTGTGTTGTGACTGAATTAAATAATTCATTATTACTGACTTAATTAAGGCAGTGTTTATTCAGTGACTTTGAACCGTTCAGTGTTTCAGTTCCTTTTAAACTTTGGCAGCAAATATGCACTGCTTCTCTGTATATATAAATTATTATTTCATGTAAGTCATTTTAATATATGAAATCCTACACTGACTTATAATGCAGGTTGCTGTACTTTCAAACTTAGTTTTAATGAGGTTTAGTTTTTTTGAAAAATCTAATTTGACTTTTAAAACAAACACTTTTTATTACAGGAATAAAGTCTTATTCCTACCAACTCTGATTTATTCTGCCTATTATTCAGGTCTGGTGGCTGGTCATGAGTCCAGCTGCCATGGGAGAAGGCAGTGAGAGCTAGGGCTGAGATGAGCCTAGTGGGCAAGGGGCAGGCAGCCTCCGCCAGCTCTCCAGCAGCTGAGTGTGTCATGGGCTTCAACAGGAGCCAGGGCTTACTGGCATCGTGGTTTAGAGGCTGAAGGGCACAGCCATGGAAAAGCAGTAGAGGAACTATTTGTCCCTTTGATTTGATTTGGCTCTAGAGGGCTTGCTGATTCCTTGACTGTTGCTGGGTGCTCTGAAGTAGCCACTCCTTGGAGCGGTTCAGATTTCCAGACCATGCAAAAGAGCGTTTTCTTGCTCAGTTTCTTTTCTCTCTTTATATACATACACAACGGTAGTACTCAGCTTTTAAGAAATACAGATGCCTTCTGCTTCCTGTAGTGTGGTTGGCCTCAGAGAGTCAAACTCACATGGGTTGATGCTCCTTAAGTGCACCAGCAGATCTGTATGTCCAGTCCACTGCACTGGTACCAACTCATTATTGGTCATGGGAGTGCCTTAGTATCACTTGGCAAAACTATGGGGTCTCCATCCCGTCCTGAGGCCTCCAGACCTTTCATAGCTCCCAATTGATGCACAGCAGAAAAGAATATGGCTTACTGCAGTTAGAGATAACAGGAATGGCATTTGAAGGAAAAGGTATCTGGGGGCAAGCTGAATGCATTTGATATAAAAATGATCGAGTGGCAATAAACTTTATAACAGCCTGCTTCAGCGTGTGCTTTCTCTCCAGCGCTTGAAAGGAGGCTTTGGATTGTGGCTGTCTGTGCCTTTCATCACTTCAGAGTGGATTTTGCAATTACGCTGGCCCTGAAAACCTGTAGCACATGACACCCATTCCCAGCATTTATCAGTATCCCTCATTTGTAGTTTTATGCCTCTCTTTTAGGGCACTTGTTTTAGTTGGTTCCAGCGGGCAATAGCTAACATCAGTTATCGGCAATATTACTGCGTCCTGGAATGGTGCTGGTTATGATGAATAATGGTAGGCAAACCGATACTTTTTTCCTTGAGGTACACAAATCATGCTTGTCTCCCAAGTGAGCTGATGGTTTGGCAGGGTTAAAGGATGAATAAAAATTGCCTTCCAAGTGCGTGCAAGTTGACAGCCCAAAAGGTGATTTTCTTGACTCGTATACTTCAGGTTCCTGGGTTTTACGTATGGCAAGTCTCCAGAACAAATATTGCTTTTGGAAAAGCTAATCAAATTCTGCTGTAAGAGTTAAGTTACTGAGTGTCAGGCCTCAAATGATATGCTTGATTTAGACTTCTCTGGAGTTCAAAAATTGTAAATTTTATCAGCAATGGTTTAATGGAAAAATGCAAAGCAAAAGTTGAAACCTTTATAAGAATAAACTTAGGCACTAGGACTTCTAGAGGGAGTGAGCTCAGCATAGAAATATAATCTGTTCAGTGTTTTTTCAAAGTATGCCTTAATTTCCTTGGGAATGATTTGAAGGCATGCTGTCAGCCCGCGTCATATCATTGTGTTGTTACACTGCAAGTCCTTTTGCAGCATCATGTGCTGGTACTGAAATTTGTTTTATTTGTTGGGTCACAGTTTGAGATCCCTTTAATGGAAAGGAAATATCAAAAGGAATTCAACAAAAGGGGAGAGAAAATGTAGATTGGGTCATTTTACTTCTCCCTGATAGTCTTAAGCTGGCTAGAAGAGACAATTTAATGCAAAAATTGGTGTGTAGTTTCAACTTTTGATGTGTGGGCTGCGTATTAGGAAAAAACATTGAGCTACCAGTTCACTGACTCTTCCCCAGAAAAAAAACAACCCATGTTTTTGCTTTGTAGGTGGAGTTTTTAAAACAGCATACGCAAAAGCTGCAGCATGTGGCCATCACGTAGTCCAAGTCAAGAGAAATCTGGTGTAGTTCCGAATGAATATGAGCAAACTTTGATTGGGAAAACAAGAGAGAGAGAAAGAGAGAGATTATGCAGGCTTTGGATTAGGCTGTTTGAAAATGGGCAGTCAGAGCAATTAGATTGGAATTGGTGAGGTTCAGAGCCCGCTGGCAGTCGTAGTGCCCAAGCTACCAGTGAATAAATGGCCTTGTGAGGAAGGAGCATTTGGCTTCAGCTGTGGCCAAGCTTCCAGTATGTAGAGACAGCAGCTCACTGGAGGAGATGTCTTTGCTCTTGCTCTGGTTATGCTTCAGTGTCTCTTTGGAGCTGAGCTTGGCTGAATGCTTGGTTATGCAATGAGTAAGTGCATTGGTGGTGCTGGATGGTGATATTCCTCGAAACAGATGTCTGAAATGGTGTGGCACTCATGTCGTACTGGTGGAAATTCTTGAACTGAAGTTCTTAGTAAATGTTTTCAGTTTAGTACTCTGACCAGCCTCATTGCCTGGCTCATCTTGGAAGGGGTAGCCCCCACTCCCTTCCCCACCACATTTTCTTTTCTAAGGTGCAATTATACGAAGAGAGACTGAAATGGCTAAGGGAGGGAGGGAAGTCCTATCAGCATTTCTCTGAGGAAGTACAGCTGTGAAACAAAGCTTTGTTATGCCATTTGTAAAACTATTTGGGTGGAGAGATGAGAAAGCGTTCTCCTGGATAAAATTGCAGCTCCTCTGGTAATAAGCTCTTATAACATCGAGTAAATAGTGAGCTAATAAAATTGTTTCCTCCCTCTCACCCCAGAGCCTGCTGAAGAGTATGTTACTATTTTAATTCTTCCTTAAGTATGAGTGGTTTCATTGCCTATCTGCTGTTGTTTCTAAGAGTCATATTATATTGTACTTACTTGGTGGTGTAGAATGCACAAAGTTGTTAAACATTATGCTTGCAAAGGTCTAATGCTCTCTTCCATCTTTGTGTCTGTGAGACTCTGCTTGCTGTATTACTGCTCCAGCAGAGAAAAGGCACAAAAGGGAAGGTAGCTGTGGCCTCTGTACCTTTGCTGCCCTGTGTACTTTTTCTGGCAGTCCAGAGTTTCTGCAGATGAGTGACACTTGGCCAGAAGAATCGAAGTCAGGAAATGGATATTTAGTGTTCACTTCTTTGGGATTTAGGATTTTTTTCAAATAAATTGCAGTAGTTGGAAGCACCAGAATGAACAGCAAGATGATGTCAAATTGGACCAAATGGCAGCTTAATTTTATATCAATCCACAGATAAATACAAAAGACTCTCATCTATGCCAGTCACAGGAATTCTGTAGAACAAGGATGAATTTGACTAAGCTGTGTCCCTCTTTTGAAAGTGACAAGATTAAAAACACCATTGCAAACACTCATATTGTAGTTATTTGAGATTGAGGTCTTAGAGTTAACCAAATAAGAAACAGGTAGGCTGTCAGATTTTTATTGAAGTACCTCTATGCAAAATCAATGTTATCAGTTTATCTCTTTGCAAGACAGTTGCTTTGGGCATCAGCTCTCTATTGTAGATGTCACATGTGATTTTTTATAAAATCACTGGTAATGCAGGTTTTGAATATTGTGTACTCCTTTGTCATGTTTGCAGGACTTCTCACTAATGGCCAATCTAAAGGATTAGGACCAGGATCAGAACAGCTGGAGAATGAGAAGGACGATGCATCTCAAGTGTCCTCAACAAGCAACGATGTTAGTTCTTCAGATTTTGAAGAAGGGCCCTCGAGGAAAAGGTCAGTAGTGCATTATGGTTAAAGTAGAGCCTTTTTGCTTTGTCCATTTTATCTTAGAGTGTTGCGTTACATTATCAGTAGGTTATGGTTGCATCTACTGCCCTACCATAAACAGACCTTGCAGCATGGATTCCTTTTATGAACAGAAAAGATAGAGCAAACTTTGCTTCACCCATTGGTATAGATGGTTCTTGTTGCTGTTTTGGAAAGCATGGAAAAAGCAATTTTTATTTTACAGTTGTCATTTTATAGTTGTTGTTTAGGTGAATGCTAATTTAAATGCCTTAAGACTCTCCTCTCCTGGTTTTTGCCTCTCAGGCCATGTCAATATGTATATGTGTTCAATTTCAAGGAAAGCATCACTAAAGTAGTTACTGTTACTGTTGTTATTTTTAATTTTCGGTAAATTAATTTAACATGTGAAGTTAAAAAGATAGAAAAGGACAAAACAGTTGCTTCTGAGAAGAGGAACTGCATAGTAAGGGAGTGTGGTGGGTATCAGCTGCAAAGGACTACTTTGAGATACAGCAAGCTGCCTCCTCTTTCCTAGAAGTCACTGAATGTGCAAAATGTGGATTAAAATCATAGACCTCAAGCCAGTCTATTATAGAAAATATGCTGAGAATGCAGGCGGCTGGGAGTTGTCCTCTCTGTGAAGTAAGAATGAAAATAGGCTGTCTAAAAAATGCCACTTAAAAGAGAGAATCAGAAATGCTTCCTCCACCTTTTTTCCTCTGCACTTCTCGCATCTTAGTTCCAAGCCAAACCAAACATCATCATCATAATAACAACAACAACAACAGCAACAACAGTTTTATTTCAAACAAAAGAAGTATTCCTGTTTTCTGTATGTCCTTATAATTCCACTGAGAAGCCTGATGGGGTGAGGAGTCTGGTGCTTTCCTGCACACCCTCCTGTTCTTGTTCCACTGTTTCTTATCCCTGAGCTCCACAATCTTTTCTGTGCACCCAGGCAACAAACTCAAACTCTAACTAATATGCCCACTTAGCTCATCAGGCGTATCAGAGTAAAATCTGTGTTATCTTCCATACTGATATAAATTTTGCAAGGCTTATTGCATCCTACTGCTGGTGAGGGCAGAGAGATTTGTTTGCTGATTTTGGGCTTTATGAGATACAATGGAGGATTGAAAATTATTTCTGCTGAGCTGTTTAGGTGACATCTACTGTTGGTGTGATCCTGGGGCACCATGGTCATTATTTCACAGCCAACCTGTTGCTTGTACATTATCTTAAGGAATTTCTGCTTCCCTTTGCACTTCTTTTGTCCCCTCATTCCTCAGCTATGCTGGCATAATGGCTTGAGGGTCACACCATGAGTAGCTTCAAGAAGCTGGTTAGGATTAAAAATAATAGCAAGAAGAAGATAAATTGAGGCTTTTTGCCAGGTTTCTTCATTGTTAGCTTGTGTGAGACTTTCATCTCTTGTTCAGAATATGGTTGTAGGAGCAGCTGCCGGTGCTACCAGGGGGACATCCCCTTCCTCTCTTGGGGCTGGCAAGGCGCAGGAGGGCTTGTCCTTTATGTTGTACCGGCTTCTGGTGCCCTGCAGAGTCCAGCTTCAGAAATGAGTGGGATTTTTACATCACTAGTCTCCAGAAACTGTGCTTGAGTACTCTGGGTGAAAAATTTTTGGAAGAGTATTTGGTAGGTTTGGGCTGAGGGAATTAATACCCTTGACAGGCAGCTATATGGTTCAGGCGTAATAATAGGGAACTCAGTGACTTTGGTACTTTTCAGGTTAAAAACAACAACAAAAAAACCCAGCCTCCACACAGATCCAAGATGAAAACTTTTTCTGGCTTTCATGGAAGGCAGAGCATCATTTCACTACTTCTTCAAGCATCATGAACTGTTGAAATAATATTATAGTTGTTACTTCAGTTGCTGTGAAGGAGACACTTCTTGTTTTGTTTCCATTTACACTCAACACAGACTTCTACCTATTTTTTTTCCTCCCTGAGCTTCCTCTTTGCAGACAGACCTTTTCTGGTTTGCTTCTCTTAAGCTGTACTGGAGCACGTTGACTGTTTTTGTGTCATCTTCTTGTTTCCTTTTAGGCTTTTTGTTTTGTTTAGTTGAAGATGCAATGTTTCTTCAATCCAGGTCATCTTGCAATCCCAGAAAGAGTTGTATCATTAATACTGGGTAAACAAAGAACATGCTGGGAGTTGATGAGTGGGCAAATGGGACTGAAATGGAATCTGTGGGTTGACTGCCTCAGCTTACCAGGTTTTGAGAAGTTATGTCCTCCTTGTCTTCCCCCAGGGTTTATCAAAATGAAACTTTTCAGCTGTCTGTTCAGCTGTGTGTATAACTAATGACACTCTTGTACTAAAACATACCTTTAAAGACTGTAGCTTTAGCAATGTACTCTGAACCATTGTATGTAAGTTACTGCTTATTTCTTCATTTCTTTTTTTGTGGGGTTTTGTTGGGGTTTGGTTTGGGTTTTTTTTGTTGGTGTGGGTTTTTTTGGGTTTTGGTTGGGTTTTTTTTTTGGGAGGGGGGGAGTGTATGGCAGGAAGAGTCTTTTGGAAGCTTGAACCTGGCATCTTCTGGAGGAATAGGTCTCCTGTATTTCACACTCATGATGTAAACAGCATGCTGAGCAAATAAGCATAGTAAATAAGGGAATCTGTTGTAAAGGGCTCCAGTTTCTTTAGTAGTTCAAGACTCTGGTTTGACCTTTCAGTTCTTCTGTGTCATGGCAGGCTGGCACTGTGGAGGCAATCTTTTCCCAATTTCTTCTTCCTGCCTCTTCCCAGCTTCTGTGTCTGGCAGCCTTCTGGCCTCCTGTCCATCAGTTCAGGCACTAATCTGGCAGCATTTCCTCTCTCTGCCTAGAGCAGGTCAGGCACTAATCTGGCAGCATTTCCTCTCTCTGCCTAGAGCAGGTCACCTTATATAAAGGGAATAGGGATTCATGCATGTGTGCAGCATGTGTGTGGTTTTAGTTTGCATTTATAGTTGATCCAAACTCCTTCAGTTCCAGAGACAATTTGCACCGGAGCCTGGATGAGCAGCAAGTGTAAATTCTTGTAGCAAACCGAGTGGAGGATGAATTTGCTAGCAGTTAACATTGCCTTGTGGTCTCACTGGAGGCTGTGAAGGAGCAAAGCCAACCATCCCTGATATAGCTCTCCCTTGGGTCAAAACTAGGTGGTGGATGCTCCCCGTGAGTTACTGGACTTAGCTGTAGATAGGTAGGTGCTGGCAGGCATCTGTGGCGGAGGTCAATCCCTACAGCCTGGCTGTGGACCAGTGCAGAGATCGCTGACAAGTATTCCTTATTTCACGTATCCATGCCAAATAGAGTAACACTACAGTAGAACCCCCAGCCAAGCACAGCTTAAGGTTTATCACATCTATTTATTTTCCAGTTCCAACCCCTTTTCTAGTAACATAGCTTCATTGAAGAGCCATAAAGAGAGCTTTGTGGTGGAAGGAAAGAGATGGTTGTTATGGTGGAAGTGTGCAGATTTAATATAATGCTGCAGATTTTGTTCTGAAACTCACTTAGATACTTTGATGGAGCAGGATTTTTGAATGCAGTGGTCTGACGCTCTTAGGCTTCAGATGGTTCCAACTAGTCAGTGTGTAGTCAGTAATTAACACCTTTGCTCTCTGGGGACTGGAGGAAGCTTCTTACACAACCAGGTTTGCATCTCATGCGAAAATTCCCATCTCCATTTCTTTTTACATGTATAATTTTATATTGCAACAATATTCTGGGACAGTTCTAAAAGTCTGCAGCTGCCTTTTGTGGTGCTTCAGATTTCAGCTCGTGCTGGTGGTAAATAGGAAAACAAGTACATGTACAGCTTTGCCCCTTCACAGCCTCCAGATAAGTCCAAAACTGTAAGCCCTTCTTACAGAGTAAATGGAGTTTGGGGAGGATTGGCAGTGGCAGTAATGGCAAGCTTAATACTTCGAAATACTTAGATTTGTTTGAGTTTACACTCGAAAGGATGGAAAACACTCACTTTGATCTGAGCTGTGTGTATTACTAGTGGCCAGGTCTGAGGGGCAGCAGTGGGGTAATCCTAAGTAGTAAATACTACTTTCAGCCAGTAAAGGTGAAAAGTGCCAGCATTATTCTAACATGTGGCAAAAGCCAAACATTCAAGTGTTACACTGGGTCTGTTGTGCAATGGGTTACTGTCTGGTTGCCATGTAAATGAGAGAAGTTGCTGGTTTGTCATTCAGTGCTTTGGGGAGAGATGAAGAAAACTGTTGGTATATAGGCTTGATGATGGTACGTTTTTCAAAGCCTATGAACAAAAGGTTATTGCTGAAGGAGAAGTGCAGCTTCCATGTAGCTGCAAGTTTTTGTTGTGAATCTCCAGTTTCCAGCTATGATTCTCAGCTGACAAAATCAATAGGTAACTGGCCAAAGGTATTTGGTCTCTGTGCTGGATGCTCGTACATTTTTATGGGCAACTCTGAAGACTGCAACCCCTGGCAGTTAATAACAGTGTACAGAGACAGCTGGATGTTTTCTAGCAGCAAGCTGCCCACCTTACCCAGGAAGATACATGCAGAGCAGACTTGTTATGGCAGTATCTTGCTCTTTGGTGATAATAGGCTATTGCTTGCTTCCTGTTACTTATCAGGTGGCTACTCATTTACATGGGCCCTTCCCAGAAATTCACACGGGGAATTGCCAAATGCACAAATGCATTTATCTTTTATCGTAAAGTTGTGTTAATAGAGGGCTGTGAGAAGTGTGAAGAGGTTGACTGATTTTGATAACTGTTAGGCTTTAAATTTGGGATTTTTAAAAATGTACCGTTAGACTATTCCCTCCACTAAGGGGAAAAAAAGGACATTGGTTTAGTTTGAGAAAAAAATCAGGGTTGGAGAAATTTCCCCTCTTGCAGTAGAAACAGAGTGGATGGACATTGCCCACTGGTCCAAGAGTGTGCAAAGCTTCTGGGAGAAGACACTTTGTCCATTTCTGCTGCAGGGAAAGTTGCTGGCTGCAGGAGAAAGGAACAACCCACTGGGGAGCAGTAGCATTTTAAGCTGCCACTGCTAGATTGGCCAGAAATTACTTATTAGGAACCTTCTGAGGCCTTTAATTAATACAGCAGCTTTCTGCTAACGGTCTCAAGCATGTGACAGTCAGAAGTGTGATTGTGCACTACAACAAGGCCAACCCATGGGATGTGCTCCTGCTCCTTGCCTTGTGCTGGCTCCCTGCTGCCTGCCCTTTTTTCCTGTTTGTCTTTTTAAAATTTTGTTTTTAGATGTCATTTTAACTCCCTGAACGGCCTCATTGTGGAGCAACATGAGGGCTAAGGTTTGTCAAATGAAGAGGTGGGAGTATGTGTCCAAGGAGGGGGAGACAAGCATGCTGATCTCCCTTGGCTGGTGGCTGCACAGCTGCTAGGCTGGCAGAGCTGTTTTGCACCCTCAGCACAAAAAAAAGCCAGTCAAGGGTAGGCAAGCTTTTACATATTAGGCAAGCTGCTAATTTAAGTGGTTTCTTTTAGTGATATATCCTTTTCAACTTGATTTGCAAAGGACTTTCTTGCAGTAGAGCTGTCAAAAGCTTGAGGGGACTTGAGGATAGGAGATTTTTTTCCCTCCTTTTTTTTTTTTTTTTCTTTTTGTCAAATTGTTTTTATGGTTAGTAATGAACAGTCTCTTTAGCACTAGACTTAGCACCTTTCATGCAAGATGTAAAACAAGGTCAATCCTGTTCCCACATGTGTAAGTTTGTGAGGGATTTCTGCTTGGTATTGTAGGTGATGGAGAGAGCAGTGTATTATGACTCGGGTGTGAAAGCAGGAGACTGCTTGTAATATCAAAGTGTTTTTCCAGGACCTTTTTAGTGAATAGTCTTTTCACTAATTGGAACACTATATAATATATTTGTGTTCAGCTGTTGCCTGCTACAACACAATGTAAGCCCACTTATCAACCAGGTGCTTCTGTTATTTTTTTCTAATTTCAGTGGGCAGTGCAAATCTGCACTAGTTGTTTGCTTATAAAGAACTACATTAATCCACAATAAAACCAAAATGGCAATAAGATTTATGTATAATAATTTTTCTTAAAGCCCTCCCCTTTCTGGAAATGCTGATATGATTGGAATATATTTTTAGTGCTGCACATTTATATTTAAATAACAAGCCTTATAAACAAAGCGATAATAGTCCATTGGAGTGGATTTGTAGAGAAACAGTAAAAAGACAGATTACCTGCTTTATAATGCAAGTCAAGAAGATCATTGTATGTAGTTTGAAGAGGAAGAAATCGGGTGATTAATGTTCTTTCAGTATTTTCATAAGGAACAAACAGAAGTTGTGACATGAATTCTTCTATTTGACATGCAAAGATATAACAAGGTACAATAATGTGGGAACACTTGAACTTTGTGGGTAGGCAGCTATGTAAACAACTTGTTTGAGTAGTGATTTAATAATTATGAAGGTATGATTTATAGCAAGCTGAGAAGTGTTACGCCATGTCCAATTCAAACTTGCTTGTTCTCACCTGCCACCCTCTTTTCAGAAGTCGGAGTTGCAGGGAAAGGTCTTCATGACCTTGAGTTTGGATTCATTCACTGAGGTATCAAGGAAGCTTCCAAACCAGACGGGATATGTGCAGTTGTTTCTGTCGTTCTGTGTATGGCAAACACTCCTTCAGCTGCCTGATAACCCATCCCTAACTGTGATTCACATAATTCATGTCTCACCCCTGTGTATGACAGGCCAGATGTTGATTGCTTTAATACCAGGGAGAGGTTGCTTTAAACTGATGTAGGAAGTAGTTGAAAAAGACACTTTTTTCAAGGAAATTTGTTTGCCAATGTGAAAGAAATTTTTTTAATGCATATAAGCCATTGTCTGTATAAGACGCCAGCCTGATGTTTGGGCTAACATAACTCTTTGCTATGATGCCTGAAGAGGCCACCTAAAAACAGAGACTAGACAGGAATAAGGGAATAAAGGGAGGTATTTATTTGAAGGGCCTTCAAAGGTACACCCTGGGGAGCCAAAGGCTACTGCAAGGATGGACCCCAAGATGATGACAGGTCACGAGTTCCTCACACTTTTATAAGTTTGGTTCATTTGCATATCATGGTTAATTCTCCAATAAAACTTCAGTTAATTATGTTATTTCCCCAAGCTTGTGCTCTCCTCCCCGCCTTAGAGGCTTTGATTTATACTTTTGGGCCTAGGACGGTCTGAGTGTCCTTGGAGAGCAGGCCTGGAGAGGCTTTGTTATGTCAATCTGGCATGAGAGAGCAGAAGTTAAAAGGTTGCAAGAAACTTCAGAGGTACACACCAGGCAGTACAGGATTTGAAAAATATAAAAGTTGAAACCCAAGGCATCAGCTACATCTGGTGTTGTCTTATATGCTGTGCAAAGATAATGATACTAAAAAGGAGAGCGCCATTTCAATATTTTAAAGTGGAAGTGTGTCCTAATATACTGAGTTTTAAGAATGTTGGTGATGGGTTGTTTTGTTTTGTTCTGTTTTGATGTTGTTTTGGTTTGGGTTTTGGGTTTGTTGGTTTGGTTGGGGATTTTTTAATCTTTATAAGTATTTGAAGATTGGATTCATACTGTATGCTGGTTTGGCATACACTGAGCTATAGAAAATCCTGTTCTGTATTTAATCCTGTGGCTGATATGGACAATGTGTGAGTGATTGGAACAGATTCTCAGCATTTTCCTTGCAAATGGCAGCGTGAATGTGGGCTACTGCTGATTCACCGAAACTGACAGCAGTGTGGATATTAGTGTTGTTATGGGTCAGATTTAAATTCCAGGTAAGGGTGTGGGTCTTGAGACTCCCAGATGGATGACAGAGGCTTGGAGTTGTGTGGTTACTGCTCAGAAATAGGTCCGTCTGTGTCACCAGCATCTCAGTTTGGGACTGTCAGAGTTTTCTAAGTCTGAACTGAATTTGAAAAGTATAAATCTCTGTATTGTAAATATCTCCTCTAGAATCTTCTCGGGTCTCTTGTATTGATAAACAAATCACAGGACTTTTACCTCTATCACCTAGCTTATGCTGGTATAGTGCTTTTCCTTTCTCTTCTTCCATTGTTGTGTCCAGTAGCACAGAATTTCCTGAGGGAAACAAATTGTTTCTTTTCTTTTTAACCTGACATTTTTATATTTAGTTTTTTAGCAGTATGTTTATTGTTAAATAATTTGTACAGTAATGGCCATGTCATCATCATGTTTAGATTTTATGCTTTTTTTCTTTGCTTTTCTCTCTTGGTATTTGTTCTTGGCTCTGATTAAATAAACTAAAGCTTAAGGGACCTTTGACCATGTGGAAAATTCTTTGGAAGTTTCTGGTTTTTTTCCAGTTATATTATAGTCTTATTTTCTCTGGTAGCATCCTTCTTTCAGCTTTCAGACAAGTTCTCCCCTGAGTTTCATAGTTGTAGTTACTATGGAGATATCTGTCCATTCTTCCTCTTCTCCTCCCTTGCCCTCCTCCTTTCCTGGAGCTCCTGCAGCTGTTATTTATCTTTTCAATAAAGTAAGTAGACTTCGTACAGACTTTGTTTCTAATATCTCTTCTGTTGCAACATGTCATTTGCCTGTAATGCTTTCACTTTCATGAAATCCTGTAAGTATTTGTTTTTATGGATAAAAAATTTGGGATATGAGTAGAGAGTGAGGTGGTCCCTAGTTAAAAGGGTCGCTTCTGGAGCTATTATCTGATTTGATCTTTCTTCACAGTTGAAGAGCTGTTCATTGAAGTAATAATTCTGTAAAATGAATTAACTGGGAACATGTGCATGTATGTATGCTGAGTGTCAAGGACAGCTTTTAGAATTTATTTATTTTAAATGGCAGCTTTTGGAATTTAATATAAACATATTCTGGTGCAAGTTAAAATTTCTCGGGTGAAGAAATGAAAACTTGAGACAACACATCGTTAGCCTTTTAAGTCTGAGAGACTTTTCTTTGCACCTCATCATAATTTTGATAGCTCTTTATATACAGCTTTATATATTCCAGCTTAACAGAGAAACACGGATGTTTGGGTAGTCAGCTATTCTGCAACAGATATTTTTCTTTGCATGTGTGCTGTTGTATTTTTAATCCTCTTGGCTTGGGGAAGCGTTGTTTCACGTGTGTCTGTGGTTTGATATCATTGCTTTGCCGAATAACTTCGATTTGAAATGTGCTCTCCAACCAAGAAGTTCTACCACAAGTGCCTGTCTGAGCAGACATCCCACCTGGAAAGCCAGTGTAGCTGCACTGCTCTTTTGATGGATGTGTTTCTTATGGTAGCTGCATCTTCAGAGGTTTTCCCCGTCTTTCTTTAGAGACATCTTTCTCTAAGTGATTATTACAATTGTACACTGTTTTCCTTTGGCCTGCTAGGCACTGTGCCCTGTCACCTGTGTCTTTGCACAATCAGGAGCCTACTGAGAAGACCTTCTGTTTCACAACTGCATAAATACCCTACCTTGGGCTGTTGGTCAGATAATGCAAATCTCTTTGCCTCTCACTAAGAATGTTGGGTTGAAATTGCAGCCTAAAAGCCCACTTTGCAGCCGAGTGATACATGACAAGGAGGTGTGTCCTTCCCCTGACCCCGTTTGTGCTGGGTCTGGCTTGGTTTGTCACCTGGCCAAAGCAAAGGTAGGTGGTTTTCTGCTGGGTTAGTGGAACTGGTATTGGACAGATCTCCTGGGCACCACAGGGAGCACAGTAGAGGTGACTTTGGGGAAAAAGATGAAAAGGAACATCAGTGCCTCTAGGGGTGGCTGGGTGCCCTGATCAAGTCAGCCTTCCAGGATAACATTGCTCTCAGTTTTATTCTAAGCAAGCAAACAATGCCATCTCCTTTGGTTGTTCCTATTCCTTGTGACGCAAGGGAGAGACTCTGAAACCCTTTACTTTGTGTCTCCTGTGCTCTTTTATTATGCTTTAGATTATTCCTGGCCCCCTGACAATTTGTTTTGCAAGCTGTCAAGCAAAAGGTGCATTTTAAAATAAATTACTCTAAAATTTTAATCAACTCTTTTTTTAGAAGGGAGTCTCATGTTTTTCCTTTGCATACGTCTAGTTTGCTTTTAAAGTAAGCAGCTGGGACTTTCTTGATTACTTCTATTTTTAGTGACATCTTCTTTACACCTGCACATTGAAAATCATGACGTTTTCTAACAGAGAGTGAGGAATCTTTCAGCCTCTCTGATTCTTAGGTCAGAAGCCTGAAATCAAGCTGGACCACTAATTGCAGTATCTTGGTGCTAGGAAAATTGACCACTATTGATTTTCCTTGAAAGTTAGCTCATCCCACCGGGTTGATTTGTAACAGAACAAGAAGACAAACTAGGTGTGGCACAATTTTTGAGACCCTTACTTTTATATCTCTAGGCCTATGAAATCCTCTCGTTACCTAAAAACTAAAGTATTAAGTAATACCTAGAGAAATGTTACCATGCAATCAAAGTTTGATTTTTATCCATTTAATTTCATTTCTGTTGCATAGAAATCCTGCTGTTAAATTCACTTTTGATACATGTGCTATATGCCATCCCAGATTAAGGGTATTTAATTGCTTCCAGTTTCCAGATGGACTGCAGAATAAACTTTAAAGGTGAATCAGATGAGAAATGGAAAAAGAGGGGAGATAGCATTTGAGTAAAGGTCGCATTCTTCTTATCAGAAGAATCAATTGAAGTAATTCAGAAAAAAGACCCCACATGAAAAAGTTTGGTTTTTCGTTGAAGCTTTTGGTTGCAGGACCATACTAAAACATAAATTCAAACATTTGTTCTTCTTTGGGGAGTAAAACCCACAGTATCTCTAAGTAGCCTAGGTACCAGGTAGGCTTGTGTTCAGATTCTTGCCATACTGGGTGGCCTTGCACAGCACTTAATCGCTCTATGTCTCTTCCATCTTCAAGTTTATTTGGCAGAGTTTTAAGCAGTTAAAGATTGGAGTAATAGTTGCTTGTTGTTTTCAAGAGCAAAGTATAAGTAAATTATATTATTTATATCTGTTTTGTATATGTGTCTATTTTTGGCTTTATTGCGCTTCCTTTTTCTGATATTAAATTAACATAGATATTCATAAATAAACAGAAAAAAACTCTCTCCCTGAAGGAGGATTTTGAGAGTGCTTTATCAGCATAACTGCATTCAAATCCATTTTTAAATAACAAGAGTTAATTCCTGCATCCACTGAAAGTGCTTATTTATTATTGATTTCAGTGGATTGGACATTTTCCTAAGGTGTCTGCAGGCTGAAGAATGCTGTAAATTAAGTGTCCCTGGTTTTGACTGCACTTGGAGAAGCCCTTCAAAGAGTCTTGTTTATTTTCCTTTTCAATTATCCTGCTCTCTGTGTATGCTTGCTGGAGTTTTACACCACAGAATGAGCCATCCGAAAGTGATGCCATGTACCCTCTGCCATGTATTTCTCAGGCTCTTACCTGGCTTGTGTGAGCTTGCTGCCTCTGCTCAAGGTGGTCAGTGTGAAGTAAGAAATTGTTTGTTGACTGGATGGCTGCCGGCCTGTGTTTCACACTTGTTGGGTGCTGGAGTATTTTAATGGCAGAGAAAGGCGTCCTCTGCACCGCCAGGATTGTTCATTCGAAGCCTTTTGCACAGAGTTTGCATTAAAGGTCCTGCATTGCATCGTTTGCCCCAAAGCTGTAGCTGTGCAGGGTTACTAATTCAGTGGGACTACAGAGAGTATATGCCATTCATAGTAAAAATTGAATAATCTCTCCTTTACACTTTTTTCCAGTGTTATGGGGTAATTCACTGAAAATTTCTCAATATTTTACATCAAAAGTACCCCATTGTATCCTAAGCCATGCTGTGTTGCTCTTATTTCAAGTCATAGAAACTTCTCAGTATGGAACTTCACTCCAAATTACGGTCATTATTTTTTTTGGTTTGGGTGCATCTTCTTAGTTGCATCTTCTTGAGCACTGTTTCCCACTCGCTTACTTTGAAATTGCTGTTTCAGGAAACTTAGCTGCTGTAGCTGTTTGGGGGCGGGGGTGGTGGGGGTGGTGTATGTATGTGTGTGATTCCATGGTGTTACCTGCTGTCTCCAGTTCAAGGCTTCAGATTGATTTGCTTCTCTATCAGGTTTTTTTGTGCCATTCAAAGCCCTCTGCCAGCCTGGGGATGCAGCTGTATGCTAATTTCCCAGTTTTGACAAAACACTCATAGGTCACTGCTGAAGTACTTGGTCTTCTTGATACAGAGGGAGGAAGTTGCTGGGATGGGTGAGAAAGGCAGGGTCTGGGCCTGCTGCTGTTTCTTGTTTCTTCTCAGCTCTGGGAGATGAAGATTCTTTTCCTGAGACAGAGCTCTGATGTTAGAAATGCAGCTCTGTCACATCATTATTTCTAATTTTTAACATGAAAAAGGCAAGTTGAAAGGGAATTGGTTACAACTTCTTGTTACTCTGTCTTCCAAAAGGAAGTGTGAATGTAATCTTCACATACCGTATCTTCATATAACTATTTTTAAAGGCCTTTTGGTCTGAAGTAGTGTTTGACATGAGTACAGGCAACAGTATTTCAGTATCTGGGCAGATTTCCAGACCCTGATACTGTGTGCTTTTTCTGACCTATCCTTTACTCTGGGTGTTCTTTTTCCCCAAGACTTCTCACTGCTCAGGGGACATGTCTTTTAGAGCTTGACATTCCCAGCTTAAAAAGCAGACTGACGAAAACTCCTGTAAGTGGAGGCTGGAGGACACACACGCACATTCGGGAATATTTTTTTCCTATTTCAAATAGAGTACCCTGTTGAGTTGGACACCTTTCCAGTGGGGGAAGGGGAGGGCGTAATTATGGGGAGCATTCTAGCAAGATGCTTTGAGGAATTTGATCAAGAAGGCAGGTGTTGGAGATGTAGGGCAGTGTTGTTCACTATTCCAAATAAAATATAGGAAGAAGAAAGTCTTCTCTTGCCTTCCTGGATACCCCACACCCCTCCCACCACAGTAGCCTACCTCCCACTCCCTAGCCACTTACAGTAGCTAGTAAGGGTAGCAAAATCCCTCTTTGCTTTTCTCACTCAGGTTGATTTTTTTTAACGTAGCGTGAGGAATGTTTTGCTCTTCTGAGGTAACCGCTTCTGACGGTTTGCTGGGTTTTGTATGAAAAGCACTGAACCTTTTAGTCCTTAAAACAGAAATCCATTTTCTGTTTGTGCCCCTCTCTGTACTTCTTTAGTGATCATTAGTCAGTCCAGGATGCATGAATTAGTTGTTGACTTTTCTGCTTTGTTTTCTTACTTGTTTGTTCCTTACTCTGCTGTTTCTTTGGACCATCCTAACCTTTTCTACTGAAGTGTTTTTCTGTTGGGTTTTATTCAACAGAATCTGCATGGTTTCCTAATATGAGCCTTAATGAAAACAAATGTTTACGGCATTTCCTGAGCATTAGGTGAGCTGCTATCTTTAATTACGAAGGGCTTGGAGATGGAGGAGGAAACCCACTTATTGGCAACAAAGGGCCCTAGGACTGTTTGTGCTTGGCCCATTCATCTCTCTCTGCTTCTCAGACAAGTGAGACTTTCTGAGCATTTGAATACAGTTTATTCTATCAATTAAAAAAGAACAAAACAAAACCTGTCTCTTACATTGCTTAAATAACTATTAAGCCCATGAACGGAATACTAATTTCAGTGGTTCTGTATAATGAACTCTAAATTTCTGAGTCATGTCAGCCATGGAACCTCTTAACGAGGACGTGGAAAACCCCACAAAAAAAACTAATGTCAGTCTCAGTTCCTTAATTATTTTAATGAGTGTAGAAATGAAAAGCTCCAAAGCATTGTGTCACAGTGGTTATTTTCCAGATTGAATATAACAGGGAGGATTTATGAAGATTTTGAGCTACATAACTGGAGTAGATGAAATACAGAGCAAGAAGGTCTGAGCGCTGGCAATACTCAATGCCAGCAGCACACCTCATCAGCTGACAAGCCCTTGGAAGTTCTTAAGTGGGATGAGATACAAGGTTAGATGGGGTTTGGTGTTTCTTTTCTTTTTGCCTTCCCCTCCCTCCGTATGAATGCCAGCACATATAAATCATGGTGCTTAGCTGGTGCAGAAAGCGGGTGTCACAGTGCAGTGCAGTGCTCTACCAGCTCAATAGGAAGGCAGAAGTGATATCTGAGGTGCCTTTGTGAGAGTCCTTTACCTCTGGATGGGTGTTGCTTTGAGTTCCTGTGGATTTTAATTAGGCAACATAGTGATGCTGGGCACTACCTGCATTTCAAAACATGGATGTTACTTGAATGTCATTTATTCTTCCTTTTAATACACCTACAAGCAACTTGGTTCTGCTGCACACTCCCTGTAGAAGAGGCTGCTGAGTGCACAGTGACAGCTTGTACGCTCCCTGTGCATCACAGAAAGTGCTCTGCTCATTCCTCTGGAAAATGTTGTTATATAATGCAGCACAGTGCTTTGCCATGTCTGCTGGGGGATCACCCCTCTGTTAGGAGGGCTGCATTGTCCAGTTGGGTGTTTTAAGGATAGAATTCGGCACTACTTAATGATATGTGAAATGTAACTTAATTAAATTAATTTATCACTGCTTTAAATTTTCTGGCCTCACACAATGAACATCCCACAGTGTGAGCTTCATTTTCTCCTTAGACTTTACTATTTGTATTATTGGCAAATGCGCTCATTTATACTAGGGAGAGAAAAATAAAGGCAGGGAACCTTGAGAAATGCCAGCTAATAACAAATAAGACAGTTGTGTTTTCTAATAAACAATGAACATAGTAAAACTGGTGATGCTACAGGCATCTTGTGTTATTGATGAAAACAAACTGCTTACTGACATCTGCAGCAACCAGCCCTTGAATGGTGGCATCCCAGAACCCCCAGTGCCATGTGTTAGGCAGAATTGCTGGAATTCACAGTGTGAGACTTTCAGGTTTTGAAGGGGTTTGATTTATTTCGTTTTCCCCCTCAGGCTTTCTTTTTCTTGCAGATTTATCTTTCTTATACTATAGGAAATATAAATAAGATAAATGTAATAAATAATATAAATAAGAATAAGGGAATAGCTGCTCTTTTCTTGGAGATGGTATGAAAAGCTGTAGGTATTTCTTTTGGACAGCTGATTACTTTAGCCTTCTTTAGTCCCCATTGTTAACAGTTACAATCCATCAGTACTGCTCTAGAATAGCATTTCACATGCTGTAGACTCTTCACTGCTTCTCCTGAAGAATTCCTTCTCTCTGCTGCATCCCACCACCTGAAACAGAAATGACACATTTCTGCAGGTTATGAACATCCTCTGCTTCATGAGCAAATTTATTTGAGTACCATAGCTTCTGCATCAAGTTGCTCTCAGCATGAGTAAACTTGGGTTCAGCACATGTAGCTGCTGTAACCCTGCTGTATTATGAAGCTGATTAATCAAATTTTCCTATTTATACTGCTACTTTTACAGTATTTGTAGACTGATAGGTTTTTATTTTTTTCCCCCCAGGAGTTGTTTCTGAGATTCTCTAAATTGAGGTGCCATAGTTCTTATTTGTATTTCTTGACTAGAAGCATGTAAGTCGAGGGAGGGGAGAGTACTGCCTTGTTCTGTAGTAGAACTCAAATGATTCATTTAAATAATGATAAACCCTAACTTTTGACGTAGCTCACTTTTCATGGCATCTGTCTAGATGGGGGAGGTTGATGTTCTGAGACAGCTGTAGCTGTTCCAAAGACAGTGCCTTGAGCATGATTTTTCTCCATTGAGTGGAATGCAGAACGCTAAAACCTTGCCAGGGAATAGTTTTAGAGAATTCCCTGTTATCTGCTGAGAGAGGGGTGTAGAGGAAGAGCTGCCCTGAGTTGTTGCTTGTTCCCTATGACCCAGGGAACCTCATGGGCACTGTGGTGGGGATTCACACCACAGATCATCTCTGCTGCTTTTGGCTTGTAGAAGATGAAAAAGCTCACTATCATCTTCAACTCACTTCTTCCTCCCCGCCCCCTCCCCCCTTGCTTTCCCCCTAAAACCTCCTTTCTTCAGGGAAATGATTGTATGTAATAATTGGCTGCTAAATCCTTCTAAAGGAACTGCTCAGTAAAACTGAGTAGTCATTAATTTGACACTCCAGTGCTGAGCGAATATGTGAGCTACAACAGCTGCTTTGCTTTGCATCTGCACTTTGAGGGTGTTGGCACTCCACTGGTTTCTTTTGGATTTAGAAAGCCTTCCTTAAAGGGCTAAAGCTGGAAATGGTCTGAAACTCTCAGTGCCCTCAGAAGCATGTTTTGTAGGTATTATGGTGTTTGGCTCACCAGTTTTGGTAGGATGGGTTTCTAAATCTGGAGGAGTGTTTAGTTTTGATTTTTGATTGCTTTTAAAGCTTTTCTTTCCCCTTGGGGAAGGGGAAAGGTATGTAAAATGCAGTTAATTATGACAGTTTATTATCTCATTAAATTATGAAATACCTTCTGCTAAGCTTATTACAGTAATCTAAAAATCAGCTATTCATATTTCTGATGTTTGTCTCCAATCATGGCTTTTCACTGCAGATAACATACATATGTATATGTGCATGTGTGTGTGCATGTATATGCGTGTATAAAACATTGAATAAGTAAAACTTAACCTATATAGTTTAATTTTATTTAGCTTAAAGCATTGTTAACCGCATCAGTCATTTCAGGCTGTTTAATGTCACGCAATGGCTATGAAGAGATACTGTTAGTGTCCCAGTTATTTCTAGTGTATCTTCTGATCTTGCACATTTATGTAACAATGATGCATGGAGGAGCAGGAACACTTTTGAAGCTGCCTGGCTGTGAGGAGTCCCTCATGGGTAGGGAGAGAGCCCTGGTGAATGCACAAAAACGTAGATCAGCATGTTCGGCAAAGCTCTTACTTAGGTTTTGAACCCTGTATGAGACCATCTGTTTGGTGTGGTTTTAATACTGCCCATATAGATTCAAAATGTGAAGTTGGAGTCATTACCTTTTCCAAAGTATAGAATTTGAATATTTGGAGATGGAATTGCAGTTTAAATTTCTTCTAAAGGCAAAATCTGCCTCTGTGTGCAGTAGGAAACCACCACAGAAAATAGCAGGTGGTGGGGTAGGTGGGCTGGAATCTGGTATAGCTTTAAAAGGGATTTTGGATTTACTGAACCAAAATCATTCAGGTCTTAGTGGTGGTGCTTTGCTGAGATTTTTAGGCAGCTTATGTTAAGATAAATTAAGATGCAGCTTTTAAATTAATGAAGTTAAACTGGCACAAGAGGCTGTATGGACAGACTGTCTTTTTGATTTATCTGTCAACAAGGCACTGATTTAACCTACTCTTAACCCATAACAGTCCGCGTGGATTTGAACTGATTTAACAAAACTTAAATTAAATAGGGGCAGTCTTGTGTTGCCTGCAAGGCCTCAGGAGAAGCATCTCTAGTTCTGCCTTTTGGCATTGTCTTCCCTTGGTAATGGTGTGATAAAAGATGCATTAATTTTATTTGTTGACTTTGTTGACTTAATTCTTACCTTCAAGCTATTAAGATTTCCTTAGTGCTAAGGGCAGTCACTCACACAACCTGTTGTGGTTGCATTTGTTTGTTATTTTGGACAGTATCCTGAGCTACTGAACCCATATTTAGTATAATTTTAAACCAAAAAAATACTCGAGGGGTTTTTGAAATCCTCCACATATTTGTTTCCCTGTGGCTCAGTGGTTGGCTGGGTATGAAAAGGATTGTGTGTTTTGTCAGATTTCTGCAGTTTTCTAATCAGGCATGTTGTAGCATCATTGCCATTCTCTCTTTGTTGTCTGGTCCTCACAGGATTTCCATTTTATTTTTGGGTGACTTCCACTTTTCCTGAACATACCGACACCTCTTTGCATTCCCTCACAATGTTTTACTTTCTCTATTGCTCCTGGCCTTATTGCCTGCTTTCTCTTGCTGCCCAAGTGTTCATTCCAATTTCACTTCTTTCGTTCATGGTGGAGTTTTGCGTGGCATTCTCACCGATTGCCTTTCAGGTGCCCAGCCTTTGAGAACTAAGTGAACTGGTGTCGAGTTCATCAAATGTTCACTGGCAGTCCCAGCTGAAGTAATTGCCAATTTCTTGCCACTCCTGTGTGGGAGCACTCTTGCCACGACCTTTTGTATGGCCATGTGGCAAATTGACCTCAGGCCCGCATCTGATTCAAGCAGGTGTGGGTGTGCACATACTGCTTTTCATAGGATTTTAATCCTTCTGCCTGCCCTCTTTCAGTCAATATCTAATTTCAGCCTGGAAAAGGGATACAAAATTATTTGCCTGAGGACTGCCTGTAAATCAGTGACCAAATATTGGCTCAGTGCAGTTGAGGAGGAGAGAAGGTGCTGGGAAGCATAGCAGGGTTTTGGGCATTTTTGGACAGATTTACTGTGCTTGGTGATGTGAAGTTTCCTTGGTGAGTGGCCTCCTGTCCCCCAGAGCCAGAGCTGCAGGTGGCAGGGCTGAGTGGGTGCTACTGATGGGCTGTGACAGAGGCTGTTTTGACTCCTGATGGGGTTTGAGAGCCAGCTGTAGCGATAGGCAGGAACAGCTCTCTTGCAAGGAGACTGAAAAACACAGATCTGGAAAGAAGTTTAAGCTTAGGCATTTAATCTGTTTTGGAGGATCAGGTTGCAGCTAAAACAAAGGCCTAGCAAGGAGCAAGGTGAGTGCTGGGGCTATGATGTTGGAGGCTGGTTGTCGTGGCTCGCATTTGAAGAGGATGTCAGAGGTGTGGAGCAGGCTGGTGTGTGTGTACATACACAGCAGGAGCTACTTCAGTGGCACCTTGAGTTTGTAACATAATGCAGCCATCGCTGCCTGTCACAGAGCAGGTTACTAGCAGGTTAAAATGGCTAAAGATGGTCTCCTCTTGAAGTGTGAAATTAGTTATTAGAGCTTCTTTAGACTAATGGAGATATCTACTAAATGTGACCCTAGAGTTCTTGCAAGTGTGTGTACCTGGAAGTTACAAGTGGTCTGCTCTTGAGGCCATTCCTTCACTCCTGCTGTCAGGTGTCTCCTCAGGCTGGGCACAGCTGATCAGTGTCAGGGCCTTGCTGCCACACCTCAGGGACACTTCCAGAGGAGCACGGTGCCAGCCAGTGGACTTTGCCCGTGGGGCACCTAGGAAGTGTAGACAGCATCTGGAATGCCACCCTCTCCTTTCTATTTTAAACGTTTGTAAGCTGGGGCTTTGCTTGTGATGATACAGGGAAAAGTAGTGGGTGAACTGCTTATGGGCGCAGAAGTGATGGAAGTCAGACCTTTTCATTACTTCAAAAGAACTCTTAAAAGACCCCCGAGGTTATCAAGTGAAAAAGCCCACCCAAATTTGTTTTCCTCGCTTGTCTTGGTGGAAACTAGGCTCCGTGTTGCAAAAGGGTTGATGGTGAAGAGGACACTGGCATTGCTGCCAGGCATGTATTCTGTTAAAATTTTGCAGTTCAGTAACTAATGTGTTTCTCAGTCAGCTTAGGGTGATCTTAATGTGAGCTGCTACTGGAAAAGGCAGTCCTGTTCTTCCCTCTAGTGTGTTCTTGCCACCTCTTTTGTGCCGGCACCAGCACTTCTGTGCTTATGAAACCCAACCCAAAAAAGTAAAAAACCCAACCCATAAATTAATTTTCAGCTAGACTGACTTCCTCAGCCAGCTGATTATAGGGTCTCAGGAGCTCTAGTGCTGGCATAAGCAGGAACGTGTGGCTGGAGGTGAAGGGAAGAACATATACCACACCTTTTTTTCTGCAGCAGCCTCTCTGAGATCAGTTTAAACCAAACCAAACCCACTCGTTTAGGGTGGGAAGATAGAGGTGAGGCAATGCAGCAGCTGCTGCTCCAGAAAGGTGTGGTCCCACTCCCTTTGTCCTCTCTCTGCTTGGAGTGTGCCTTCCCATTACTTCCTGGTCAGAGTACACAATGGGATGCAGAACTAGAAGGAACATGATTTTCTCCTTCCACTGTCAGCAAGCTCTTAGTTTATCTGGGTTGTATCATCAAATATCAGGTGTCCTGCTGCTCACGTACCGCCGTGTATCCTAAAAGTAAAATTAAGGAGGGTGTTAGGGAAGAAGCACTGAATAATCTCACTCTTCTGTGAACAAAATCTTCTCAGAGGGACTGTATTTTTTTACTTCCCGGACAGATGCGTGGTGTGTACGCACAATTAGTGTGTGTCTGCGTGGGTTTTTTACTACGATTACCTGGTACTGAAATGAGCTCGATATGCACCATATCTTTTTACTGGAGTCTCCAGGGGCAGGAGAATGTGACACGTGATGAGAAGCAAGAGAGTATTGAATACTTACTACTGCAGGTGAAGAAAGAGAGTCTGCAGGGAAGGCTATGGATTGTGGTGGCACAGGAATTGTTACCATAGTTTCCATTCATATCATTAGTTCCCAACTACTTTTTCTGGCATTCAGGAGGAAGAGAAAGACAGCGTGCTCTGGCAGTCCAGCCAGCCCCCTCTCATAGGATTTAGCATCTATGTAAAGAAGAGGTTCGAGGTGAATGGCCCCTTTCCTTTTCAGGCCAGTTTGACTGGTAGCAGGATGTGGCATGGCTTGAAAGAAGGCATGAACAGAGTTACTGGGACAATTGACTGCGTCTGCCTGATTGACTTGCAAGAATGGGCTGTTTGACTCCTGGGGAGGAAGCCTGGAGAGGGTCGTGGTTTGCTTCCAAGGGAAACTCAATGCAAAAAATTACAACGATGAAGGAAAAGACACCAAAAAGTAGAGACAGCACCTGCTAAAATTTGTATTTTATCTTCAGAGTTATATAAGAATAGCATAGGTTTAACATAATGGAATTCAGAATTATATAAGAATAGCATAGGATTAACATAATGGAATATACTGATTGATATTTTATTTTCTTCTCTTCCCCTGATAGCTCACTCACATGTTTCTGTTTAGTAATCCTTTTTGGCAAGACGATGAATGTGACTGATGGGTGTTTTATGCAAAAGTGATCACTTTGCTGCTTATCAGAATAAAGTCTGTGCAGCAGATATAGGATGTCTTGTGTCTCTTTTAAAATTTTTTTTCTCACTGTGCGTCTAAATGTTGTAGTTTTTACAAGAGAAATGTTGAGTTTCTGGTAATAGCCAGATGGTAGAGGAGCCTTCTGAAGGCTGTCCCCATGGGAAGTGCAGATGCATGGTTTCCAGTGTGGTTAAATTGCAAGCTGCAACCTCTGCAGGAGGTTAAAATGCCCACAACCTACCGACCATGCAACTTTTATCACTTCCTGCCAGTAGATGGAAAATTTTATTCAAATGCTAGGGATTAATGCAGCGCTTAATTGAACAGGAAGTTGCTCAGCCGTTCAGATGATGGCTAAAATGATCCATACACTGCTGTTTCTGACACTCCTGCCAGAAGTAATCTGTGGCTTTCTGGCTAGTGCAAGTTGTTTTTAGGGCAAAGGTGAACGATTGCTAGAGGTGAGGTACGCGTGTTTTTCTGAGATTGGAAAACAAGAATGAAATGGTCTGTAAAACAATTTTTTTTTAAAAAAGCACAATTGCAGAGAAAAGGCTGCTCAAAGTGAAAAGAGAATTTTCCTTCAGTCGCATGGCTTTGATCTTGCATCCTCTTGAGTTTTAGCAGCTGGTCAAATTACTAGGGAGGGAGCTGCTGATATGTTTGGTATTATTTGATGTATCTTAGGGAACAAAGAGCAGCTCCAAATTGATCAGAGACCAGGGTAGTGGTTTGGGTAGGGCCCAGGCATCACGTGAGTAAGGAAGTGGGAAGCTCTGTCATCTGAATCATGCTGGTTTTGCTTAATGCTTCCTGCTTGGGAACTGGGAAGTGAACAGGTTTTGCAGATGTCCCTCAGATGTCTGAGAACTCTGAAAATAATACTAGAAGAATATTGAAGCTGCACAGTGTGTTGTGCTAGAGGTAGTTTTGACTTCTCTGTAATTAAATAGGGGGCAATGCTCAACTTTTCTCAAAACGGGCAGGTTTTTTTAATGGACTGTCTTCCATAGGCTGGGAAATCTTTTTGTAGGGGTCAAAAACGTTTTTGAAAATAATCCAAGCCTGTGGTAGATAACCAAGTTGCATGGGATTCCACGCAGACAGCAGCATGGTGTTGCAGAGCAGTGAAGTGGAAGGGGAGACCATTTTGTGCCCCTACGCTTTCCCACACTGGCTTTATGTGAATATAAGAAGACTGTGAGGGTTGCTTCATTCTTCCACCTTCAGCAAGTGCCAGCAGCAGGGCCTTGACAGGTTCTGTGCCAGTAGGTGGAGACCGTGCAAGTGAACTGGAAGTTGCATCCTCCTTCCAGTGGGGAAGATGTCTGTTAGTGTGGAGTTCAACCTTGTTGACTTCTAGCAAAAGGGACAGGGTTTAATGTGAAAAAATAACTTTGTTCTTGTGGTTTTCTTCTTGAAGAGAAGTTTGCGGACATAGTACACACTCAAACATCTGCTAGTGATTATTAAAAACCAAGCAAATGTAAATGAGTTCCTTAATTCTCTTTTCTGTTGCTGTGGTTATGCATTTTAACTTTCTAGCATGTGGCGATGCCCTTCTCTGTGCAGCAGCACAGCATAAAATGGCAGACCTGCCCTAAAGTTACTCCTTGGTGACATTCTTCCTGTAAAACTTTCTGGTATGACGTGGTGGGTTTGGCTCAAGGTGAAAAGTAGGAATCTTGGGTCACAATGCTAGAATAGAGAGGCAGCCCTCACTTCTGGATGCAGGAACCAGAAGCCCTAGTCTCCATTTGCCAAGTGCTTCTGTAGGTAGCTGTGCTCAGCTGTGCTTGGTAAGCCGCTTACAGAGCACTCTGGTGAAGAGAACCAAGTAGCAGCCTGAGATGAAGAATGCTGCAGAAGAGGAATGGCTCCAGAGCATTGGGTGCAGGAGCAGGAGTAAGCTGTACACAGGTGGGAGTGTGGAGAGGAGTCAGAAGCTGTTGTAGCTTTTATGGTACTGCTGAAACCAGTACTCATCAGCTGGTGCTTGGCACTGCTTCGCACCAGCGCGGTGACTCTCGCTATAGCTCAGTCCCGAAGAGTCAACTTGTCTTTCAGATATCATAAGTTGTCCCTAGGGAGCAATCCCTGCAGCATGCATAGCCCAAAGAACAGCAAGGAAAAAGATGTATGCAGGACACAACCCCATCCAAAATGGACTTCTGGAATACATTCCTGTTTCTTGTTCCTTCCGAATGAGGCTGGTTTTGCGTTAGTATACACCCTTGTAGCTTCTGTGAGCATACCTGAGCTGGCCCAGCTGAATGCTGTTGGCTGTGATGTTGAGGGTGTCAGCAATAACCAGGACTTTGGCAGAAGTGTTTGTAGGACTCATAGTCTGCAGCATTGTTGTTAGATTCATTCCCATGTGGAGTGATGAATTTGAAGGCTTAGCCTGGGTGGCTTTGTGCAATGTGCGATATGGTGCAGTGTAGACACAGCTGGAGTACAACTTGGAGCAGTCAAAGGTTGAAGTACCAGTGCTTATGTTCTTAGACTAGAAATGAAGCTACTCCAAGATGGGAATTTTTAAGAACTGTTGCAGGACAAAGGAAGGGTGGCACCACCTGTCTCCAGTATTCAGAAGGATCTCTTCTGCCATCTATTGCCATGTACAGCTCACCACACGTCTGTATGGAGAGGAAAAATTTTTGTCCAATCTCAGGTGGTACAGCCCTGGAGAAAGTAGATTTTAAAGAATCATTGTCTTTCTGATTGTCCAGATCCCACTCTTACTTATAGAGGAAATAAGGCTTTGGTCTTGGATTTATGGACAGTCTGTAGGACAGTTGCTATAGTGTGATCTGATGACAGAGGCTGTAAGAAAACTGCTTCTCGGGAGCTTCATTCAGCTGCCATATCCTCATTTGGTCACACTTGCACTGCTTCTTCTCTCTGGACAGCAGCTGATAAACCCTCCCGTACTTGCCACAGCCACTGGCACATGGGATGGGTGGAAGGGTTTGAGTATTTGATGGTCATGAATGTATTTGAATCTAAGTCAGCCTTTCTCCAGCTGCTAGAGTCTGAGCTGGAAGTGTGCCATTGTTGAGGTATTTGCAGGTAGATGTGTGGTTTTGTAATTGTGTTGTGCTAGAGTTGCACCTTGGTAACTCAAAGAGTTCTGTTTTGGTTTAAGCACAATGAGAGGTTGTGAGCCAGCCTACAGTGCTGCAGTGATGCGAATTGTGTGTGATAAGCATAGACTGTTCTTGCATCAGATTCAGTTAAAACCAGTTGCAGCAGTAAGATGAGAGAAGACCCATTCTCCTGGAGAAGGGCTGCAACTTTGACTAAATTATGCTTTTGTTTTTTTGGATTGCTTCTTTTTCCTCTTTGCTTCCCTTTATCCTGAAGTCTATGAAGGGCGCTCAAGTTCACACTAGGAAATCCTACTGCTACATAAGAGTAGAGTCAAAATTCCCTGACCACCGTGGACATTTCAGGGCAAAATCCCAGGGCATTTAGTACCCAGCATGATTTAGCCCTCTCAAGATTATCTAGACCACAGAAACACCTGCACTAATTGGATCCACAGGTGAAGTCTGAATGCAGTGTTAGTTTTCTACAGCATCTTCTATAAACTGTCTGGTGTGGGCCTCAGTCTAGCAGGCAGGCTCTCCATACCTGTGTCATTGTGACTGCTTGTGTCTGTGATGTGGAGTACGTACAAGACTCGTTTATGGTGGCTGGAGTTGTCCAGTTCCTCCACAGTTAAAGTGGTGGTGGGTGGTAAACAGTGCTCAGCACTGTTTTTTAAGGACTCCCACTTGGCCCAGCACTACCTTGTGTGGTGTTTGAACAGCCAGCTGTTTCACTTAGTAGGTATAAGCGTCTCTGCTAAACTGCATGACACGAGGTGGGTTTGGAGACTGCAAGTACCTTCTTGTAATCAGTGAGCATTGTCAGGAAAAACAGGCGGTTCCAGAATTAATGATAATTGGAGCAGTTTTTAGCAAAAAAAGTTTGTGTCTAGCTGTATGTTGAACTAGTCATGAAGCATGTGGGTTAGCTCAATTACTGTTCTTTAAATGCCATTCCCAAGCACCTTTCTATTGTTAACAGGAGAGGAGGTTCTCAGAAACCAACTGTTTCCCATTTAAAAAAACACAAACACACAAAAAGTCTCAAAGGAAAGTGTGCATCCATTCACTGTGGCTAAGGTTTTAGAGCAAGAAGTGTTTTTTACAGAAACGTGCCCTGTTAGGCTCAACAATCAAGGACTGAATAGAGATGGGCTTAATATTGTGCTTTGATTGGATCACTTGAAAATTTAAATCTGGTTTAAAATCATGTTGTTAATTTAGGCCCAGTTTTGAATTACTGGCCCACGGAAGGTAAAAAAGATTGAGTGAATAAATGTCTTGATAAAAACAGATTCTGAAAATTGTTGCATTCAACCTTTCTGGAATGTTTAATTCACTGAAAAGTCGCCCAGATTCTTTTTATCATATGACAGGATTAAGAATTACACTCTTAGCTGCTAGTACAGGTCTAGGTTGTGTCTTGGATGGCATTATCTCGGAAATTATTTTGAAGAAGCCATATCTGAGAGCGCCCCCATGCTTTGCACCAGTTACCTGCACTTGATATCTGCATGGATGGGAGCAACCAGGCCTCTTAACTTCTAGTGCCTTCCTGGTACAAACAGGTGTGGGGACACAGATGCTGATTGACTCTCTGTTGCCACTGCTGCAGACTTGCTGGCAGTAGCGGCAAAGCCGGCGTGTTACCAAATGGGCAACAGATAACCACGATATGGGCAGAAAATGCTATCCCAGTAGCTTTGGGGCACGTGGGAGAGGAAATGCAGTTCAAAGGACTCCTTCGCACGCCTGCTTTCTTGCTCTTGGTGTGGTGCCATTGATTCACGTGACAGAGTAGCTTGGGACACAGTGGTGGCAGAGGTGTGTGAGTACAGACAGAAACACTGCCTAGTGCCACCAGAGCCAACACCTGTACTCAGGTGCGCTCCAGGGACAGCTAGCAAGATCTTGTGTTCTGAGGGGAATTGTTTCCCCACCCCATTTTTTTGATTATCCAAATGTTAACCCTCACAGTTGGGGGAAAAAAGAGTGTGTTTCATGTAAGTTTTGGCATAATTGATGTAGACAACTTGTTGGTTTGAAGTTCGGAACCCTGTTCACATGACCTGGTTGTCTTCTAGAAGCTTACTGTTGGGAGAGAATGTCTTGGACTTAACTCTGGGTCTTGAAAGGTTAAAATGCAGTTTAGCCATGCTTCCTGCTGGCACATGTGATAGTGATAAAGATTTCCTGCTTGTCCCATGAAGAATGATACCTCCAGCAACAAGTTTTGCATGCTCATCTTGAGCTTGCCTTGAAGTGCCTGTCACATGGTGGATGCTGTTTGAGGTGGAAATTACACACTTGATAATCATCTGATTTCCAGCAGACACGTGGCTATTAAAGCCTAAATTACTTTTTTACTTTTAAATGAGGGCAGAATATTTCTGCAGCCTGTCACATTTGGGTAAGTTTACCTTGCTAAAGGAGGCTGCGCACACAAGTGAATGTTTCTGTACAGACATGCTGTTTGCCAGGCCAAGTGCCACGCTGTAGGGTGCAGTTACACAATTTACATACTTGGTTTATCGCTTCCAATGAGACCAAAAGATGGTGCACTTCAGAGCTCATCGAGATCAGGGGTACAGAGCTAAGGAAACCTCAGAGATAGTATTTCACCATGCCAGCAATATGTCATAGCAAGGAAGTAAATAACCCAGGTACACAGCAGAGGGCAAGGTGTAATGATTCTAGCATGTAGTGGTCAGAACAAAATCTGTGAGGTAGAGTGCCCAGCCATGCCAGAGCCCTCTCTTATTGTTAAGTGAAAAGCACATTGCATTGAGAAGGAAAATGGGAATTAAGTCACAAAACTGTACTGCTCAAGCAGCTGCTTCAGCTATGGTTTCTATAGCGTTTGGAAACCTAACTCCTTGTGGTGCTGTTATCAAGAAAAAGGAAACATCAGGCTACAGAAAAGCAGGAAAAGACCAAAGCAGAAGTGGAGCTCAAGGAGTAAGTGAAAGGTAATGAGACCAAACTGCAAGGACATATTGTAGCATGTACTAAGCAGGAAGTTTTCTGAAAACCTGCAGATTGCTGGAGATTAGAGAATGATCACAGAAGATAGTTTGTTTTGCAAATCTCTTCCCAGTTGAGATGCTTATGCATGAGAACAGCCTCTCAAACACCGAATTTTCTATAAATAGGTTAGTATGAATGCAAGTATATTACAAATCTGATTGTGCGTATTTGTTTTTGTGTTTGTTTTATAGTACTTATGCTTTGGTTTCGCTTAGGAGTTATGGAGTAATAAACTGAAAAGAGTCAGGTTTTTGTACCAATGTACAAATAAATCTCACATACTGATAGTTTAATACTTGATTTGTGGCTAGCACAACATGCACTGTTATCTAGAATATTATTGTTTACTAAATTTAACACAGGCTGGTACTACTCGCCTGAGCTTTGCTTTGCAAAGAAAAGACCGTCTTTGTGTATTAAGTCTTTTCCTAAATGTGAACTTTTTTACAAGCTAAAGGAATGGTGCTAGGATATTCATTCTGAAGTATTTTTAGTTAACACAGACTGCAGTGTTTTAATTATAAAGAATGCAATTTGCTTAAGATATTCAGCTAAAAATAAATGCTACTCCAGAAAAGCTTCAAAAAGTATATTTTGTGTTGGGAGAGAAATGTTTTGTAGTGTAGTCTGAGTTTTTGCAATCAGGATATTTTTGTTGTGGAGTTTTAGTCTCTGGCTGAAATTTACTTTCTCAGACCTAAACAGTCAGTTCAGTAGAAGAGAAGCATACCCAAAGGAGGTGAGACTTCCTCAGGCTGAGGCTTTTTTGAACTTTGTGTCATAGGTATGTGTTTAAAGTCTCTCAAAAGCAGTAGAAGGAAAATAACATTCTGTTGAGAGAACGTGGTTTACTGTTTATTTTTAAATAGTCTAGGTATTTCTGGCTGCGCGTTGGGTGTTTGCATGACGTTTAAGATGTGGGATTATGTTGAGTTCTTTCCTCATCCTTTTCCGTCTTGCAAAGTTTTTTCTGTTTGCGTATTTATAAGCCTTACATAGTGTGTACCCTTTCAATGAGGACAAAGCAAGCAATTTATTTTGAGGACGGAAACAGGATTTTTTTTGTCCTTTCTGCTGCTCATGCCAATCTGTCTGTTGTTGCCAAATGCACGCTAAATAGGTCATTCCAGCAGAAATCCTTGCATTAAGAAGCAAAGAGCAAAGCCATGTTGGTGGTATTATGCATTTGAAAAATCATGGGTTTGTCTAGGTTGGAAAAGACCTTTAAGATCATCAATTCCAACCATTAATCCAGCACTGCCAAGTCCACCCGTGTCCTTAAATGCCACATCCACGCGTCTTTTTAATGCCTCCAGGGATGGTGACACAATCACTTCTCTGGGCAGACTATTCCAATGCTTTGCAACCCTTTCTATGAAGAAACTTGCCCTAATAGCCAATCTAAACATCCCTTGGCGCAACTTGAGGCCATTACCTTTGGTCCCGTCACTTGTTACCCGGGAGAAGAGACCGACCCCCACCTGGCAACACCCGCCTTTCAGGGAGTTGTGGAGAGCAAGGATATTCTCCCTGAGCCTCATTTTGTCCAGGCTAAACACCCCCAGCTCTCTCACTTGCTTCTCATAGGGCTTGTGCTCCTGACTCTTCACCAGCTGCGTTGCCCTTCTGTGGACATGCTCTGCCACCTCATTGTCTTTTCTTGTGAGGGGCCCAAAACTGGACAAGAATTCGAGGTGTGTCCTCACCAGTGCTGAATACAGGGGGACAGTCACTGCCCTGGTCCTGCTGGCTACGCTGTTCCTCTCTAAATTTTAGATAGACATCATCATACACACTCAGTGTCTTTCTGAGCACTTTTATCACTTCTGTTCTTCCTTGCTCAGAAGTGGTGTGTGAGTATGACTTGCTGTGCTTCATCTGATGTAATTGTAGTGAAGAAGGAGGGTACAATCCTTCTTTGGCAGCAGCTTCACACTTAGATTGGATTAAGTGTAATGTGAAACCATACCTGAAATAATTAGCTTTATGCTGCTAGATATTTTCATGGGGACATACAAGTTTACCAAGGTGCATACATGCCTTCTCAAGGAAAGTTTTAGTGGTTGCCAATGTTTTGAAATGTGTGTGTTTTTCCTTTGCTGGCCCACCTTTGAAATTGGTCATGTTTACATTAATCGGAATCAAGGACTGCTTAAGAACTTGTCTTTTGCTTCCTGATCTTGATTCATCATCCCAGTATGCTGTAGCTACAGAATAGCTTATTTCTTGCTCACAGCTCGCTCTGTATGCACTCTCGGGCGCTGAAATAGAAGCCTGTGGAGCATGTATGTATCCATGCAAGGAACAGTAGTTGTTGCAGAAGCCTAAAGGATGCTGCAGTCATAAAAGAATGCCTTCATTTACTAGCGTTCGTAAATTGAATCAGTGATATTTACACCCTGTAACTGCTTGTGGTTTTAATCAAAGATGGGTAATTCATAAAGGGGCCTGGTTTTGTGGCACTGGTGAGGTCAAACTGAGCAGATGGAAGTACAGCAATCTTCAACACTGGCTTGAGAGGAGAAGCATTGCAGACACATATGACCATATAGCAACAAGTCGCCACAGCCTCCCTGGGGAAGGGGCAAAAGTTCATGGCTGTAAGTGGAGGGAAGACCTGGCATTTTCTCTGTCCTTGCTGAAGTCAAGGGCCCCCATGGGTAGTGAAGAGCCTGTGATGCTGCCAGGACAGGCTCCGTGCTCCACGGGGATTTTTTTGTCCAGAGAAGAACGCTAGCATAGAGTGTGCTTTCGAAGACAGACAGAACCAAAAGTGCTTTCAGTTCATTAATTCATTTCACATCTGTGCCAAACTTGCAAGTCATTCTCTAATCCTCTTTCAGTGCTCTGGGGACTGATAATAGGGATACTGCAAACCAGCATGGATGGTTCTTGCTGCAAAGGGTTAAATTTGAACCGTGAAACAGGCTTAACCTTACTTTTTTGGGTGGTGGTCCTCCTTCTTGCTTATCATCAATCACATGATATTTGAGCAGGTACAGAGTTGCAGAGATTGGGTGGGTGAATGTTTTTAACAGTCTGGCTGATGAAGCACATCAGTGGGAGAAAATTGCTGTGCAGAAAGCTGGGATGCTTGCTAACCTTTATAATCTGTTTTTTGCCGAGAGAGCATATGTTTTGTGCAGAACAGAAGCCAACTCAAAGCGTTTTTCTCTGGTTGCATGTATGGTTTTGGTGATAGAAATGTAGTTGCTTGAAATTAAAATCCCATTCATCCTGTGCGGGAGTCCTCAGTCTGCTTGAAGGAATAGGGCTTTGCAGAGCAATTTGAGTAATTTTGTGGAGATACAGGCAGATCTGTACACCACCTTCATTCTGGAAAGATAATTGTTTGTAGATATGAGGAAATACACATGTTAAATAGTCTTTCTGTTCCAGTTCACAAATTGTAAGTGCCGTGATAAAAAAAATTGTGAACACCAGGTTATTTTTTCCATGGAAGAGATGAAAAAAAGCAGTAAGAACGGCTGGTATGTTTTGTTGTTTGGGGCAGTGGGGATTGGATAGTGAGAACATGGACAATTTTATGCGGAGTTTAGGGAGAAAACTGCTGAATGTTACTTTTGCTCTTTGTTGTCATTAGGGACGTGTATATTCATACAAACACTGCTGGGATTTTCAATATTTTTTTTTTTGCTGTCTTAGAGACATGATTGCAGAAGTTTAGAATACAGTAACAAACCTCTTTTTACCCAAATATTTAAGGTTAATACATGTGGAAAAAAGAGGTTTGCCATTTATGTGTTTCATCCATACTGAACGATGACTGTGCTTTCCTTAAGTCACAACAGTCAAGGCTGCCGCGGAGTGACAGGACCTGGGCTTCCTTTCAGTGTTATTTGATACATTTCGCTTTGACATTATGTAAATACTCTGCTATTAGGGAAGAAAATGACATAAAATTGCATCCTTTCTCAACAAGGTTTTAAGTTCTTTCTGTAGCTTCTCTCCTTTTTGAAGCTGTAATAAAGATCATAATTAGAATCCCAGTTGCTTAAGTGAGAAATTAGCATGTTCTTATATGCTGAGCTGAGCCAGGTTCCCAGCGAGACCCCCTCTGGGTATCTGTCCTGCCCCAAAGTGCTTTCCGTAATACCAATTTACGTTCTAGACATATTAAAGAAAATCATATTCATTGCTACCTAGCAGTTAATCAGAGCCTTCAGATAGGCTTGAAATAATTTGCAGCCAACTGCCAAAACCACCTGCAGCCGTTCGTTTCCGGCAGCCATCCCTGGGCATGCTCTAAAACTAATCAGTGTCACTCCATTGCCCAGTACCAGGACGGAACAAATCCACTCCATGCATGCCCTTCATTCTTACAAACTTATCCCAAATCCTACTTAACCCCACTGCTGACCTCATTGCTTACTGTCTTCTGGGCTGTGGTCAAGCAAACAAAAATCGAAATGTTTTGACCCGATGTTTTTTCCCTGTCAAAAATAATCTTCTCCTAAAGGTTTTGATTTTTTTTTTTAGAACTGGGCACAACTATATATACCTTATCTATTAATACGTATTTTACTATGGAAATAAGATTCTAGCAGATTGGGATAAATTAAAACCCTAATGGGGCTAAAATAAACCTAATTTGTAAATTAATTAAAAACAGAAAGCAATGAGCACTAACAGTTTAAAAAAAAAAAAAAAGGACATTTTCATGGTGCAAAATACAGATTTAATTTCCAAATAAGTGAATGGTAAACTGTAATTGTATCATGTGCAAGAAGACACTCAGAACATATGAAACAGTAGTCACAGATTTTACAGTCAAGATGTTCCCTTTCTGGTTTTCCAAACTGTAGCAGAAGATACCAAAGGGTAAAACAAATAAAATATTGTCTTCATACTTGACCCAGCTAGGGATTTGGTATTGGTAGGAGATGGATTCAGATCTCTCTCTCTCTCTCTCTCTCTCTCTCTCTCTCTCTCTGCTAAATGGTGAATTTTTATGTTTTATGCCTAACATGTTTCTGATGCGCTCTTGTTTCCACAGGCCAAGGCTGCAAGCACAAAGGAAGTTTGCTCAGTCCCAGCCAAACAGTCCCAGCACAACTCCAATAAAGATAGTGGAGCCGTTGTTACCCCCTCCTGCCACTCAGATTTCTGACCTCTCCAAAAGGAAGCCCAAGACAGAAGATTTTCTCACTTTCCTCTGTCTTCGAGGTAGGTGTCTCTCAGCAGCTCCGGGGCACAGTCTCATTCACAGAAGGAGCTGTAGCACTGCACACCGAGCAGCAGCCAGACAAATGTACTGGAGCTGCACTTCAATGTACTGTGTGCATTTCAACTCTCAGCAATTTGGCTGGATCTGCAGCAGGAGCATTCGAGTTCGTTGTGGTTCTAAAGATCATAAAATGAGGCTGGTAATTGTGCAAAAATAAATTTATTTTATGCATGGCTCTCTGTTATCTTGAATGGGTTTTTGTCTAGCTCTCTTAAGTCCTCCCCATCCTCCTTTGTTTTGTCTGACTATAAACTGAAGAAGTCCTTAACTTGTTTGAGTACTTGTTCCTGCAAGAGGAGAAAATCTGCTTGGAAATTCCCCTTCTCTACCTACTCGCTGCCCTTTGTTGTTCAATCTGAGTGAAGCTTTTCATCTGACAGTGGGTGGAGGGGTTGCCATTGTTCTTGTCTGCCTCAGAAGCTGGATTGTTCCTGTGGTGATAGTTAAAACAGGTGAGCTCCTCCTCTCAGCAACCCAAGTACAAACGAGACATCTGAAATAGTGGAGTGAGATACCTGAATTACCTCACAGTAACAGGTGCCTGAGCCTGGCTGAAGCTGTGTGGTGTGTCTGGGATCGATGGGCTGTGTGTCTGCAAGCCTGCATGTCAGACTTGGGGGGCCTGAGCGTGAGGTACAGCTCAGTGTCTAGATTAAGCTAGAGAAGGAGATATTGCTCGAGTGGTCATTTTTCTTAGGACTTTCCATGGCCCTGTGTCCCAAGTCACGTACTGAAGATTGCATCGTTCATTTTAAGCCCCAAATTGTCATGTTATCTCTTGCATTATGTTTCTCTATAGGTGCTTCCCCTGTCTCCTTAGTCACTGCTCCGTCCTCTGTCCTGGAATGATGCCTTTTGCATTTAGTTTTTTGTCCCATTATCTGCTGAAAGGCTGTGCATTTGTTACAGATAGGCCTCGTCTGCAAAAGTCTTACCTAGTGGGTTGAATCTTTCAGAGCTTGCATCTGAGTTCCCCTTTCTTAGGTCTCTGTTGCATCTGTGGACAGCAGTGATCAACACCACCCATAGCTTCCTGCTGAGGCTTTCTCACCTTAATTCAGTGTGGTTTGATTTCTTTTTTCTTCTCTTAAGATTTTAGACTAGTGGTACCTTTAGGTTGGTTGCTGATTTATCCATCTTGATTCACATCCGATATGGGACCTCGGGTAAAGTGGGTGGGTGGAGGGGATAGAGGAGGGTGATTTGCTAGCTTTTGTGTTTGTTTAAAGGATGGAGAGGAACAGAATCTAATGGAGTTTAAAGTGGCATCATGGTCCTCTGAAATTTAATCTGTGGAAATGTATTTCTAATTTAGTGTACTGTGAGGTTGATGAGTCTGTTGGCAGCGTGTCACTGCTGCGATCTGGGCCAACTGCCACAGTTGTTGGTGGGAAGAGTCAGATGGGGGTGTGTGTGTGTCTGTGTGAGCACACATGGCTGCATTCACACACTTGTTTCCACTGCTTGCTAACTAAGCATGTGTTATTTATAGCTTTGAAGGCACTTGCACTTATAGAAAGGCAACCTGTGTGGGGGTGTCACTTATCTCCGCTTTTATTTCCTACTCTCTTAGCACTCTCTTAGCGTTCTGGTTTAACAATGCAAGTGGGAAGCATGAGTACTTTAGTCCTGTTCCAGTGCTTCATGTTGTTGGGGTTTTTTTTGGTGTTGTTTTTTTTTTTTAATCTCTTTTTTTTCTTATTTTTATTTAAATCAGTGGCTGTTTAGCTCTTGCACCTGTAATTTTCTTCTTTGTTATTCATCTGTGGCATAATTGATGTTTTGTACTGTCAATTAAGAACTTGCAATTCATTCCTAATTTCTTCAGTATGCAGGAGTACTCGAACATTTCTGACAACACATGCATTCAGACGGCAAGATCATAATTACAATTATGTTAAAAACCACGAGGAAAACTCTGCTCTGAGTGCCACACGTGGCATGTTCTTGGTCTGCTTAAACAGTCTGAAGAAAAGCTGTCAGCTTTGTTTCAGCACTCCCACGAGGTTATTACTCCATCACCCCGTATAAAACATGAAAAGAGCCAGTTGAAAAGAGGCAGGCGAATCTTCTTGCACATCTCCTGCCTGGATGCTTGTCTGGAGGAGCAGGAGAGTGTTGTGGCTTGGAGGGAGGACTAGGTTGTTCAGACTTGCATTAGTGTTGTTCTGGCTTCTCTGCCTGAACTGTTGAGTCCTTCAAGACATCCTGGCTGCCTGAGGTTGTATCCATTTGGCCTCTGGGAGTGTTTAGCTCCAGGTGGTCGTCTCTTTTGATGTGTCCATTTCAAAAAAAGGAGATAGAAGCTGGTTGTTAATTCTTGTAGGGAGCTCATGTAGCAGCGTGCTGGTACATCCAGGAAGGTCCCGCAAGTGACTTTCCAGGGCACTGGCAGGCTCAGTTGGGTGCTACTCCTCTGGTGGTGCCTACTGAGCTTGGAGAGGGAAGAGCCAGTAGCTGACTAAGACCCTGCATAGGGAAGACTTGGGATTTTTTGGAAGGGATTTATTTTGATTTGGAGCCTCTGTGCTATTATTTATTGAAGTGTTGAGGGTTTCAGAATTGTTTGCGTGGTGGGACAGGTGGTTGTTCTGACTTCTGTCCAGCTATATGTGTCCAGCCTTGGCTCTTTGTGCTTCTACAATGAAATGATTGCATGGAAATAAGACCACACTCACAGGGTTGAAGTTCAGGACTTGGAAAATTTTAAGTGTAGTAGTGATAAGATCCAGGATAGTAAATCCCTATGTTTGTTTAATTAAAAAAAAAAAAGGGGGGGGGCTACTTAGGTCCTAGTCCTTCAAAATGCTCTGGTGATATAGTCCCTGGACTCACGGTCAAAGCCTTTTATTTGACAGGAGTCTTTCCCAGGATTGGTGGGAATGCAGCTCAGTGGTCTTCTCTGTCCTTGTCCCACCACACCAACCAGCGATGTCAGAAGCACAGCACAAATTTGTTGCACCATAGAATCGTGAATCACTAAGGATGGAAAACACCTTAAAGATCACTGAGTCCAACCTTTGACCACATTGCACCATAAATTCACATGTCAGTGTGTGCTTTTATTTTCTGGTTTTAAACAGAAAAATGTAATAATCCTGTCACCATTACAGGTTCACTGTTCATTGTTCTTGCGAAGTTTATTTTGAGTGAGAGCAGCTGAATTCTGTCAGTGAAGGAGCAATACTATCATGCTACAGTGTGGAAGAAAGGCCCTTGACATGCATAAGGTCCCATACTCAGGAGAAGAAGTCCCATTTACCTGTCCTGCTATGTAATTCAAATAATTTTAATTTTACCTCCCCCACACTCCATTAGCACCCTGTAATTTCAAAGGGAAGTAATTTAACCAAGATGACCTGCTTGGTTTCATTATCCAGAACACTATGGCTTTAGACATATTTTTAATTAGTTTGTTTTTCAAACTCTTGATTTGATAATACGCTGTACTAATTACTTCTTAAAAGGTAAGTGGAGCACAATGAAAAAGCTGTAACAGTTGATGAATATCTGAGCACCCTGGAATACATTTCTAAACTGACCAAACTTGGCAAGGCTCCTCTGCTTCTATTATTTTAAAATCTTCCTTTTAAAAAGGTTGGTGGGGTTTTTTTAAATTTTATTAAATTGTGACCTAGAATTTTCAACACAAGGAAGGGAATAGTACAGATATCTCTGAAGTGTTTGTCTGCAGTGTTCTTATCTTTAAATAGCTCATTTGAAGGAGCTTGTATGCCCTTTGCCAGAGGCATAATTAGTATCTTTTAGCAGTGTGTAGATACGAGTGTGTCATCTCCTTGTGGTTGTACAACAGCTCTCACTTTTACTGTGTTTTCTGCCTCTGATCATATTTTTCTGAATAGCTTCTGTTACAGTACATTTAAGTTACCTCTGCTCTCTGTAATTATTTGCAGGTTAAAATATTGTGAGTCAAATATCTGTAAAGGAGGAAGGAGAAACAACTCCCTGTGAGCAATAGATCTTTGGCAAAAGGTGATAACAGGAAGGCTGTGATTAGGAGACTACATTTTAAGAAGTTTTCCCATGATCAATTTTCTAATTAAGCTGAGCCTCTGGGAGTTACATGCTAGAGAATTTCAGGGATTCCTAAATAGAGATGGTTTAATTGAGATCTCACAAACTTGAGTTTTCAGGCTCTTCTATTCTGCAAAACATGTGATTGTTCTTTTGTTTGAGTGCTGTGCTGACTTAATAATCTGATGATTTATTACAGTTGGGCAAAGTCCAAATAAAAAAATTCACTAGATCATGTTTGTCTGAACTTCAGTAACTTCTAACTTTTAGTGCAGTGTGCTCTTAAATAGGCTTTTTATTCTTTTAAACACCTATATTTGGGTGATAAAAATGCTCAGGGGCCTTTGATCCCAGTCTTCTCTTTTGAGTCCTGATAGGAGAGGTTGACTCTGTCAGTTCATACCTGCAGAGATTTTCTATTATGGTGGGAGAGCCCCCAGAACTGAAATTGGGAAGCTCTTAATTTTGGGCATTTAAGAAAACAACTGCTGATTTGCCTACCTTTGAGCAAGGCAGAAAGTATGTTTGCTGTTACTTCAGTGTCAATAGGTGCTGTAGTCAACATGTGCTGTGCTTGGAGAGCTGCTGACTTGCATCCTCCACATTCTTGAAGCACCAGCCATTGGTACCATGGAGATGTGCTCACCACATCAGAGTAAGCAGATTGGATAGCACAGCAACTTGATTAGGCTGGAAACAAAGCAATGAAATGCTGACACTGTCCAAAAGTATGAGCTTCTTTGCAGTCTGGGTTAGTTTTTGTCATTCCAAAATAATATTAAAACATGCAGACATACAGTAATTCGTTTAAAATACCGGAAGAAAAATTTTTAATTGATTTTATTATTAAATCATTTAGTACTTGAAACTGAAATTTTAGGATGGATGGAAAAATTTAAGAATAAACTTCAGGGTGCTGAATTTTAATTGCACAAACCATTTAATAAAAATAAGTTTGGATTTAGTAATTGCAATATCAAAATTTCTAAGTTCTTCTTTAAAGTTAGGATTAATATTGAAGTGTAGAATATAAGATATTTCTCATATGTGCAACCACTTAGGCCACCTGTTGAATATGAGCTGCTAAGCAGCTCTTGTGGTGGTTTAGGAGAAGAGTAATTTGATCAGTGTTGGTGGGGAGAAGTGATTATACAGGCTCACAGTAAGGAGCACGTGTGTGTAGTACAGAGGGAGAGCCTGGCCGGCACCACCACCATGGCATTATTCCTTCCCAAGGGAACGGAGTGCTGCTGGAGTGCCAAAACTCCAGGCATCCAGTGGAAGATGCAATTTCATGTCAGTATGTGCCTACTGGGAGATTTAAGAGGTGGGAAGAGGTGCTGAAGTAAGATAGAGTATCCTGTGTGTAGTACTACAGCTGAATTAAAGTTTTTTCTTGCTCTTCCAGTTTATGGGCCCTTTCTGATGTTAACGATTCCAATATCTACCCCTGCAAAAAGCCACAGGATACAGTTAACTGATTGAAATGGGAGACTGATCTTGTGGTTTAGCTTTTGTATTTGCCACAGACTCACTCTGAGTCCCTCAGCGAGCTGCTTAGTTTTGTGTAAAATTAGGATAAATATTTAACTCTGTATATAGGCATCGACATACCTGGATGTTGATTATGGATGAGCTACTGGCGTAAAATCTGAGTGCTGCCATGGCAGCAGCAATTCACAGCCTCTCACTGCCCAATAATGGGCAGTGTAAAGTATTCTGGGAAGGCAATTCCTGCCCTTCATCCCAGCCAAAAACCTCTGAACCTGCTTCTCTAACCTGTGAATATACCATAGGTTCGGTGTTACCCAAATGACTGATTTTGTGCATAGGGATGGGCCCTGGGATCTCTTGGGTATGAACCACAGCCTGGTAGCTTTTTGGGAATGGCATCACAGTGGTTAGAAACTTGCATATTTGTTTTGTTCTTGGTGGAAGGGAACATAAGGGTGGGGGTTGAAGTGAACGTGAAAAGGGTTGGTTTTGAGGTTCACTGTAAAATCTAGTGAGGCTGGTGGAGTTAAATTGCTTTGAGATTGTCAGATACGAATTGTAGATGTGAGAAGCACTCCTTTGTTTTTTTAAAATTTTGGGTACTCTGTCGCTCTGGAGTGTTTTGCTAAGTTTGGAAAGTCGACCTTTTTTTTTTTTTTTTTCCCCTGCATGCTCACTCATTTCCCCACGCTAGCTCCATTTCCCTAGAAAAGGAAGAATTTTCTTTAGGTTTTTGGGTTTAGCTCTACTACTTTGAAGAACAGACTGAGAAGTAAATGGGGTTTGTGTTGCTACACTAGTTGATGAATTAGTGGCACCTTGTGATTCATACAGTGGCAGCAGAGGGAAGAGTTGGAGCTCTGTTTTATTTCTGTATTTGGGATAGCCTTTTCCTCCCTCTCTCTCAAGCACTGGGGAGCTCCCTCTTTTTCTGTTCCTGCAGGTGGAGTGCAGGTTCACACAAGTGAACTACAACTGCTATTTCCTATAGAATTTATGCAGTTTGTACTCCTTTAGCCTGGCTTGGTAAAACAACCATAAGGTGCAGGCATAAATTACATATATTTGCACTTCAGGGGCTTGGCAATGTCCTGCCAAAACATAATAAGTAGGACATAGAATAAATGAGAAGCAGGCCCTAAATGTTAAGCATTGAGATGCCAGCACATCAGGAGCATTTGAGAGGCAAGGTTTTTCCACCTGCATTCAGCCACAAAATGAGGCTGTGTGTCAGAGAAGCCAAACCTCTGAACGTGGCTCACTGTAGGGCTTGGCATGCCATATGCTTTTTTGGGGTAGGTTGAAGTCCCACATACCTTGACCTGCCCTGTGCTTTAATCATTCTGATGTCTTGAATTGTTTTAAGATTTTTCCAAAGCACATCTGGGTTATGTTTAATTGTTAGGAGGAAAAAAAAAAAGGAGGAGCTAGCGGGGGAGTTGGTGTAAATAATTCACAGAGAAGAATCCTCCAATTTTGCAGAAGCCACAGCCCAAATTACAGAGAAGGCTCTTGGACTGAGATGATTTTTGTTGTGGTTGTAACATACCAGGGTTTGAATCCTGTCCAGATGAAAACATTTGGTTTGTACTTCAGTAAATACTGCAGAAACACTGCCAGCTAATTCTGAAGAGTAATGAAATAGTATTTTTTGGCAAAGCACATGCACTTTCCATACTTCTGATTCCACTCCTCAGATCCAAATTCAGAGGGTTTTTTAAACATGTTTAGCTAGTCCAAGACAAAAGTTAATGTAATTTAATGAGAAACAAAATATAACCATAATTTGGGAGGGAAAACTACACATTAAAAAAAAAAAGTAATAACCTCATTAGTCAAATAAAATGGCTGAAAAAGAGCATAGTTTATTCTATTAATCAGGCACTTGCTTCTGAGGTCAACACATCTGTATGTACAGGCTGCAAAAGCATCAATTCTGCCTACTGTTAGTAGCGATCCTGAATTTTGCACATGCAAAGGGTGACATCTTTCCTAGGAAGTGGCTAAAAACAGCACCATGACTTAAACCTCACGTATTTTACTTTGTACTTACTGTTGTATAAGCACCAAATTATTGTAACAGAGGACATGAATTGCATTTGTCATTCTTTCACATGCATTAGGCCACACTTTGTGTGTAGTTGTGGTGATCGTTTTTCCTATGTAGTTAGGTTTTCTTTTGTGTTGCTCTCACAATAGGAGGAAAGACAAAAATACTCAAGAGAGAATTTCAATACTAGTATCTGGAAACAGTTGCCAAACATACTTCAAATCTAATTTTTAAAAAGAGTTGCTGACTGTCCTCCCTTTTTGTAGTAATTCATAGCTCGTTGTAACCTTGATGAGTGATTTTAAGAAAAACAACTCATCATTAATGATTTTCTCAAAATTTGCCACAAGGAGTGGTATCCAGTCCTAGGAGCTCTCATACTGGTGAGGAGAGGGTACCTAGGGTTGTGTCAGCTGTCCAGACTTTCTGTGTGGCTTGCAGTCCCGTAGTCAGCCTTGGTAATTTGTTAGGCTTTCAAAATCTCACGGTGAGGTCCAGCTTTGGTGATCTGGCCTTTCCCCAGTTTTGGAGGAGGGGGAGAGGGGTAGGAAGTTCCCTCCAGGTTGCTGCCGGGCTTTGGCCATGGCTTTTCTGCTCTCAGCTGTGAGACTTGTTAAGCAGGAAAAGGTGAATGGCATGTGTCTGGATCAGGGCAGCAGGTTCACTGCGCTATCAGATGGATGCCTTGTATTGAGCAGCCTTAACAGGAATGTCCTTTCCACTTCACTGTGTTTGTTACTATTTCATGTCAGTTCTCCCTTCCATATCTCCCTTCTCCCATTGCTCCTGCAGCCTTTGTCCATCTGCTGATGTACCTCTCACCACTCGCCCTTCTCCAGCCCCAGCACGTCTGGGCTCCTCCCTTCTGCTCTGCTGCTGCTGCAGTTTACAGCCTTTCTTACAGCTAACTCCTCCTGCCATGGCTTCTCCTTCCTTCCCAACGTGTTGCAATTGCCCCATCCAGGTCTTTGGTGATGGCATATGCTTTTATGCAAATGTTGCTGCAAAACAAACCAGCTGTCTTGTGGGGGAGCATTTAGGAGTTGTGTGCCTAGATATCATCAGGACAGAATGTAAAACATGCAGCTCCTACATGAGATTGGAAACATACTGCGTTTAATGTTTTGTTTAATAACATAAAGTGATATATTATGCTACACATTCAATAAGAAAAGTGTGCATTGATATTTTCCAAGTCTTTTCTTCAGAGCTTATAACATTACACTACAGTTACAGCATTTATTAATGGACTTTAATTTCCTTAGTCTGGGGTTTTAATCTGAATCAGTTCCCTGATCCGATTTACCACATGGCCCCACAAAAAAATTACACTGCCACAGTTGAGGTGGTGGCACAGGTATAATAAGAAGAGGCCAGATGGTGGTAGATGTTCTGTAGGCCATTTTTGATGCCAAGAAAAATGTCCACAGAGCCACCAACAGTCTAGATGGTTCCTTGCATGAAATGTCTTCTAAATGAGTGGTGAGAAGTCAAATTTAATTTCTAGGCTGCCATCAGATTTGCTGAATGAGGGGGCTTTTCAGGCACTTGCTGATGGGGTATGTGGCAGGGTGGGTTTCTCAGGGTGGAGGGCTGCTCATGTGCTTTCCCCAAGCTCTGGCAGGCTGCTCCGTGCTCTCCCACTTCATCTGCTCCAGTGCCCATGGTAGCAGCTGCCTGCACAACGTGGGGGCTCCCAGCACAGAAGGAGACTTGTAAAATTCAATACGGCCACAGGCTCTCGTAACTCTCTCTCGCAGATTTTTCTGCTCTTTTCTTGGAGATGGGAAGTGGGGAAGTGGGGAATTGTATACCTAGAGTGCTGAGGCCTGGTAGACACCACCTCCCAGGCACAGATGTTGCCCTTTATTCGCAGCATTGCTGCTCTTCTCTTTTGCTGTTGGTTATTAATTCCAATGTCACTCTTTATATTACCCTTGGTAGGCTCTGAGAATCACGCTTTGGTGCTGGGGAGAGCAAGAGGAAGAGGGGGGATAATTGCTCATCTTTACTCTTGCTTGCCTGGCTGGCAGATACGTGCAAGAAGGAACCAGCATAGCTGCCCCATGGTTTTCTGTTGCTGAGTGTGTCCAGGAAGAGACAAATGTGCAGAATAGTGATCCGTGTATTTTATGTATCTGGGAATCCCCTACAACTGTATGTTCTGTGAATATATGTGCACAGATGTGTCTGGTGAACCTGCAGTTTTCCTTTCTTGTGATTTTGGAGGGCTTTTATCCTCTTGGTGTCATACATAATTTTCACGGTAAATATCTGTTACACATGGCGTAACCTGAGAGCAACAACTCTCAACAAAGTCTGTCTGTGAGGAAAACCACCATGGTCTTGCAGTGATGACTGGCCAGATTTTTGAGGAAGGGCAATATAATTTTTTTGGCCTACTGATACAGCTGGAAAAAACAAACCAGATCTTGAGCGCACATTCTTCTTCATATTTCCAATGGTCTGGACCGTTCATGGCTACAGTAACGCTTCTTAGTATTGTTACATAAATCAGTAGCTTTGAGTAACAAACGGGGTCCCCTGTACAGGTAGGCTGTGGCATCATATATGCATCCCTATCTGATCTCAGAGAGAATGAGGGATATTTAGGACAGGAATCATTATTACAGTAAAGAAGGTGAGTGATCACATAGCTTCCACTCTTCACAGTGCAGTTCCATTCATATGAGTTTCATTCGTTCTTCAGTCATGAGAATTCTGAGTATTATTTCCATTCAGAGGGGCTTTAAGGGGGTTGCTTAGCTCTTTGCTTGGTGTAAACCAGCAGTGCACGTAAACCAGTCACATGTTGGATGTTGTTTATTAAACATAATTTTCGTTCTTTTAGCTTGAATGAAATCACAGTGGACTTACAGGCCTGTCTTCCCTTCAGTTTGCTCATAAAGGGAATTTGCAGTGTCTTGAGCTTGGGCAGCCTGTTTCAATATTTTAAACCAGTGTTTTCTCAGCCTCTTGGACATGTTTAGCTATATAGGCTTAGAATGAAAGTGGTTTTAACCAGTTCAACACATAGTTGTGAACAAATTATTTGAGGCTATTCCAGAACTGAAGCAGTATTATAAAAGATGAGGATAAAAATAGTTCTAATACAAAAATTAAGCAAGGAAGCTCAGAGCTTTAAAATTTCTTTCAGAGTCTTCCATCCATAACAATGCTTAAATAGAACAAAAATGTGCAAGTCCAGACTTTCTTTCTTTCTTTCTGTTTGGCAAGTCAAGTTTAATAAATATGTAGGGAAAGCTGGTGGGAAGGAGGGGAGGAGACCCAGACTGAACGCCAGCTTTTCTCCAAGGTCTCATATTGCAGAGCACTTAGATCAATAAAATGAGGGTTAGCAGGACTCTCCTGTGTTATTGGATGTTGCTAGCCTAATTTCTCTGGAAATGTACTTCCCAAACAGTCCCAGCTGTCCCAGGAATGCAGTTTAACCATTGTTGTTCGTAGTTCTCGATTGGAAAGAATTAAAAACTGTCATTCTGACATATGCACTGAGATTACAGCGATTGAATACCAGGAGTGAGGTGAAGTTTGTGCCTGCTTTCAAACTTGGGTATGACTCTCACTCCTTTCTAAACAGAATGACACAGTACTGTATTTTATTCTGTGCTTTAAGAAGAAAAAAAAAGGATTACTATTGTAATAAAAACATTTGCATTGCAGATGATGCATTTTTGTTGGTTGCTGTTAAAAGCAGCTGCCAAAAAAGCTCCAAGATGTGGGATTTTAAGGAAGAGGAAGCTCAGAGAACAGACACTATATCTAGACTCCTATTTTAGTGTCTCAGAAGGATAAATTTTTTGACTATTTCTCTAATTATAATAGAGAGATTTCAGTCTGTGTTTGAATCTGATTTTGAGGGTTCCTAACAGTAAGGTTCTTTTATGCCATCATTTGTCAAAGCACAATGGTGTCAGATAGTGTCAGACTTTAGATTCTGATAAGAACAGATGCACTTACATCCGGTTTCTGAATCCATATTACACACTTGGGTACCTAGATGGAAGAACAAAACAATTTATTTTTCAGGCAGCACTGTCCTAGAGTAACTGTTTTAGAGTCTTCTAGTTAGCTGCTGTTGAGACTTAAAACTCCCCTATGAGTAGAAGAATTACTGTACCTCTCAGCACCTCTTACCTACTATGTTTGATTGCTTAGAGTGTGCCAGAAAGTTCTGGGCTTGCATAAAAAATGTGAAGGTTTTTTGTTTCTGTACGTTGCTACAGCTTCCATGCTGTGAGATATGTCAGCAGTCTTAATTTGATCATTAGTCACATTAAACATAAAAACTGTGGCATGCAAAAGCCTTTTCCCCTAGGGATAACCGTATGTGTCCATACGTTTCTCTCTAGGTTGGATGGAATAATACACTATTTTAGGGATGAAGAATCATCATGCCCTCAATGCTGCTGTAGTGTTTCTCTTGGCTGCCTCAGGGCTACCACTCACACATAGCATAGGATGCTGGTGAGGAGTTTCTCTCTGCTTCTCCCCGAGGCAGCCACAGTTCCAAAGGGGTTGTTACAGAGGCCAAAAGCAAATTTCTTTACAGGCTGGGGCTAAGCCCTCAGTGGGATGGAGGAAACAATTAGAAGGGTCAGAGTAAGGATGCTTGTGGATTGAGATAAAGACAGTTTAATAGGCAAAGCAAAGCGGCAGGCAAAGCAACACAAGGAATTCATTTGCTACTCACTGTTGGCAGGCATCCCCAGGAAGCAGGGCTCCATCACCTAAAATGGTTACCTGGGAATACAAATACCATAACACTGAATGTCCCCACCTTCCTTCTTCTTCCCCCAGCTATTACCGCTGAGAACAGTGTCCTACGGTCTCATCCTTTGGCCAGTTCTGGCTCTGTCCCCTCCCAGCTCCTTGTGCACCCCAGCCTGCTTGCTAGTAGAGCAGCTTGAAAAACGGGCAAAAAATGCCTTAACACCATGCAAGCACTGCTCAGCAATGGCTAAAGCATCTCGGTGTTGTGAACATTATTTCCAGCACAAATCCAAAACATAGCCCTGTTCCAGCTACTGTGAAAAAAATTAACTCCATCCCAATCAAAACCAATATACTTAGGAATGGATGATTCATTGCATAAACAGCCTGTCGCAGTTTTTGTGCCGTATTTAGGTAATTCATTCATTAAAAAGTAATTTTTATAGTTAAGAGTGTTTTGTACAAACCTGGTGGAAGCAGAAAATGTGCAAACAAAAAATAAGCTTTAGTTAGTTATTGGCAATGGCAACACCAACAGCTCAAAACCAAACAAAACACAGGATTGCAGTTGTGAAGAACTTGAAGCCAGAAGTGCTTTCTAAGGAAGCACCAGCCAAATAGCCACTACCTTGTGTTGGTCTCTAGCCCGGTTCTCTTTGTCCTTTTGTTTTATTTAGCTGCAGGAAAATAATTGAAGTGATAAGTTGCTATTATCCAAGTGTGTTGACAATATTTTTTCCCCTTTCTTTAACAAAAGTTTTTCTTTGGGAATAAGTCAAGGGCTCCTAGGGTACCTCACCCTCCAGGGGATAGACAGGAGACTCATTTTGAAGTAGAAAGTGATATTGGGCACATGGGAAAGTGCCAATTAGTTGTCAGCAGAATTTGTACATTTAAAAATCATGGGAGTGTCGTGGGAAGTAATCAAGAGATGAGAAGCAACATCCTCAAGAGGAGTACACAGGGAATCAGAAGGCCTTTCCTCTTCTTTCTCCTTTCCCAGGAATCTGCTAGGCAAATAAGCTTCTCAGTGTCTTGTCTTCTCCTTATTTCTTAATGCGGAATACTGCAGAACATTGTGTGCAATATTGTGGAGGTTTTCAAAGTATTCTGAACTTTAAATGCTAATGCTGTATTGTAATGATACCTTTAAAATATCACTGTGGTGCAGATTGGTTTTTGCTCTTTTTTCTTTTGTTTGGAAAAGCTGTAAGCTTCCAGTTGTGTGTTAAGACTTCAGCAAGGCACTTGAGCACGTATTTGAAGTTAAGCATGTGCATTAGTCCTTTTCTGAATACACAGAGCTATTAATTAGGGCTTGTAGCAAGACTGATTGTCTGAAGTATGAATAGAATGTGCTTGAGGGGGGGAGAACCCTGCTTTTCAAGCACATGCGTATCCTGTTGGTAAAAACTAATAAATAAAAACCCTCTAGTTAGTCATGCACTGGTGTGACCTTCCAGTGCTGAGTCCCACTCTCTCCTTGCTGTGCCTGACACTGAAGTAGGTTATGATCAATATGGTTAGTGCAGTAAGTGAATGTAATGATGCTAATGAGCCATTTCTTTGTAATGATCAGGTTCTCCAGCCCTACCCAGCAACATGGTATATTTTGGAAGCTCTCAGGATGATGAGGATGAAGAAGAGGAGGAAGAGGAGACAGAGGACACAAAAACAGCCACAAACAATGCTTCATCATCATGCCAGTCAACCCCTAGGAAAGGAAAAACGCATAAACATGTACCAAATGGGCAAGGTAGGTCCTAAGTAGTGCTGTTCTCCTGCACCCCCTAGTAAAGTAATTTATGAGCTGAATGGGCTCAAACCTTGTCCGTTCTTCTGGATCCGATTGAAAAAGTGGTGGAGTGAGATGTTGTGTTAGCATCGTGTACTTTCACCTGTTTCTTCTGACAGTCTGAACTCTCTCTGTGGCAGAACTACTGCAGGGCTGGAATTATATACACACACACATATATGCGTGTATACTGTAGTGGGGGTCAGTCTCTTCTCCGTGTAACAAACAATAGAACCAGAGGAAATGATCTCAAGTTACACCAGGAAAGGTTTAGATTGGGTATTAGGAAGAATTTCTTCACTGAAAGGGTTGTCAAGGCTGCCCGGGGAGGTGGTTGAGTCACTGTCCCTCGAAGATATTTAAAAGTCATGTAGGTGTGGCACTTAGGGACATGTTTTAGTGGTGGACTGGGCTATGTTAGGTTTATGGTTGGATTCAATGATCTTAAAGGTCTTTTCTGACCTAAAAATCCTATGATTCTCTATATGTATTTATAGATGTATTTATATATATGTATGCACATACACATATGCATAGACACAGTCACTCTCTCTGGCTTTTTTGAGACTGATGTTTAATTTAGAATGACTTTATCAAAGTTAAATATAGGCATTCATAAGTATTACCAAAATGCATGTCAGGGGCAATACTTAATTTCTCTCATGCAGTATTGAGACCACACTTGCAGTTGGTTGATACTGCATTCATGTTGTTGATTGAAAGATTTTATGGAATAAACTTTTTCAAGTCAGTTATTTCTCTGCAAATCAGCAAAAGCTGCATTAATTACACAGTAATTGTGTCACAATGTCCTTGTGCCATATCTTGAAAAATGGATCCATGTATATTGCAGTATTACCTAGCATATAATGGAAGATTTAAAGCCATGCTGAAATTTCTTGAGCTTGCTGTAATGTTCCCCTGCCAGTGTCCTGTGTGATGTGGTTCTTGCTCCAGCAAGAGCTCTTGTTTCATAACAATTTTGTGCCATCTCTGCCTGATGTAATTTCAAAATGTAGCCTATGCTCTCTGTTCCCTTCCTCACTATTAGTTTTCCATGAAAATCTTTCTTTCTGGTGACTGCCCCTTCAGCTCTTCTCCTTTTAGTTAGAGGACTGAGAGGAAGGTCTCTTTACAGTGCGCTTTTTGAGAGGTGACCTATGCCTGCTCTGGTTGTTCTTTCATGCTACCTTGCTCCAAAGAAGAGATTAGTAGATCCCAATTACTTCGCTGTGCTGATCCTCATCTCTGCCTTTCAAAAGGGAGTTTGCTAAAAAGGGTGCCTTTGTTTCATATGCCAATTTTTTTTTCATTACTGCATCTGAATCTGGTTTTATTGCACACCCAAACTCAAAAACTCACTTTTTGTGAATGATTTGTGGATAATTGCAAGGGGATGTTATGCCTAATAGCATTTCAACTGTCAGCTGTGACCAGGAGCTTTAATGCTTTACCAGCCATAGACCAAAACTTGGCGCTTAGGATTGATTTCTAAATACAGCTCCTCCTCCCACACCCCCCCCAACCCCCCCAATAAGAGACACAAAACTCTGCTTATGGAAGATGAGGCTTCATATAACAGAACTGCTCCCTTAGAGTTGTAAATGTGATATATCACTGCAAAAAGAGCTGATCGTGTTCCTTGAGAATGTCCCAGATGGCAGCCACTTTGAAATTAGCTCAAAACCGGAGACACCTGAAATCTTAATTGGGGGTAAGTAAAGGCAAACATAATGAGCCATATAATGGCTTCATAATCTTTATCAATATAGATCAGAGAGAGTGTAAATGAAGCTGCTGCTTTAATAGAGCTGCAAAAGACCTTTATAAAATACATAGGAGACAATGTGAGATGTTTTGACAAAGGTGAAGAAACAGGAATTCCCAGAGAAGGCAGCTGCTTCTTCTTCGTCATTGTAATTTCTTTTTTTCTTCTTCTCTCTTTTTTTTTTTTTAATTAAAATTTCCTTACCCAGGGGTATTCCCATTCTTCAGTGTCTGTTATGTTGGTTGACAGCCAATAGTATTTTTGTTTCATGTGAATAAAGTAGGTTCTGGTTCATGTGTGTCTGTTTTAAGTGAGACCACACACAAAGGCAGACCAGGGATGGGTGCAGCAAATGAACTTAATCTAGCGTGAGAGTCTATTTTTAATGAATTAAAGTCTTTTGTTTTTAATATACAATGTGTAGTCAAGCACTTTGGACCTGAAAATGCTAAGCATTTGCTATGACATACAACAACAAAGGTTCAGAGCTTGATTAATGTCATTAGATAGTGTCAAATGATTGCTTTCTACTCAATGGGGGCCAGAACAACTTTTCTGGGCGAAGTCGTTTGTCAATATCCTCTTCTGACGCCAATATGAGGCATTATTAAGGTTGCACACCAAACTGTTTGTTATAACTGAGCCTGTTGAGCCACCTTTTGGACAGCTAACTCAATTGAGAGCGCCTGAGTGTGAATGGGAAGCACGTATAGCACGTGGCATAGCTTGCTGCACAAGATGAAGTAATTAGCTCAGCTGACTTGTTGCCTTCCAACCTTACTGCTTACACAGATATATTTAAAGCATCAAATTGTTACCTGTGCCTTTTCACCCTACTTTCATAGTACTGCTGATGTACTGCACCCACATCAGCTGAAAAAGAGCAAAGGGAAATGTTTGGCAGGAGAAGTGTTTATCCCCTGCATTCATGGGAGTGTGTAAAAGGGAGTGTGCAAGTCTTTCCAGGGAGGTATCAGGTCTAAATTGCATCTCCCTGCTGCTTGGAGGAAATTCCAAGTGTTGGGTAAGAGGGTAGGCATTAGTCTCTGTTCCTTTAAACTTAATTCTTTGAATTCCTCACAACTAAATAAATCCTAGTTTGATTTAATTCTGTGGCACAATGCAAGGTTTTCTCTTCAGGCTCCTGAAGAAAATTTTTCTGAAGAAAATGTTTGAAGGTGCCAAGTGTTTTGCTAGGCAGGCTGTGATAGAGAGCTGGAAAGTGGAGCTGAGGAGTTGTTGGGTTATCGGTCCCATCTCAGGAGCAAAGGAGGATAGGCATTACTCTACTTGAAAGGGCTTGTGGGCTGGAAAAGTGCCTCAGGCGGAGCAGCATGCACAGATACAGTTGTGTAGACAACTTTGACATTGCGTGCAGCAGGCTACAGTTCCTCTAATAATGGTTGGCTAATTTTCTCAGGAAGAATGATTGGAAAATTAGATATTTCCCACACCAGCACAGCAGCTCAAAGGCAGAGAGGAGTGCACATCTGGGCCAGCACACCTGGGAATGTCTTGTTTGTCTCTGGATGCCAGAGACAGACAATTAAGTTCTAATTTACTTTTAGGAAAACAGAATTAACCATTGTTGTTTGTAACCAGAGTTCTTCATGAAGGACGAGTCTGGTGTCCTTAGCTGGAGCCAACCAGCTCCAGTGTGCCAGCAAACCCACAGGGTCAGAAATGGTTACTGGTTCATGCTGTGTTTTGCTAACATGATGAGATAAAAACTGCTCTGCATGCCTTTTGCCTGAAATGAGCAGGGGAGAAAATTGTATGAATGCTTCTTTTTTTTTTCTCTTGAGGCTCAAATTTCAAAACAGACCTGGCGGTAGTGCATAGTAAGCAAGCATTGCCAGAAACACTATACCCTGCTTCAGTGCTGTTTTACTCGCTTACCAGAAACACAGAAGAACATTTTGCTTCTCAATTTGCAATGGATAATTTAGCAGAGTAATTTCCTTACGTGTGTAGTAGTACAAACATGATGCAGGAAAAGATCGTAGATAGCTTTTTTCTTATTTCAGGGTGTAGTTCAATGCAGCATTTGAATACCTTAGACTTGAATGGCACATCTTTTGCATATATTACTGTTTGAGTGTGTTGTGAGAAAATTCTGATTTATGGTTGCAGTTCTTTATTTAGTTTTGGTTTTGACTAAATTTGGTATTTGTGGGTGCATACATGGGACAGAGTCTTAGGCTTATGTATCATTTTTAGTGGAACTAATCCAGGAGAGGTAAACATTTAGAAGAAAAATATTTTTTGCAGAATGAGAAAATTTCAGGCAGAGTGCTGCAATAGTTAATGGGTAGGCAATTATTTTGATGATTTACAGCCTTTTGTTGAAAGACCATGGAACCAGTAATTGTTGCAATAAACATTTTTGCACATTTAATTTTTCTGCAAAAATATGTAACACGAAAATTACCCGTTTTGCAGTAATTTGCATATTTAAATATGCAAATCCAGGCACAACACATTTGGGGATTTGCGGATTTTCAGTAGTGAGATGTATGACCTGTGGAGAAGAATAGGGGAGCTGGAAGTTGCTCAAAAAAAATTGAATTGTTATCCTGGTGCGAGACTTGTGATAACAGACAGACACTTCTTGTATGGACTTGCTGCTTAGTGAGTGACCCTTTTGATGTTGTTTGTGTCGTAATGGTTAGGTGAGAGTAATGAATTTGTGCTGAGATGAGACACTTGGTATTGAATTTTTGCAAACGGTGGCGCGGTGTCTCATACCAATAACGCTTCTCCCGGTGGCCCAATGTATTCCTGCGCGTGCAGGGTTTGAGCTGTGTTGTTGATGGTGTCAAAAACGAATTCAGTGTTACCTCTCTGCCGTGGCTCTCCTGTTTGACTCCTGCTAGCATGCAGCTATGGAAATTTTCGTGTGATGTTGTCCGCTGAGAAATTGAGTGGTGTTGCATTAGGGCTAGGGAAGTGCTGAAACGGCAATACGGCTGTGGTGCCGGCCTTCTCTTCTGAAGTACATCTTTGCTCCTGACTCTGAGTAGGCAGAGCATGCTGCGGGGCTCCAGAAGACAGCTTCTATCCTCGGAAATGATTTATGGAAGTCAGAACATACCCAGCATTTAAGGAAAGCAATTGGCAGTATTAAAATACTGTGTTTTATGGAAGTAGAAGGTTGTTTTAGTTCCTCGGGGAAGGGAAAAGAATTATTGCCTGGGTCCTTTAACGCAGTTTGAGAGCCACATAAATGTTTTCACAGTGACTTAGAACTGAATTAAAGCCAGAGCAAGAATGTTTTTGTACAGTAACAGATACTTCATGCCAGAAAGTTGATTAATACTACAACTCTTCCCAAACATGATCTATGTAGCAACATGAGGTTTGCATTGGAATAGCTGGCTCGGGTTCACAATATTGGCAAGGTTCCCTTTTCTCCTTCTAAAAACAAAACTTCTCCCTTTCACTTCTATGTCCCCTCTTCTTTTTGGATGGTTTTATGAATGCGCAGTCACTTGCTTTATGCAGTACAAGCTCTGCAACGTACAGCACGTGTATGTGTATGGTCCATGCCTTCGTCTCCAAGGCACTGGCACACAGCAAAAGGGTTCAGTACTCTGCAGTCCGTATTAAACTTCCCCAGTTATCTCAAGTAAAAAGCGTATCAGGTGCAGGAATAATCTCCAGGAGGGCTTGGGAAACAAAGCTTTGCCCATGGAGTCAATGGGTGACTGAACCCAGTTCAGTAAATTCTGCTGCTTTCACAGTGAAAGCTTGATTATTGTACATATTATAAATTAGCTTCTGAATGGCTGGCTGGCTGTATCCTGTGAAATGTTTGTGTGCAAATTAATTTGTAGGAATACTTCCGAAAACTGCTGAAAACACATTATGTTTATCGGCCACTACAGTGTCAATTCCTGTAGTAAATGCTTAGTTAATCTGTAGTAATTGAGCACATCTGTGTCTTTACTTGACCAGAAATTTTTTAGACATTATTATAGCTGCGCCTAATACAGACACAATTTGCACAGTTTGCATTTGTTCGTGTAGGGATTTCTTATCACAGTTTCAAATGAGATACCCCAAAGTCCCTGTATGGGATCCTGGGTGAATATCGGTGCCCGGGATCTAGTTCCCCTGATGCGGAGAGCACTGTGATGCGTCTGTGGGGATCATGCCTGCCATAAGGTTTTGCTCTGCTGCCATAAACTCTCACCAGTGGTTTAAAAACCCCCAGTGCTCGTGAGTTTTGAATGCAGTGGTTCAGTTTCTTTGCATTTGATCATCACTGCTAACCAAAAGACCCACAAGTATTTCACTGTGGGACTCTTATTGTTTCAGTTTAATAATAATAATAGCTTTGGCGGATACAGCATTTTGAGAATAAGCATTCAGATGGATATGGGTATAATGATACCCATTGGAGTGTCTGAACACCAATAATTTACTTACACTTTTAATTATTTGTTAGTAGCACTTCTTACCTTTAACTAAAAACTGTTCTGGAAATACAGAGTTGGTTAAGGTAGCATAAAATGATTGTAATTTAAGACTACATATCATTTCTGCTTCAGGAATGCAAGCTTCATCACCAGTATAGGTTGGAGTTGGTATTGTGACTTTCTATCTTTTAATGTAATTATTGCTTCAAGGGTGAAACCTTTATTGACTACACTTTAGCAAGGAACTGAAGTGACTGGGAACAGAACATTGGATATTGGCATGTCAGACTTATCTCTAACATGGAAGATTGTCCTGGAACACATCTGTCTGGGATTAGTAAAGCACAACGTACACCTTTCCTGATTTTCTGAGTGCCTCAGGAATGTTTAAGAGCCTGCAGACATGAAGGAGAATGCAATTTGCTACGTAAGAAGACACAAAAGAATTTGTAATCATTTCATTGTTTCATCAGATTTGGTCTCAGTAATATTTATTGCAGAGTTTTTGGGGGTTATTGTTTTCTTTCCTTTGGAAAGTGGGTGTTGCTGGCTTATTATCAGTTACTCTTCAACAACAAGATTTTTTGAGGGGTTTTTGGTCTTTTTTTGGTGATACATTTTTTCTTTGAACTGTCTTACTAGCTGTTGGGGCCAGAGTTTAATTCTATATTGTACTAAATAACTTATTTATTGTCTAAATAACTTACTTCAACATTTTTAGTGAGATGGGAGGAAAATCATAGTCTCAGGGATTTTTTTCTCCCTTAAATGCTTGGCTTGTGATAGCGTTTTGTAATTAATCAAGTTAACATTTTGATAGTTGTTTTCATAGTATATTTGTGAATTTTTCAGAGCTTTTTTTTTCAGAGCTATTGCAGAAAGGTTTTATAGCTGGATATAAGAGTAATCTAGGTGTTGGAAGAAACAAATACTGATTTTTATAGACACTGATACTGTTTAACGAGAGACAGCATGGCAAAAACTGTTTTGCATCTACATCTCTCTTTGTTGTGTTTTCAGACTTAAGCTTTTTAAGCTTTTCCTGTGAGGCTGAACATTTTTTTCCTCCTATTTCTCTCTTCCCCCTTTCAAGAATCTTACAAATTAAGACAAAAGATAATTACTCAGAGGGTAAAACTGGCAGGGTTCCCACGACGCTTAAATTTAATGAGCTGTTGCATATAAAATATACCTTGTCTCATGTTTGC
>VZRR01006978.1:325299-568461 GCA_013398015.1 Oreocharis arfaki | reverse complement strand
TTTTTTTTTTTTTTTTTTTAAAGACAACAAAATTTAGTGTTATAACATGTTTTACTGTGGGGCAAGTGTTTGGTAAAGGAGAAAAAAGAGTGGTTTGAAGACAAGTTTATGTCAGCAAAACTGGGAATATTGCTGAAAACCAAAGATAAGATTATTCATATCCTTAGTTTCACCTTTGGCTCAAGACTTCGGATCATGTAAGACTAATGTCAATCACTTTATTCCTACTAGGTGACACACGTAGTGGATGAATTAAAGGCTGTGGATGTTGTCCCCCTGGACTTCAGTAAAGCCTTTGACACCACCTGCCACAATTCTCTTGGGGAAACAGGTTGCTCATGGCTTGGATGAGTNAAACAGGCTGCTCATGGCTTGGATGAGTGCACTGCTTGCTGGGTAAAAAACTGTCTGGATGGCTGGGCCCGGAGAGTGGTGGTGAATGGAGTTACATCCCATTGGCAGCTGGTCACAAGTGATGCTCCCCAGGGCTCAGTGTTGGGGCCAGTCCTGTTTAACATCTTCATCAATGACCTGGACAAGGGGATTGAGGACATCCTCAGTCAGTTCACAGATGACACCAAGTTGGGCAGGATCATTGATCTGCTGAGGAAAGGCTCTACAGAGGGATCTGGAGAGGCAGGAAAGCTGCCCAGCAGAAAAGAACCTGGGGTCGACACCTGGTTGAACAAGAGTCAGAGTGTGCTCAGGTGACCAAGAAGGCCAATGGCATCCTGGCCTGGATCAGGAACAGTGTGGCCAGCAGGACCAGGGCACTGGTTGTCCCCCTGTACTCAGCACTGGGGAGGCCACACCTCGAGTGCTATATTCGGTTTTGGACCCCTCACCTCAAGACATTGAGGGTCTGGAGCCTGTCCAGAGAAGGGTAATGGAGATGGGAAAGGGTCTGGAGCACAAGTCCTATGAGAAGCAGCTGAGGGAGCTGTGGGTGTTTAGCCTGGAGAAAAGGAGGCTCAGGAGGGACCTTATCATGCTCTACAGTTCCCTGAAAGGAGGGTGTAGCCAGGTGGGGGCCAGCCTTTTCCTCTGGGTAACAAGTAATAGGACCAGAGAAAATGGCCTCAATGTGCACCAGGGTAGGTTTAGATTGGGTATTAGGAAAAATGTCTTTGAAAAGGGGGGATCAGGTATTAGAACAGGCTGCCCAGGAAAGTATTAGTCACCATCCCTGAAGGTATTTAAAAGACGTTTTTGTGTGGCACTTATGATTTAGTGGTGGACTTGGCCATGCTGGGTTAATGGTTGGACTCCATGATGAGTTTGAATAAAAATTCAAAATATTGTGCTTACCATCTAGGATTGGAGGTTCTGTCCTAAAGCTGATGGTGCTGATGACATGTTTTCCTTTGAATAGGAGAAGCTGTGAGGATATTGCCTGTTTCCATCACCACTTTCCTGTGTTCTGTTCTCAGCCCCTGCGTCACAACCTCTTGCTGAAGGGGAGTGCCCCAGGTGGCCTTTCAGACTTCTGGTCACAACTTCCTCAGAAAAAATCATCGGCAGGCTGGAGTGACAAGGTGCCTCCATGCAGCCTGACTGCTTGCACTGAGGTTTTGTCTTGATTATACCTGACAGCACAGTAATACAGCTACAGCCTCCTGGAACCTTCTGAAAACCTTCTGTAGAGGAGACTCCACAATGTCCATTGACAGCTTCTTCTGTTGTTTTCCTCCTCTACTAATGAGCAAGGTTTTGTAGTTGTGCCTCAGATCATTGTAGACATTTAAAGGGATTTTTTCCTCCCGTTTTTCCCAGTGAACATGGAAAGAGCATTTACTGTCTCTTTTCAAAGGAGCTCCTTCTGCATCAGAAGACTGTTACAGAGTTGTCCCATTGTGATCTCTTTCAGAGTAATTAAGACCAGCTCCCTTGGCTTTTCAGCAACAGTCTTATTTTCCAAATACCTGAGCACTTTGTGTTCTTTTAGACTTGCTCCTCTATCTAAATTTCTCTCACAGTGTGGCCCCAGTACTGTGGGGAGTCCAGCTCTTCTTAGGAAAGCCTGTGCTCCCACCCTTTGCTTTTGACATCCTTAATAATAGGTTTCAGAAAGTGATTTGTGTGCTTTGTATTTGCATTGCATTTTGCAGCTCACTGTGGTCCCCAAATGTTATTCTTCCCCTCCGTATTTATGATCTGTGCTTTCTAAAAATAGCACTTCCTCCTACTGTAGAAATGTTCTGAAATAGGTTCTTCAGGATTGCCTTTGATTTTGATCTTGTCCTGTGAGTGATTACAGCCCCTTCCAGGTGTGTTTTACTGTCAAATTTTGCAATAATGAAAATACATGGTATAACCAAGGCTAAGCCAAGTCTCTGCAGAAGGAAACATGAAATGCCCTCTCAAGACAGTAGTGAACTGTAACAATGAAAACTTTTCTTGAGGATGACTTTATTTAGTCCCTTGTGAAGCCACTTTAGAGTAATTATGTCTGGGATGTGTCTCAGGAGTTTGATGCAATGTCCCAGGGGACAGTGACTGGAATCCTACGGAAGCAGAGGTGCTTCTTTACCTGCTCAGTCAGGTGTCTGTCAGAAGATGGTTAAATTTGCTTGATTTGCTATTTTGGCAAAACTCTGGGTTGATTTTGTTGTTTTGTTTTTAACATTATTTTATTGTCATTTGTGTGTTTGCAAATTACCTATTTGATGATTTGCTCCAGAATTATTTTAGGGTTTGAAATTAGACAGACTCTCTGTCTGACCCCAGCTTACTTCCAGGAGCCATGCCCTAAGTCATCCAGGTACCTTCTAGCTTACTAGGGTTGCTTTCCTAGCCTTTTTGCTGAAATGGATTATGTTCTGTACCTGATAAATGTTCAGTCAGTGGCACTTCTGGTGAAGGTTAATGCAAAAGAAGCAGGAACACTTTAGTCAGGCTATTTGTTTTCCTTCCTTGTGCTTTATCTCTTCCATTGTTTGTTATCTTGTATTTTTAAGGTATTTGTAATTTTTTTTTCTGTTTTAGTCTCTTGCTAACTGAAGTTTCTTTAGCTACTCGGCCTTCCTGATTTTAATGTATGCTTTTTCTTTTCCTATGTAGTTGCCCTTAGTCACGTAATTGTGACTTTTTAGTTACCACTTTTTACTGTGATTATTTTCTAATTTTCCGGTCGTTAGAGAACTTTGTGAACAGCCGTAATAGTGTGTGCTTTGTGCCTTTTCTCTGAGTGGAAATTGCTTTGGTTTGGATTTTTTCAGGTGGATTTTTCTTTTCTTTTGTTTGGTTTTTAAAATTTTTTTGGTTTGTTTGTTTTTTTCTGGGGTTTTTTTGTTCTTTTTTTTAAGTCCATTGTCCTTTCTCTACTGTTGTCACATCTTAGAAGCGAAAACCCATTTCATGATCGCTGTCACCCAGATTACCTTCCCCTTCCAGTTCTCAATCAATTCTTCTCTATTAGTCTAGATGAAATCTGTAATCAATGTTCCTGGCTATTTATAAAGCTAGGGATGTTCAACGCTTGTTGTGACTGCTGCAGGCAAGGGGCCATGTCTCAGCAGCTCTCTACCCATGTCTGTTCTGCAGCATGAAAAAGTGCTGTAAAAGTCAAACCCAGGCCTCCATTTCAAATACAGAGTACTGTTTAAATTTCAAGGGAAATGGGTAAATGCATTTCTGTTTGCAAGTGTTTGCTTTCCAGATGATATCTCATACATCTTTGAAAAGCTCAAGGTAAAAACTCATGTCATCAGTTAACCGGATTTTCCTTAAGCGATTCTACCTTGCAAGCACAGGAAGGACAAGAATATGGATGGTTTTTAAAAGAGTCTTACTCCTGCTCTGGCTTCTGGAGTACAGAGGAGAAAATGTGCATAAACACACTCACAAACACACACATGTATGTGTGTGTATGCAGAATCTCCAGGTTCCAGTTCCTCTTCCACAAGTCACTGTGTGCAAGACCATAGCACAGTAGTTTTGGTCTCTGTTTGATCCCTATTTTATATCATCCCTGTTATATAAGTGACTGCAGTTCTTGCATTTATTTGAGAGAAGCTGCCATGCTTACTGATATGGCAAGGATTTCAAAATCCCACAGGAGAAAGTATTTACAACTCTGCAGCAAGTGGTGTTACTCACCTGAGTGCTGATACAGGATGATTGTACTGTATGCCTTCACTTTGAGCGCTTTTATCAATGTTCCTGACTTTTGGGTGTATTTTTCTGTGCTCACAGTCATTTAAGGAGGTGAGAAGTCAATTTTTAAAGTTGTGTAAATGCTGAAATTTCTTTTGAGGTTTGAACTGGAACTTTTTTTTTTTTAAGTAGTGGGGTTTAGCTTTGGCAGTGCTGAGCTGTCTCAATTCCCTTTGTAGCTGAGGGTTGCTTTTGGTCCTTAACACATCTTGTGGTTAAAATACAGATTCTAGTCTCATAACTGGGTTTAAATGTCTGACAGAAAGCAGAAGTGTCCAGCAACTCTAAGTTGTATTGACACAATATGATCATTAGAATATGTGTTAGCAAAATTGCCTGGATACCAAACTTTTAAAAAAAGAAAACATGGACTACTGTATACATTTTTAAAATTTCATATTATCGACTTCAGCAACAAGTATTAATACGTATGACAGGCTGGATCCTTCACGGCCATGCTGATCTGTTGAGTACATAATGTGTTCCACATCTCTTATTATATGTATGCATGGATAGATGGTAAATTGGTTTGAATCTCAGTGTGTGTTTTTGCAAAATGTGCAGATTCCAGTTAGAGTATATAATATATGCTGCCTATTTTGCTAAGAAGTAGTGAAATGTGTATGCACTTAAAGGAAGTTGGGTGGGAGAGAGAGTGAGAGTGTCTTGAGGGCCAGAAAAAGAGGTAATGAAGGTATTAGTTTGTAAATCAGACTATCTGTGTTTTGTAATACCGTAACAGCTTTCTGGAAGACAAGGAAGGGGGTAGTGCTAACAAGAGACCTCACCTTCCTAATGCCAGAGGCTTTGTACCCCCTGAAAGTAAGACTGGGGTCTTTCTGGGGGCTTTCAGGTAAATTAATAAAACTAAAAAACAACCAAATCTCTATTTTATTTGGTTATTATAAATGCCTAGTCCCCTCTCTTGCCTGTGTGCAAACCATTATGTGAAGATTGTATGACGGGGCCAGGAGTCAGGACTGCTGAATATGGTTGTCCAGCAAATGGGACATTGGGGCTGAGCGGTCACATTATTAATTTATTTTTCTCCTTTCTATTTCCTTCCTTCTGCTCCTCCTGCAACACTTCTGGCATTTCAGGTTTCTAAAGTCAACGGAGTCACTCGAATGTCATCTCCGAGTGCAAATGCAGCCAGTGCCAAAAAGATGAGAGAAGTCAGACCTTCACCGTCCAAAACTGTGAAGTACACTGCAACAGTGACAAAGGGAACTGTCACATACACCAAAGCCAAGAAAGAACTGGTCAAGGAAACCAAACTAAATCACCACAAACCCAGTTCACCTGTCAACCACACAATCTCAGGGAAAATAGAAAGTAGCAATGCAAAAACCCGCAAACAGGTGCTATCCCTTGGAGCATCCAAGTCTAACAATACCGCTGTTAATGGTGTAAAAGTCAATGGCAAGTTGAACCAAAAGACATGCACTAAGGAGGTGGGGAGACAGTTAAGGGAGGGGCTGCGCAATTCGAAGAGGAGGCTGGAAGAGACGAATCACATAGACAAAATACAGTCGCCCACCAAGAGAATGAAAGGGGCCGTCAACTTGGCAGAAGCTGCCAGCAAAAAGGCAGCAGTAGAAAAGCCTTTGCTGAATGGACACCTTAGAAAGGAAGTGCCAGAGAAGAGTTTGGAAAGAAATAGGCCGAAAAGAGCCACTGCTGGAAAGAGTACGCCAGGGAAACAAGCACATGGCAAAACTGAAAATGCCTCCTGTGAAAATCGTTCTACCTCTCAAGCGGAGTCCTTGCACAAGCCACAAGACTCAATGGGAAAGCACGAAAAGGGCAGTAGTAAGTCTGGGTGGGGGATGCTGGGGGAGATTCCCATCCTTAGGCCCTCCACCAAGGAATTTCATGACCCGCTGATATACATTGAGTCAGTCCGAGCTCAGGTAGAGAAGTATGGGATGTGCAGGGTGATTCCTCCTCCAGACTGGAGACCTGAGTGCAAGCTAAACGATGAAATGCGGTTTGTGACACAGATTCAGCACATACACAAGCTAGGCAGGCGCTGGGGACCCAACGTGCAGCGGCTGGCCTGTATCAAGAAGCACCTCAAATCTCAGGGCATTACCATGGATGAACTCCCACTCATAGGTAAGGGCTGTGATTCCTTGGCCTTTTGCCGCTGCTTGTAAGTGTCCGTATACGACTTTATGCTCCGTTTGCCTTTATGCTTAACCAAACCCCTGTTCAATTTACACTGCAGAGCTCTGGATCTCTCTCTTTTTCCATTGGCCAGGCACGATGCAGGTAGGTTGTTGGAGAGCTTTCCAGGGCAGCTTTATATTGCCATTTTCCTCCGTGTTTGACCCAGAGGGAAAAAAAAATGCTGTGTGGGACCTTGGTCTGCAGATTTCAGAATCTTCTTCTTTCCCTGCTGTTTATTTTTGTGGGTAGTACAACTACGGATATTGATAGCCTTGTTTTAAAGGTTGTCTCTATATTTTTTGGACCTTTCCGAAGATGTTTTCCTAACAGGTTGCAATGCTGCCAGGCTTTAATACATTTTCTCCACCCCCCCCTTTAAAAACATTTAACCAAAGGGGAAAGAAAATATCTCAGAACTGACTTGTGTTTGGGTACTCAGACACTTAAAATCACAAATTCGCAGTGACCTGCTGACATTTAACAACCATTAAGTGTCAAGAATAGGCAGTAAAATGTAGTTGATTGCAAAATGGAGGTTTCATTATTTCTCCCAGCAGGTGTCTGCCAGGGCTAATGCCTGAGTGAGAATCACTTATTTAACAGAATTCTTGGTTTATGGTCTGCTGTCAGATATGACACGTGACAAAAATGTGACAATAGTTTGTAAAAACATGACAACAGCAGCATACAAATGAACTACTGAATGAGCTACCTCCATCTCTACTGCCTTTGCAGCCACCGCATAGTAAGAAACCTGCATTTTTAATTTTTGTTAGTTCTCTCCTTTGTTTTTGAGGTGTTTTGAGTCAACAGCTTATGGGACCTGCATGTTGCAACTTGAGGCTAGAGTTTTGCCTTTGAGGTGTTATCCAACCCCAGGCAGCTCTTGGCGCTGGTTGGATTAAAGGACACACTTTTCAGTTTAAACGATTCACAACACTTCCTTCCCCCCGCCTCCTCCTTTTTAAACTTTATTTTATATCACATATGGTAAGTGAGGGAAAATGCATAAAAGCACACAAAATGCTTGCAGACTTTATGGTGAACTTATGCAGGGCACAGCAGAGAAATAACAAAATTTTAAGAAGGAGGAATGAGCGCTTTGTTGCAGTAACTGTGCAAAAACGTTCAAGGAAATCTGAAAATTAAAATCACTCAAGCAGCAATAAGTGAACATTTTGTATGCCTAATGTAGGCAATGGTTGTATGCTAATAGAAGAGAATAATGAATTACATTTACATTGGCAAGAGAGAGAAGAAAATGTGCAAGACAGCTCGATTAACGCTCCTGGAACAATGTTAACTTTTTAATGAAATACCTTAACTCGGCATTAAGATGGCATTACTGTTAATTATTTGTGTTATTTAAGCACCTAAGAGCCTAATGAATAGGCAAGGATTCTATTCTGCTGGGTGCCATATAACCAGAGCAAACAGTGGTCTCTTACAAATTTGCATCCTATGTATCCTTTCTGCAGTTAATTTCCTGCCTATCCTGTGTTTAAAATCAAAAACAAAATGGAGAAAAGAAGCTGGAGATCATCAGTGCACAAAGAGGGAAAATCTGTTGGTTCTAGCAGGAAACATATAAAATAATCAGTGGTGATAAATGCACGCTTATTTAAATAGACATGCATACATAGCCCTTCTCTCAGGGCCAAATCACATTTCCATTGAAGTAAGTGGGACTTTTGCCAATGGCTTGTGTAGTGCCAGCATTTGGTATTAAATGCATACCTGAAGATTTAAGATTTTCTTTTTTAAAATGAGCTTGCTCACTAAGCAATTTAAAAGCAGGGAAATTAAGGCAATTAAAAAAACACCGAAGTTAGACACTGCTTCTGCATAACGTGCCAGATCTCCTATTTAAGCCATTTTGCTATAGGTGCTTTTAAATAGAACTCCTTTTTTTTTGGTGTTGGTGTTGGTTTTTTNTCCCTTCTTTTTTTTTTTTTTTTTTTTTTCAGTCTTTCAAGAAAAGTTTAAGCAGCAAGCTTAGGTCGATCCTGGAAAACATCAGTCTGAGATATAAGTGCTTCCAAAAGTTAGGACTGTGTGAAATGGAATTATAATTGAGAGCATTTTGCAAACCTTAGCTGTAGGCTCTGGCTGAATGAAGTGCTACTCAAGCTCTAATATTGCAGAGTGATTATGAGTGATCATTCCATGATGCGGGAGAAAATTGAATTTTCAACAGTGCTGGAACTAGGATCTTAAGCTGGGTGTGTGCTGTTTGTCCCACTGGAGAACACATATAAGGGTAAATCTGGGCCACACTTCTTTCCAAGTTAGGAGTATGTTAACCCAACTTTATGTAGATTGCTGCATCTGTTGGCATGGAAAGCCATCTTGAGTTACACCTTCAGCTTATTTGTGACCTGTACATAGCAACCACCTACCGAAAAAGTAACAGAAGCCACCTTGAAAGTTGCATTTATATTATGTTATGTATGGAAGATTAAAGAGGAAAGAAAGAAAAAAAGAAAACTTTCCAAACTAATTTTGTTTTTTTCCCCGTGGTGTTTACTTTTTCTCAGCTTCAAGACCTTTTTAAAATCTCCCTCAACCCATTCCCAAATGTACTAAATAGAGTAAATCTGCCTGCCTCATGGTTCTGCCTCTACCCTTATCAAATTCTACCCAAAGCCTTATGCTTGGTTTTGTCTGCAGCCAAACACCTTTGCCTTATGCTGTGTGGGCAGTATGAATGTGAGCAGCCTCTGGTGCTGCTCTGCCTCGTTCGCAACCATTGTCCCAAAATGTTGCACGCAGGTTTACATTTCTGAGCCTTCCTCCTCACTGGATTGGCACAAGTGGTGCAAGAGGGGAAAGCAGAGGGAAGAAGGAAAACTGGAATCAGCAGTGAAGCATCTGAGATGCAGCACAGGGTAGTTTGGAAAAAGTAATACTGCTTGCACTAGCAGGCAAGATGATATGACTTAGGATGATGTAGCTGTGCATCCTACAGAGTAAACATTTACCATAATGCTGCTTCTTGCCCTGCTCTGTTGCAATAGCATTTCTGAGTGCTCTGAAATGGCTATGGCATAATGGTTCTTCACTTTTCTCAAAGAAAAAGGCGAAGGGGAGACAGTGTGGCGGCAGAGATGTTGACGCTGGTTTTGTATTAATTCTGTTTTTTCCCTTGAACAGCGCCCTGTTGAATTGTAGGTGGTCTTTGGGCCGTTTCTTCACTCTTTCCACTGATGATTTATTTCTGTGCTTTGAGAGTATTTATGATGTTTCTTTTATTGTTCCTCGTCCATTTGGCTGCTTTTTATGCTGCAGTTTGTATAATCCTTTCTTTTTTCTTTTTTTTTTTTTTTGACTGGAGTGTGAAATGTGCTAGTCATCTTAAAACATACAAAACCAGAATGGAGTATAAAATGTGGATGGCCTTAGACTGGAAGAATAATGTGTCTGGAACTTTTTATGCAGTTGCTGGCTCCAACCCCAAACAACTCCCTGCCTCCCTTTGGTTTTTATGTGGATTTTATTACCTGTAGTGAAATTAATGATGCTACTGTGGTCCTTTTAAATACCAGCTTCATTCAAGGTGTTGTGCAGATATTAGATAACTGATATTCACTTCCAGAAAGGATAGGTATTTTGTCTTTCTGATGACCAGTACCCCAGCTTGACACTGGTTTTGTTTATTCCTGCTATGAACCAGATGTGGGACCTGGTGGTGGGTGAGGTGTGTGGGCTTTTAAAGAGCTGAGCAGCTCTCATCTCCCCAGCCACTGAGTAATGACCAGGGCACAGATGTGTGTCAAGGAGATAGCTTCGGGTGCTCTGAGAAGAGAATGAAACTCAAGGAGCAAACTGAATCATAGGCTGTTGCAAGTAGCAGAATACGGCCTGTAAATGAATTAAGCTGGGAAAACGGTGGTGTGTGCCTCTCTTTAGCAGGAGGCATGCAAGAGAGGGACAGTTTTGCTCTGGTGCCCCGGTGCCTGGAGCTTTCATGTCCCCTGTGTGCCCAGCCTGGTAGCACATTTGACATGAGCTGCCCACAGCTTTCCTAATCTACTCCTGTGTTTCCCTTTCCTTTCCTTTGCTGCCTGGCACATGTGAACCCCAGGAGGCTGCGAGCTCGACCTGGCCTGCTTCGTCCAGCTGATCAACGAGATGGGGGGGATGCAGCAAGTGACTGACCTCAAGAAATGGAACAAGCTGGCAGACATGCTGCGCATCCCCAAAACTGCACAGGACAGGCTGGCCAAACTTCAAGAAGCCTACTGCCAGTACTTGCTCTCCTACGACTCCCTCTCCCCTGAGGAGCACAAGAAACTGGAGAAGGAGGTCTTGCTGGAAAAGGAAATCCTGGAGAAGAGGAAAGGACCTTTGGAGGGACATTCAGAGAATGCCTACAAGTTCCATTCCTTGCCCCGGTTTGAGCCCAAAAATGGACTCATCAATGGCGTGGTTCACAAAAATGGCTTCCGCAACAAGTTAAAAGAGGTCGATGTCCCACTGAAGACGGGCAGGCGGCGGCTCTTTGCTCAGGAAAAGGAGACCACGAAGGAGGACGAGGAGGAGGAGGAGGAGGGAGTTCTTAGCGACTTACACAAGTGTATATACAAGGTAATGAGGCTGGCTCTGCCCGGTCTGTTTTGTAGAGCCACTGATGCTGTTGTGTGGGTGGTGTCCGGGTGCACATCCAGCCGTCTGAGGGGAGCTGATGGGCTGTAGTGGCATCCCCAAGGCAGCAGTTATCATGGTTATCATGGCTAGGCAGTCTGGTGGCTTTATCTGATCTGCCTGGCTCTTGCAGGATGTCTGGGAAAGCTGGGAGGCATTATTGTCATAACAAGATACACTGGGCTCTGCCCCCCTTCATCTCCTTGTGAGAGGTTCCCGGAACATCTCTGCCCAATTATCCTTGCAGACACAGATTTTATTTTCATTTTCTAGTGACATTTAAAGTAATGTTCTGCTTTCTCATTCCTGCTTCTTGCAAATCTCTTGTTGAGTGAAGTAGTGCTGCGCATCGAAACTAACATCTCTAGAAATACTGCTACATTTAGAAAGGGCAAATTGAAATGCAAACAATATTTTCATCCACGATGCCAGACTTTGCTCAGCACTAGCAGTCACATGGACACTTAGTACTCTACATATCAAGTACATCCATTTACAAAGGAATGCTGACTCTTTCACTGTATTTTATTTGGCAGTCTCCTGCTCTGGAGCGGGACTTGGCACTGCAACTCACAGTGCAATTTTGAGTTGTGTTGAATGGCGTAGCCGTGCTCTGAGAGAAATATAGCATTGAGTGTCTGTGCCCAGTAAAGGAATAAGCTGTTCTTCCTTCCAATCTTGCTTCCATCACCAGGAATGAAGCCAGATAGCCCAAAATGACTTATTGTTAAGCTATTTAGGGACTGCATGAGCTCATGACTTAGGCTTTAAAAGCTTGCTTCAGTTTTCTTTTACAGCCTGTTATGATTTGTCAGCCCAAAAATTCTTTTTCTTGGGGACTCTGGCCTCAATTCCACCTTTGAAATGCAATCTCTTTGCTATGCTGCCCTTGGAGAGAAGCTTATCTAATGACAGCAGCTTTTGTGAATAGTGAAGTGGCATTTCTGTGCTTAATATCCTGTGCATAATGATGGTTAAATAAAAAACTTGGTACACCTTACCCTGACTGCTGCATGAACAACCTCAAACTTAGTGTGGGAATGTCTTTTTCTTCTTTTCCAGTGCAAGTCCCACTTTAAAGTTCAGTAGATGCAAAGTCACTCAAAAAGTGAGATTGGGATTTGTGAGAAGTGTCCCAGTTGGACTTAGAAAATACAAAAAAGCAAGCAAAGCGTAGCTGGTATAACCAGTCTGAGTCTGCTGAGTACCAGGCCTTTACCCCAAAAGGCTGAGAACTCCCAGAATTTCTGCTCTGTCACCAAAAAAGCACTGGCATTCCTGGCAGCATCAGACGCTGTCTGAGTCTGACAATACCAGGTAGAAATACTTTTGTTCTGAGCATAGAGGCTGTTAGAGAGGAGCATCACTGAGCCCGTGGGCCAGGGCTCTCCCCACCCACCAAAGCAGCTGCAGCACGTGGGTCCACTCCGAAAATGCCTTGGGTTGTCCGCTGTGGTACCAGCAGCTTCCCAGACGCTGGGGCTTGCCTGTGTTGATCCCATCCCACGTTCTCTGTAGGGCAGAGACAGGGAACTGCTGTCACAGATGATGGACTGGGGAGAAGGCAGGGGGAAGCAAATCTCTGGTGCATTTCTGGAGCCATCCCGCCCATGGAGCGCACTGTGGGATGCCTGGTCAGCCTGAGTGCGGAGAGAGGAATGAAGCTTCATTTTCCCAGCACTCAGGGGAAAGCCCTGTAGGAGGACCGATGCATTAATAGTGGTTATGTCACTTAGAGCAAGCCTCAAGACACAGAAATTACGCCTCAAGCTTCATGCACCAGAGTAGCCCACAAGATGTAAAATTGCTGCAGTTCATCACTAGGCTTAAAAGACTGAGGGAAGGTGATGCTGGCACCAGTTGTAAGCAGAGGGTGTTTCATGGCATTTAATGAAACAAGCCTTTTAATCCCGTGTGTGTGGATGGGGGAGTGTTCTTCAGCTAATAACATGTTCCTGAGAAAATTCTAAATTGATTACCAGAACCTGCCTCATGTTACAGTTTCCACAGATGATGGGATTGTAATGGCTCCTTTCTAAAGCACATTGCTAATTCTAACTAAAAATGAAAAGCACACATAAACAAAAAATCCCCAACAAACTCATGTCTGTGAAAAATGCCCAGGTCAATATCTTGAGGGCTAGAGGGAGCACATCATAATCATATGGCTGTAGTCCAGTTTAGTTAACAGAACATAAAGTCTGTTCTTCGGACTACGAAGAAGCCATCCATTTAGGGTTTCTCACAGTAATTTCTGCAGTCAGCACATGCTTGAGCTGTTTTTAGCAAGAGACATCCAGTCTTCCAGGGGCAGTTACCACCATATCACATGTCAAGGTTAGAGTAAATCTCCTTTGTGTTCAGCTGAGTCTCTGCCAGGACTCCCAAATTATTTTCGGTGTCTCTCCTTCCCAGGCTGTGAGGCCTGCTGTGCTTATAAGTGTGTGCTGCAGGCTGCTGTGCTTGCTTGCTTTACTCCTAAATAAGTGGCTTTTTTACCTGACGATTAAAATGTTGTCATTTCAAAGTGTGTGACGTAAACTGCCAACATCAAAGAAGGATGCAAGATTTTCACTCTTCTTTGCCCAGTTTTAGCTCAGAAAATATTTTTAAAGTCTGTCCTGGTGCTGACTGAAAGCACCATTTGTTTCCATACAGAACAAACTGAAGATTTATTAGAAGACCAATTAGAGGGACACACAGAAGAAATCACAATGCGAGTTTTGCCAGATATCCCATAAAACCATCATGGAAATCCTATGCTGAGCTCTCTTCATGTAGGCACTTGGCATTTTCATACTCCACATAACAGGAGCTACTCTTTCCCACCTGTGGCTATCGTGAAATCTCTGGTTTCAGCTCATATTTATGTTTGCTTTAAATGTCTTAACATTCACAGTGTTGCAGTGTCCTTCTCTCTGCCTTCCCTCCAGGCTTGGTGGTGGTGGTGATGCTCTCCCTGGGTTGGCTGTCATGGCCCCTGCATCAGACGTGAGAAGAATCAGGGGAGGAAATAGGAATTTATTTTCTTACGCCTTCCTGTATTCTTGTCACAGCGACAGAGACTCTGCTTTGTAGCTTGAAGCTCCCAGGACAGTTGTTGAACTGCTGAAATATTTTTCAGGGTGTTGGAAAGGGTATTTTGCTCCTCAGCAATTCATTTTGTGTTCTGGTTAGAATGCTCCATTAAAGCATTTTAAATTATTTTCTGTGTTGGCATCAGAAAATGTTACGAGATCCCTCAGATTTAAGAAAACAACCAAACAGCACAAACAGACAACAAAAACCCCTCAGCCATGTAATTTGTTTTACAGTTTTTAGGAGACTAAAAAGATACCAAATCCTTGGCAGAGGAAGAAATGAGTATATGCAATTTTAAAGGGTTAAACTGTTCCAGTTTTCCACTTTCTCTTTTCTTGCTTGCTGTGTGTTTCTATTTTCTTTCTTGTATATCTGAAAAATGGAAAGACAGAGTTAATCTTGGAAGATGAGGCCTTATTTTTGTTTTGCTGCATCAGATGAGAGGAAGAGGCAAGTAACTGAAAGGAGGGAGTTGCTGCAGTGTTGGTTTGCACGCGGTGGAGGCTGTGCCCAAGCACGGTGACTTGGTGCGGGCCCTGCACTTTACGAGAGGTTTTGTTGTAAAAGGCTGCCTCAATAAACCATTCACGAGGGCATTAAAAGATGAAGGAAATTGCTTATTGGATCACAGAGAATCCAGCTCTGAAGTTTATGGGAATCAGAGTGCCCCAGGCCCTGGGCATTTCACAAACTTTTTTTGCTTAAGCTAATTATGCAGCATTCAATTAAAAAAGTGTCACCGTTACAACCGTATGAGCATGGCAGAGTGATAGACTTGGCCTCTGGGGGAAAGCTGCTTTTATAGTTCTTTGTAGTTTACTCTTGGACATAGTTATTAAATAAATTAAATACAAGAAAAGGTTGAGGTGGTTTGGCAGATCTATTTCATAATTGAAAAACTAGAAAGGTAACAGTCCAAATAATGAAACTCATTTATGTGAAGTTCTGAAGTCTGTGGTTGCTCAGATGAGCAGTCAGGGGGCACAGTGGGAAGGAGCGGTGGATCTGGTGAGGGAGCAAAGACATTTTGTGCTCCACATTTGCAGAGCGCTGCTGGTCCCTGCCTGCAGCAGTGCCCTCAGACCTGTGTGGTGCCTGCCAGCTCTCGTGGCGTGCGGCTTCCCAGCACCTTCCTTCTGCCCTGGAGCAGAGGAGGCAACAGGGTCCTGTCTGGGCACACCAGGATGTGGAACAAGTGGGTTCTCGTGCTCTTGCCTCCAAAGCCATTGGACAATGCTTCCCAGCTTTCGGTGGTGTAGGTGTGTAGGAAAGCGGGTGTCTGCTTTTTTTTCAAGCAGAAAACCAAGTCAGATCCTCTTCTTGTACAGCTCCTGCAGCAGCACCAAGAAAGAACGCACTCATTCAGCAGTTTTACTGTGTTTTACTTTTCCTAACCTTGTAATAACAGGTCCTGGTTCCTTGGCATTTGAACAGCTTTTATTGAATTAAGCATAACTAGTTTTTGAAAGCAGGTGATTACAGTAATCCTGACAAGCTTTGCTTTTTGTGACCCTCCCACCACATATAACATTTGATGCTGAGCATTTCTGTGAATTTTTAAAGTCTTTTTCACCTGCTCCTTGTACATAAAGAGCGTAGCCACATTCCTGGATAATGTATTGGATTTGATTAGCTGCCTGCTGGGTCTTTGCAGCCTGTCATAGGAAGCTGGGCCATGTCCATCTTCTGTATTTGGCAACCACTGAGCGTTGTGCTGGACAAAGCAGTGTTCCTTCTGGGAACATTCAGTCGGCCTTTTTACATGGTGCATTTGGGGAGTTCATGTGATTGAATTTCTGTATCTTCGGAGGTATTTTCTCTCAGTAACAAAATGAGCTTTAGTGACCTGATGCGGGGTGCTGTGGGGTGGCTGAAATCGCCGCTTTAACCCGAAAGCATTCCCTGCAAGGGATGCCCTGGGGGTGCAGCTCGGCACCTCGCAGGCCGACTTCTGGCACCCGTGTCGATGGTTGGCACTGAGACACAGCCCCGCACCCAGGCCAGGATAGCTCAGGTGTTACCAGAGGCAAGGAGCGTGGAGGGCTCTCCGCATGGGTTCCGAAAGGTTTATTCCGAAGAGGTCAGAGGCGAAGAGGCCGAGCAGGCCTCGTGTACAAGCTTATAAGGGGTAACAGAAAGGGGGCTGGCACAGCACCAGCAACCAATTACCTGGGGGCAAGGGGCAGGGAGAAGGCAGAGGGATACAACAACCAGTGGGGAGAGGGAAGGGGCGGAGTGGGGGACCAGGTACCGGACAGGTACTGCCTGATGGGAGAAGAAGTCTTTCCCTGTAACCGGAGGAGGGGGAGCTTATTTGTTCTCTGAGCTGACCCACCAGCGCAGGGGATCTCCCGGACCAGGGTTTTCTGGCATCCCAGCTTCTACTGCTGCCAGCTCACCCACCCCAACACTTTAGACCCATACCTCTTCTAAAGACATTGTCCTCTTTCCCTCTGTGGTCATCTGGGATTGAGCCTGTAAGGAAAAGAGTGAGGACGTGGGGGGATGTAGGCGTGTTTTTTCATTTTCACTTTTAATTTTATTTTATTTTTTCACAGGGTAGGTCTGTTTCTTTAACAACCTTCTACCGAACAGCAAGAAACATCATGAACATGTGCTTCACAAAGGAGCCTACAGTAGCTGAAGTAGAGGTGAGGCCAGCTCAGGGGGTGCTGAAAGTTTTTATTTTGGGGCACTGAGTATGAGGATTCAGGATAGTTAACTTTCAAGCATTTCTGTAATCAGTTTAAGGCCGTCTAGTTTGGAATTTTTAAAAAATGGTTAAATAGACATGATGCTGATTCTTCCTTTTTAAAAATTTTTTGAACATTTTTAATAAAGGTGTTGATGAACTGAGGAAGAGAAAGAATTCTTAATCTGACATATGCTGAAACACAGAAACCAAGAGGATCTAAATTTTGCTTTCCTAATTTGTTAATTATTTATATTCTTATTTTTAAGCAGTATTTTATGTTGAATTGCATTGAGGTCATGAAAGCCTTGTAAATTTCTGGAGTTTATATTTTAATGAGAGATACCTTGTTCAGCGAATTAAAAATGCATTACTGCTTTCTCTTACCACAGCAAGAATACTGGCGGATAGTGGAACAGAAAGATTGCCATGTAGCAGTGCATTGTGGAAAAGTAGATACCAACACCCACGGGAGTGGTTTTCCTGTGGGAAAATCTGAACCATTTTCAAGGTAAGATCCCCAAACCCACCCTCTTTGTTGCCTCACTGCTGAGCAGAGCCCAGCAGGGCAGCTTGGCACTGGGAGTGTTGGCACTGGGAATGTGCACTGACTGTGTCTGCCTCTGTGTCACCCCTCCAACAGGCATGGATGGAACCTCACAGTCCTTCCTAATAATACAGGATCCATCCTGCGACATCTTGGTGCTGTGCCTGGTAAGCAAGTCCCTTCTCGGTGCTCTCAGCTGCTGTAAATGTCCTCTGAATGTGGTGCTGTGGGCACCAAAGGCTTCTCCCTCTTTCTGGCCCCCTGTTCCCCAGCTGACTGAGCAGGCGTGCAGTTGTACGTAGCAGGTGGTATTTGAAGGGGTGAAGGCAGCCATGCAGAAAAAGGATTAGTGAATAGTTGAGACCGTGTTCCTGGGAGGAACCGGTTGTACCTGCAGTATCCCTTGCTGTTCTTGCCAGGGTATCGGTGTTCTTTTGTGTCAGGACAGAGCTGTGCAATTTCCATACTTGCAAAATGTAGTCTGCTGCACTGGGAAAAGAGGCACACACATTTTCTAAATGAATTGTCACAAGTTCTCCAGCTGCATATACACCATTGCAATTTACTGGTGAGAAACATTGAAAGCACAGTGGAATCTCCTGTTGAGGTCAGGTGTTGAGCCTGAACAAACCACCTGGGAAACAGGATACCTGTTAAAAAATTATATGTATGCTTGACAACGTGAAACAACCTCCTGATATCAATGGCAGTGAGCTTGAATTACGGGTATTTGTAAATTCTCCAGAGAATATAGATTTTGTACAGCAGTTGGAGAACAAATATGTTCAAGGGCACTGCAGTTGGCCGGTAGATATTTTCTTAGTGGAAAACGCTGACTTTGTTAAATTACTCCCTGTGAATTATTCGCACTGATAGGAAGAGTTATAACTTCAAGGGTCAGCGTACAGGGAGAATAAGATTTTTGACTTAAATGCCCTCTCAAACTGTCTTTTACTGAACAAACTGAAGTTACTCAAAACTCATTTTTCAATCTCTTTGTTTTAGGAGTGACAATTCCTTGGCTAAATATTGGCATGGTCTTTTCTACCTCATGCTGGTCTCGAGACCAAAATCACCTTCCATACATTGACTACTTACACACTGGTGCTGATTGCATTTGGTAGGTATTCCCGTGGTTTGCCTTCTTCAAGTTCCCTGTGGTGGCTGCCTGTAGGCTGGTATTAGTAGCAGCTCGTGTAGTACTTCTGCCTGAGGGAATCTCACCTAGAAGGTCCAGTGTGTGTGTGTGGTTCCAGTTTTAATGGGAAAATGTGGTATAAACTTTGGAGATGAAAACCCGTTTCCTGGTGAAGTTTCACTTGGTCTTCTGTGGTCTGTTCTGGTGTCTTGATGTGGACATCACCAGTCAGCTGCTGTTGTGTTTTGTAGACACATCATGCAAATACACTCAGCAGTCAGCTTATAAATGGTTTTGAATGTGGTGAATCCTGCCTGAATTCATTGGATACCTGCTACTACAGACAATGATGAGTTAACAATGTGAGACGATGGAGGCATCAGAGAAAGCAGATGTTGCTGGCAGGTCATTTGCCTTTCTGCCAGGCCCCTGTGATACTGATGTTCTTACCCATGAGGTATCATCAGTGAGAACAATGAGTGATAAGCTGTGTGATTGTGTCTTGACCAGAGAAAATACAATAAACAGAGCAGAAGAGTTACTGAAATAATGTCCCCTCCTGCAACGGTGAGAACCTGCTTCCTTTTAAGCAGTTCCAGTGGTTCCCTTCTTGAACTTGGAACTCTCTGAGCCTTTCACTGCTCATGTGGTGTGACAGGAGGAGGTTTGCAGGGCCACCTTTACACCCAGAAATCCCCACGGTGGCAGCGGCATCATGAACTGCTCTTTATACACGTGCAAAGTGTATTCTCACACATTTCTCAGATGCTGCTGAGGTCAGGGGAGCTGATCCAGCTGTCACTGGGAAAGCACAGGGCCCAACAAAAAGGATTTGAAATCTGGAGAAAACCATTAAAGCAGTCTCCTTTCTGTAAATGTGTTAAGTTGAAGAAATGTTCTGTATGTGATCATTTCAAGGGGTAAAGGTAACTGCTGGATTATGCTGCAGACCTGAGAGTTTGTCAGTTTCTGTCATGGGCGTTTCATGGCTCTTCTCCCTGTTCTGTGCATCAGGAATCTGTAATCTTTTATAATAATATACTGTCAGGACAAATTGCTGAGCAAGCTATGTTGTCCTCAACCTTAGGTGAGTCTGTTTCTCTCTATGACATTAATCTAGTCTTAAATGACGGTAAATTCCAGACAGAAGGCATTCAGGAATCCCCTAATTAAGTTCTGAGGCCACTCTTCGTACTATTGTGTATCAAAACATGTGACTCTTGGGATTTGAACAGGCTTGAGTGCAGACAGCTCAAATTTTAGGAAAGGCTACTATTCCTGTTTTTCCAATCCAAGAAGAGTAAAAGTAAAGAAGCCATTTGCTTTTTCTTGATGGACTTTTACAGATGAATACATAGTTTAAGGCGTGTGATGATTGCCTTGATGAAACAGGGATAGTAGGCAGGAATAACTCATAAGAAGGACATGAAACTCCTTTGTCTGTTGAAGCTATTCTTCAGCAAGGCTGCCAGCCTGAAGTGTCAGGCTAGTATTCATTAGCTCATTACAACTTTTAATAGTGCAATAAAGCACCCAACTGTGTTAGGAAAAGATGAATTTAATATCTGCAGTTCTGGTGTAGTACCTGGAGTAGCCCTGACAGCATTGCCTTCAGTCGCTGCTTTGGGGACAGCAAAGCAGCCACTGGGCTCCAAACCTCTGTTCCGTCTTGGCAAGTCCATCCACCACCCAGAAATCTTCTCCTCCAAGGACAGATCTCTGTGGTGCTCGAACCACTTCACTTACCTGCAGATTGCTCAACTCACTCTCTAATCTCTCAGGTTTTACCTCCTGGAGATTAAACAGGGGAGAACTCAATTTGCATGCAGGGCAGAGGTCATTGACCTAACCTTTTTATTCTGGAGGGATCCTCAGTGCGTATTAAAAGAGAGAAGATCTTGTTCTGCCCAAACACTCCCAAATTTATACTGGCTGCTCACTTCTCATTTTTATAGGTATGTCAGGAATTGCAGACGAGTGCCATTGCAGCATACACCAGTTGCAAAGGATCTCATTCCCCTCAGTCTTGCCCCAGTACTCATGTAGTTCCATGCATTTCTGTGCTGCCCCTCCTCTCCGCACATCCTTCCCAAGCATTTTCCTGTGCCTGTCTTGTGAGGGATTGTGTGCTTGAATCTTTTGCCTGTTCCAGGAGTATTTTCTGACTCCAGAAGAAAAGAGTGGGTTCTGCCATGATCTGGGTTCAAATTTAAAATATTTTCATCCCTGTTTCAAATCTGTTATTACAGTGTAACTACAGTGATCCCCCACACATGGGGTGCTGTACTGAAGCTGTCACTTTAGCAGCACAGGCACTGTAAAGTATTTGAGACATGGCATGCATTTAAAATTGCTGTTGGGACTTGATCCTTGCTTATCAAGATGAAGTTCTTCTACTTCACCTCTCTCTAACCCTGGGGTTTCTTAGCAAGGTCCTCATAATTGTCACTATATATGTAAGGAGCTGGTCTTCATACACCTGGGCAGCCGGCTCATTAGGGCTCTTATTGTGGCTGTAATTAGCTGCATGAGCAGATAATGTCATGTCGTCTGCCTCTTGGCTTGAAGATCAACAAACTCAAATCAAAGTCATCATGAGAACAGTGAAGAGTAATGAGGTATTCAGATCCTAGGAAGCGCCGCCTCCTACAGACTCATCAGTCAGGATAACTCTGCATGATGCACACGGAGTTAGTGCTAAATGTTATAAGCAAGTACCCTGACAGGGGCTGTGAGGCCAGCGGAACACTTCATGAAGTTGCTCGAGAGATCAGATGAATGGCAGGAAGACTGTACCGGTTCCCCAAAATCTTTCCAGCTTCATTCTCTTGTCCTAAGTTTGGAAAAACAGCTCCATGTGTGTGTGTGTCTGGTGTGGAGGCAAATGGACTGCAGGTTGAGGACTCATTGCCTAAAGTGAACGGAGAAGTCATGAAAAGGCTGGAGATGCTTTTTACTTGCCTGAGCATAACAAACCCAAATAAACTAATGTCACAGATAAAACAGAGCATGGCAGCAACTCCAGACAGGTTTGGGAATCCCAGGCTTAGTACTGGGTTTCCCACTGAGCTGTGCTGCTCAGTTTGCAGTCATCAAGTACAAGCTGCCAGGTTTTGGGAACAGGTACCTTCTGGGTGGACATAAACCATCACCCTCAGACAGGCTGCAGGCAAGAGCAGTGACCAGATGTCACCGTATCACCTCCCTGCATCCAGAAAAATGCAATTCTGTGGATGTGAGGCTTTAAGACTCCCGACTCCTATGTTACTTCTTGTCACTTCTGCCGAGGGAGCAGTGCTAGCAGTGAGCACAAGAGGACAGCTGCTTCCTTGGCTTCTAAGGAGAGGAAGATGTGCAACTTGGCAGATTCCCAGCAGAGTTTGAAACCTCTCCTGCCACTTTGGCTGCTCCCAGTCAGGTCTTCTGTTGCAAGGGAGAGGAGGGATGTGGGATTTGTTCAGTAAGGCAAGAAGGTCTTAGGCAACTTCATGTACTAACAGTAGGAGGGGATTTGTGGTTTCTTGACTGTTACAAACAGAGAATGTTACTAAATGTGAAGATCCTTTGGTTGATGCACAGATAATAAATACAGCCTTTTATGGTAAAGATAACAACATATATTGGTGCTCACAAGATGCAAATTTCTGCCCATGATTAGATGTTTTGGTGCTGTTAAAATGCACAGCAATCTATTGCTGGTTTCTCTCCTCTGACACTACAGAGCACTGAGTTTTCACATTTCTGTTTTGGGGATTTTGTGTCCTTTGATACTTGCTGAACACGATCAGACTGAGCCTGAATAAACAACTTCCCTTCAATCCTCAGTGTTTTACCAAAAGAACTGTGTGGGAAAGCCTGTGTGTAATTTCTTTCTTCTAATCAATGTGCTGATCTGAATTGCCTGGTACTGTGTAGCTGTGGACCATTATTTACTCCACAGTAAATCTTTCTCTTTTCCTCTGACAAAACAACAGGTATTGCATTCCTGCTGCGGAGGAGAACAAACTTGATGATGTGGTACATACCCTGCTGCAAGCCAATGGCACTCCAGGGCTGGAAATGCTTGAAAGTAATGTAATGGTAGGTTAACACTGGGAGAGGCATTCCCATTTGAGAACCCAAGGCTAATCAGGAGGCTGGTTGGTTGGGGAATTATTTTGGTTTTGTCTTACACTGCAGTGATGCAGAAGGGGCTACTTTCTGTTTGCAGTGTTTACCCACATGGTATTTTTCTAACAAGGCTGTTATTATGTGTTAATATAAAAATAAACATGACAGTGCAGTAAATGTCCATTTTAAATACTGTCTATAATGTATTTAGCCTCACAAAGAGAGTGGGATTTAATCAATTCACCTGCCATGACTGACGTTTTATGATGCCAGCATGGATAGGAGAAGCCTAGTACTTAACTATTTTTGGCTTCTTTGTTTATCTTGTGGATAACAATTTCTATTTAGTGCATTTAAGTATAGATTTGGGAGCCCATAAGAAAAAACCCTCCCTTGGCTACTCGTGTTAACATCCCACAGAAGTGCAGTAGCACAATGGATTCAGTGCTGAGTCAGAAAAGATTGCATGGAAAGGTGAATGGCCTGCATTGCTTTCTGTAGTAGTAGACAGTGTTCTGTCATTGGGCAAGTGAGAGTTTAAACTGTTGGTTTGAGGAGAGCCACTTCTGCAATTGTCACTCCAAATGCTGAGGTTTGGCATGTGCGGAACGGGAGAGGGAAAGCGACCAGAGCAGAGCTGTGGGCAGAGCACACTTTGCTCCATGAGCAGTAGCATGTGGCAGCACCCAGCCAGGAAGAGGATCAGGGAACTGTAAAAAAAAGTTCCGATTGATTGTTTTTCTCTCTCTCTTTCTTTTTTTTTCTCTGTCTTTCTAGATCTCCCCAGAGATCTTGTGTAAGGAGGGGATCAGGGTGCACCGTACTGTACAGCAGAGCGGGCAGTTTGTTGTCTGTTTTCCTGGATCCTTTGTGTCCAAAGTGTGTTGTGGCTATAGTGTTTCCGAATCGGTGCACTTTGCTACCACCCAGTGGACAAGTATGGGCTTTAAAACAGCCAAGGTAAGTTGAGAAAAGGAGTTAAAATGGATTCACGGCCCTGCCATCTAAAAGGACGGCAAAGCAGACATTCCAGGATCGGTAGCATTGTGAGACTAGTGCAACTACATCTGTTTTTCTGGACTACTAAATAAACAAAAAAAAGGAAAACGTTCTGCAAGGCATAAGACGATCCAGTGTTTTCAGAAAAATGACTGAGTTGTTCACTGTTAAAGACTTGTGTATATATAAAAAAATTCAGAAGATTGTTATGCCTGCAGACCAGTTTGCAAGGAAGCTTTTCAAAAATCCCTTCAGAGCTAATGATTATACATTATATTAGGCTTACTAATTTTTTTTAAGTGATGTTTTCTAGAACCATTAGAATCTCAGGTGCAAATATCTGAATAACTGTGCTTGTTAGCTCCTATGATAGGCAGAGTCAGTTAATACTCACAGCTGTATTGCTTGTTTTTCTCTGCCCCTTCGTTCAGGAAAAGCTGTTGATCAGGGCAATTTCAATTTTAATTGACTTGAAAATCCTTAGGTTCACTGACCAGCCCATCCAATACTAGATGTAAATAAATAACCTTCCCATTCCCTTTTCACACAATTGACCGAGGCAGGTTGCCTGCAGAAACAGGTGACTTGTCCAGTCATCATAATTCTGGCTACATTTCTGTGTTCTTGGACAAAGAATATACGTCACTAATTGTGTTCCCAAGCTTCTGAAATATGCTCTGGGTTACAGATACTATTTTGGTAGTGTTTTATAGCTAAGCCACTAGTAAATTATCCTTTACAGCTTCAGACCAAGTTACTAAGTAATTAACTGTAATATGTCCGCAGTTAGGGATTGCTTCTTTAGGGTAAATGGAATTCTTCCAGCCTGGTTATACTAACTGTATATTAACTTAGTTTGAAATAAAAGGTTATTTTATTACATATTTATTTTGGGGGAAGGTGGGGATTGTGTATATCGATAAGTAAGGCGTAAGAATCCTGAGCTAACCTTTCCTGTCTGAACGTACATGGTTATATTAACTCCATATGTTGTATTTATCACTCTACTGAACACCTGTTTGATATCGTGAAAATGCTACTCCTGTAAGAGACAGAAATCACTATGCAGCAATTAAACAGCTCTTGGTGCCTCAAATTTTGAAGAACAGTTTCTTTTGATTAATTTTCAAGAGCTTTGCACTGGGTAAATATAAGCTGACTGAAAATCCAGCAGATTACAGTCTGTGATAACCTACCTTGGAAATTGAAGTCACAGCTCTCACAAGCTTTACAAGAACCACAGATAAAAAGTTTGTATCAAAGTAACTTTGGAAACATCTACTGCGTTGTTCTTTCCTTTCTCCTTTTTTTTTTTCCCCTTCCCTTCCCTTTCTGTCCTCAAACTGTCTTATGTTCTTAATTCCCTTTAATTTTGGAAATTATTCTTTGGTTCCTCCACTTTGACAAGACACTTTGCCATCTTTGCCACAAGGCCAGCCAATATTGTGCTTTCCAGAGATGGTGAGATGTTCGGTGTAATGGGCAAGATTCCCCTTTTTGACTGTTAAATGAACTCTCTGATAAACACCTGTACCTTCTGTTTGTTCATTCTCCACAGCAATACTGACAGTTTTTAGCATTTGATAAATTAACTTTGTTTTCATCCTGTGATACTGTGACCTGATTTTTTTATAGTGACTCTCTTTATATTACTAAAATGATGTTGTTTCATTTCTGTATTGAATGACTGCTGAATCTCCTTTAATACATTGAAAAATGAAATTCTGCATCTGAAATTGCATTGATTTCAGTTTTAGAAGCACTTTGGAAAAATTGTTGGAATAAAAGGGTTTATAGAAACACCTGTGTAAAGGGACGATCAGGTTTAACCTAGACCATACTTGGAACAAGCTTGCTGGTTTTCAAAAAGCACCCTAAGAGCTCTTGAAATTTTAAGGTAAGGTTGAGAAGATTTAGAGTTACGGTGGAAGAGCGTGTGTTTGGAGTGGCAAAGGGATAACTCTATAGCTTCAGATAAAGTCAGTGAAAGTCATTTAGGAAACTGAAGTACAGAATGTTGGACTAAAGGAAGGTACTGTGGGTTAGAGGTGTGGAAATGAGAGGGAGTGTCTGGTTTTAAAGGAGGGCTTTGGTGCTGTAGGGTCTAGCAGAAATTTAGTGGGAAGAGACTCAGCTGGTACTGTAATACAAGAGGAAGAAGTACATAGGAAAGATGGAGTTTGTCTTCCAGTTGGAGCAGCGCTGCTGCACACACAGGAGAGGTTACAGTCCATAAGCCAGGTTTAGCTCTGTCACCAGTGCCAGGATCCCCGTGCACTGATCTCCTAAATAGGAACATTGTGGCATTAGCACAGTACTCCTGATCATCCAGAGGAGATGCTGGCAGGGGCTGAACAGGTATTTCTCCTGCCTCCAGTTTTAATTTGGGTGAGGAACGTGCCTTTAAAACACCATGGGATTCCCACTCCTTGGTTCCTGTCACAGAGCTGTCCCACCCTGAGCACATGAGGCTCCTTCTTATGAAACCAAAGGGAAAGATGTCCTATGGAAATGTACCTGATGTCCTCACTAGCAAAGAGCTGTGCTGTGGTGAAGAGTGGAGATTGTGATCCTTGGAAGAGGAGTAAAATGCAAAATAACCACTGCTGTGGTGTTTCATTTTAGAAGATAGCCTCACATAAACCCAAGGAAGCTGGTTAAATTGAGAGTGCAGAAAGAAGAGTTAAGTGTTTGCATGCAGCATAGAAATTGCTTAAAGATGCCATGTTAGAGGCTCACAGCACATGCATATTGCTTAGCAAAAAACCCCCAAAACGAACAGTTTCAAATGGCAAAACCCCATTAAACATAGCATGGCTAAACACCAGGAGAAAAGAGTCTGAAATACAACTAAAAAATCCCTTTTGTGTCCAGAAGATGAAAATGCAAGTAAAAGAACCTCTGCAGCAAGTTGCATGTAAATACACAGAAATGCAGACCAAAAACAGGTTTCAGAGAACAACTTTTTAAAGACCAAGAGGAGAAAGTAGCTCAACAAACAAACAAACAAACAAAAAAACCCCCAGAAAACCCCCCAAAACAGGACAACCACCAATGGTGGCTTTTGCACCAAGGTTATGGCCTCCAGCCCTTGAAACTTTTGGAAGTAGGTAAGGAGAAGAGTTGCAGCTGATAGAGTGTGTGAGCATTTTTGGGAGAAGAGGCTCTTAAATAAATTGAGAGGTGAAGCTCACACACAAAAAAAATAACCGATTTAAAGAGAAGCAGAGGATGGGTCAGTTTTTATCATGAAGGGAGGAGGTCACTTTCTGCATTCCTCAGGAATTTGTACTAGCACAGTTTAATGTATCCATAAATAACCTAGGAAGAGAAGTTAATAGCAAAGCACATTCTTTATGCTGAGGATATTAATGGTAATGGCAGCAAAAATTAAAGCTATGAAGTGTTACAGAAAGATTTCATGATACCGAGTGATCCAAGTGAGAAAATGGTGGATGAAGTTCAGTGTTGATAAATGTTAAATTTAAATTTAAAAACATAATCTTGATGTGACAGATACAGAGATGGGCTCTGAATGATGGGCTCTTGCTACTGAGAAAAGAGGTCTTTGAGTTCCTGTGGAGCTGTCAGTCAAGCTCCAGTCAGGCTCTGGAGTGGCATAACAAAAATACATTGAGTGTTAAGAATTACAAGGAGAGAATAGATAACAAAGCAGAAACACTGCTCTGGCACAGTGTAGTCTTGGTGGTTTGTGCAATTCTAATTGCAGAAGGAATATAGAGGAACTAGAAAAAGCTCAGCAGAGATCAATGGTTAAAGTCATTAATTAGCCTCTGCATTAAACGTAAGAGTACTACTCAGCCTGGAAAATGAATGACCAAGAGATGTATGAGAGCAAGAGAGATCACAAGTGCCAGGCTGATGATAATTATAATATGAATGTTCACTGACTTTAATGACATTGAAAAATGTGTCACTGAAAGAAATAACTAGGCAGCAGTACAAGTCTGTTGTAAAATACTTACCTGTGTATTTCAGTACTGTATGAAAGAGAAAAATGTACATAGATTCAGAAATTCAAATAAATGTAGAGATACAGCAAGTTATGCTAAACCCAGCTCAGGCTCAGAGTGTCCCTGAGCTGTCACCCAGCTGAAGCCGACCTTGCTTTCTTCTCCAGCCACCCACTGTGACCTTTTATCCTGGCTGTGTGTGTTGCCTGTGCAGGATTTTTCCCTGGATTGGAGTCTGTACTTGTGTACACAGCCTCAGACTAAGCTAAGCTAACATGGAAAAATCTTCCCATACCATTCCTACCAGTGCAGCTGTTCCAACCCCACACAGGGTCTAGCAGAGCAAATAGTTTCTGAACACTTTTCTTACCTCTGAACCTCTTTTGAACCCTTTTTGGTCAGCAAAGGCTATTATTCCATTTGATGTGATAGTTACCGCTTGAATGCATGCAATTGGTGCTATTAAAAATGATTAATGATATATTGGTTGTGAAAAAAGAAATACCTAGAGCATGTTATTAGGGTTATTGGAACAGGGTGAAAAAATTGAGGTAAAAAAATTAAATCTTCAGGGTTGTGTGTGCTGAGTAGGAATTCGGCAGGTTTAACCACTAACCAGAAATGTCACCCTCACTGTACAGTCCAGTGTCAGCGTCAAATATTTAACTCTCTGACTCTACCTAAGCCAAAACAGACCTCTGCAGGTACTGGGAAAATGCTACACTTTTCCCACTTGCACATTAAATCAAGGAATTTGCCTACCTAAGAATTACCAAAAGGGTTTCAGCTACCAAAATCATTCAGTTTGTATTGAGTGAAAAATGTAACTTTAAAAGCTTTCACAAAGGAACCAGTAACAGGCAGACCTGAACCCCCCTCTTTTGCTTGTTGTCTCTTTTCCCAGGCATCAGCCTGTTCTGCTGGTTGTTGTCTTTTTTATGTTTTAAAAGATGCGAAATAACACCAGTCCTGGGTTTCAAGCAGGTCATATGTGTAGATCTTACATTGTTTGCACTGAGCCATCCAGTATTACTGAGCTTGAGTGATGGTGTTGCTCCTCTTGGCCTCCACAGGAAAGATTAATTTTTAGGGAGAGAATTTTGAGGTGCTTGGAACATAAACACTTTGTTTAACTGGGACTAGGGAAGGATTTTCCTTGTGGTTGTTTTAAAAGGCTATTTTTTGTCTCAGTTTATTAGTTTCAATAATATTAGTTAATTAACTTTGAATTAATTATTGATAACATTTTATTTTCAAATTTGCTTGAGAACTAATGTGGCAATTTCCTCCTGTCCCAGGAAATGAAGCGGCGCCGTATAGCCAAACCATTTTCAATGGAAAAGTTGCTTTATCAGATTGCAACAGCAGAAGCAAAAAAAGAAAATGGACCGACTCTGAGTACGATATCATCGCTCCTGGGAGAGCTCAGGTAACGGATTGGGGGCCTGCTGTACCTCTTTTGTTTCCATTGACAGACTCCAGAGGTGGATGATGTAAGTAACCTGTTCAGACACACCTTGCCTCTACTTATCCAAAAAAAAGCCCAGCAAATGTACCTGAAAACAGGCACACATAGAAGAAGCAGCTTCCTTGGCTATAGCTGATGTGACAGTTCCCATGGTTGGGATGTTTAGGCACCATCAAAGAATTAAAACTACAGTTTGCACTGGGATTTTGTTAATTCTTGGTGCCGAGAGTCAAGATTTCCTGATGCATTATGTGAACTACGTGGTGCCAAGTGGTCAAACACCTCCCTTGAGTTTTTCAACCTCTTGGCATCAGTAGTCACTTGTCTGTAGTGGGTTTTGCACCAGGAACCCTTGTCTTCAGCATCAGGGCTGTTACACTACAGGTGCAGAAGGTCCTTTGTACACAGAAAGTTGTCTTGGTTTAAACCAGTGAGTAGGTGAGCAGTTGTGCATGCATGGTAATGTGTCTGGCGTTAGAACGCCAATGTTATAAAGAGTAAAAACTTCACACTCCTTTTTCTCTCCAGTATTAAGGACACATGTTCAAGGTTTCTCTTAGGATAGATGAGAAAAGAAAATATAATGTTGCCTGGCTTCCTTTGTAATGATCTTCTCTTTTGTTCCCTACCATGTAGTTGCTACCTATCTTTCAAGTTTGTGACAACTGATACTCGAGATGTCAAGAAAGTTTTGATGAATGGAGTCTACAAACTGTATTTAACTAACTAGCATGTTCATTTGGAGAATTTCCAGTGACATATTGAAGGGGAAAACAGCCCATGTGTTGTTTAGTGTTCAGAAAGAAATGCAAAGAGGTGTGCTGACTGCTTTACCTGCAGGTGGTTCCCCTGTGGGAATAACCACTTTCAAGTGCCTTTTTTTTCCCCTTGAAGAGGAAGTCTGCAAGTACAAAAGGCGAAACAGAAATGTTGGTGCTTGCTCTTAGACCATCACATCGACCTCTATCAGAGTGGTTCTCAAACTTGTTCTTATGCATAGGTTGGAATTCACTGGAGGATATCGATCCTTCCTGTGGCTGCTTATAGGAAACAAAAGCCCAAACAACAAAATCCAAAAAAAAAAGGAAAAAAAAAGCCATCTGAAGTGGAACACTGTACCATATTTTTTTCCTTTGTTTTGTTTTGCTTGTTTGTTGTGTCTCTTGCTGCCTCTTCTCCTGATCTGCCTTGGTTGCTCAGTTTGCCCGTGCCATTTGCTTAGCTTGGCTCTCCACCCATCTTCAGCTGTGTCTGGTGGTGCACTTCTTTATCCTCCCCTTCCATCTGCTCGGCTCACTGCACACTTGCTGTCTTCCACTCAGCTCCAACCCAACCTGCTCTCCTAAAGCTGTAGAGTTCAGCACAGGAGGTATTGTCCGCCTTAGACACGCCGCGGGTGAAGGGCGGCCGGAGGGCTTGGTGGTTGTTCTTAATTGACATCTCCTTCTTTTTCCCTGGGTGTACAGCGAGATCTTCGTCTTTTGGCACAATCACTTGCCCTGCTCCCCCTTTCCTGCCTGAAGCACCTTATGGCAGCAGGTCCTTGGTTCATCTCTGCCTCCTGATGAAGGGGCTGTTACTCCTGACAGCAACGGGTCCTGTTCCTCAAGGTGGCTTTTGGCAACTTCAGGAATGACAGTCATGTTAGCCACAGCTCCCGACTCTCCACGTGGCCCGAGCAACCATCGACCTCCAGGAAGTCCTCAGCAGTCCCCAGTTCTCTGTGGAGCAGTTTGAGAACCATTGGCTTGATACAGTGGTCGCTGTTGAAATCCGGAGATAGCTTTTGCAATTAGGCAGCATTTCCCGGGTGCTGGCTGTGTCCGCCATGCTTAGGGAATGGCACCAACCTCTGACAACACTCAGGGCTTTGCTGTGTGGAGCTCAGGTTTCAGTGATGAGTGTGGTAAAGGGGTGATTGTGTGTGGCTCTGTGGTGGCTGGAGGCAGTGCCAGTGTCTGATTGTTCCCCCGTTCACAGGGACACGGAGCTGAGGCAGCGGCGGCAGCTGTACGAGGCCGGTCTCCACTCCTCGGCGCGCTACGGCAGCCACGACAGCAGCAGCACCGGCGTGGATGGCAAGAAAAAGCCTCGAAAGTGGTTGCAGTTAGAAACGTCAGAGAGGAGGTGTCAGATTTGTCAGCACCTGTGCTATCTTTCCATGGTGGGTACAATCCTTTGCCACTCCTGTCCCCCTGTTCTAGAATTCCAGTGATCTACAAGCATTTGAGTCAGCACATGGCCACGGAGCCATGTCCTGCACTTCATGCAAGACACAGAGGTGTTGATGGAGTTTGTCAGAATATTTACTGCCTGGGCCAGTGGTGACAGAAGACAGCAGTGTCAGCTGACATCCCACCCTGCCAGAAGGGATAAACCAGGCACTCAGCTGCCCTCAGACACCCATGAGATGTTTGCATTGCACGAGGAGGAACAAAGACAGTTGCAGGTTGCCAGCAGCAGTAAGCCATGGCAGAGCAGGTCTCAGGATGAGCTACAGCTCAGACACATGCCATGAGCCTCAGGCATGCAGCCACAGCCCGTGCTGAGACAATGTCCCTGCAAGCCAAATTGCAGGGGAGGTTTATCCCGTCCATCAAGCTGTTTGCCAGCCTGTCCAAAAATAAGCCCCTAAGCTTTCTCTCTTTTTAGAGGGAGTTGCCTGCTGGCTTTTGAAGGTGTGCTGACCACTGTGGTGACACTTCCAGGCTTTGAGCTGTATGCAGAACACCTACAAACACAGCAATGTCATTAAAAATGTCCAAAGCCCCTCCCACAACCTTAAATACCATTTAATCCCAAGAACAGGTATTTAAATAAACGTAATGCAGTGCACGTGAGTCCATATTTAGTCCTGTTGGTTTGGGAGTTCTTTTTCTTTGTCATCTTTTGGGGATTTTTTTGGTTATAGATGTTAGGTTTTTAATAGAAATGAAATGTAACTGTATATAATCAGATCTAGCCATTTCCCTTCCTAGGATAAAATATGCTGAGTTTACATGTCTTTAGACCACTGTTTAAGTAGCATTAGTTTGAAGTAACTTTAAAATATGTTTATTTAAAAAAAACCCAAAACACTAACCAGAACCTCTTAATTCTGGTCCATTTGCTCTGCAGTAAGTTTAATCATGGGAAGGATTTTTCCATGTCACTCTTTAACAGTAGTTAGGGACAAAAAAAACCAACTTGGTCATTAAATTCCAAGCTGAGTGTGCAGGCTTGGCAGGCAGCCAGCTAAGCAAATGTGACCTCTGCTGAATGAGACAGTAGCTGAGGAATCCTGTGGCTAAGCTGATTTCATCCTTGTTCAAGACAGCATTTTAAGTAATGGGAAACTACTCCTTTCAGGAGATCTTTAGGACTGCATAGGAGATGCCAATAAATGCATATGTTGTTTGGATTTAGCCCTCATTACTATTGGGGGGGTTTTTTTTTGTTTGTGTTTTTTTAAATTTTATGTATTTGCCAACATTAGCACTCTAAAAGAGGTATGTTCTTTCTACTTATTACACATCCTGAATCATTTCACAATGTGCAGTGCTTTACACCTCCTTCCACTAGCCTGCAGTAAAATCCAGGTGTAGTAATTCAGGCCACAGTTGAATACTGTGTGGGGAACACAGCTACAATTCGGACCTTAACTGCACTTCTTCCCCCCCACCTCTGCTCTTTTATGTAGGTTGTGCAGGAGAATGAAAATGTTGTCTTCTGCTTGGAGTGTGCCCTGCGGCACGTGGAGAAGCAGAAGTCGTGTCGGGGGCTGAAGATGATGTACCGCTACGATGAGGTGAGCGTGACACCACCCCCGGGCCAGGGGCTGGGCAACCAACACTTGGGAGTAGACTTAACTCTGCTTTTGTCCTGCTGAGGTCTCAGGAAAATGATCTTGGGTTTGGGGGTTTGTTTTGGTTTTGTTTTTGATGTGGGAAGAAGGTGCTTTATTATGATTTAAGTTAAAAAAAAAACCCAACAGAACAGAGATGACATGATGACAGAGATGAAACCTGAAGCATAACTGCCTGAATATATGCCACAGAACATAAGAAGCCATTTAATGCTTTGGGATGGAACAGGAGGCTTTGCTTTCACTGGTTATGTTATGGTAACTTCCATACTTTGGAATACCTTCCCTCTGTTGGTAACTGGAAGTTCAGCTGACTTATTCCAGTCCAGCATGAGCATCCTTTAAGCGAGACTTGCAGAGCATGCGTAGATGAGAGGTGCAGTAATGGCTCCAAGCAAATGTGATGATGAATAATCCCAGAACTCAAGCTGCTGATACAGGACTGTGCCTGGGTTCTGGGCTGAGGCTCCATGTCTTTACCTGTGAGGGGTCTTGGCCCCACAAGTAAATAGCAAAGCAGTGGGAGAAATGACCACGGCAGCTCTTGCAGAGCTGCACTGGTACAAGCAGCTTTTTAAGATGGGCTTCCCAGCATTTCTGAGCACTCCATTGCTGTCCTGTATTGAAGTGACTCTGGAGGAAGAGCAGGTGCTAATTTGTGTTTTGTTTTTCCCGCCTTCTCAACAGGAACAAATAATCAGTCTGGTCAATCAAATCTGTGGAAAAGTATCTGGTAAAAATGGCAGCATTGAGAACTGTATCAGCAAGCCTACACCAAAAAGAGGACCTCGTAAGAGAGCGACAGTGGACGTGCCATCATCTAGGCTTTCATCCTCCAGTTCATCCAAAAGTGCTTCAAGTTAATCCTGAAGATGCCAACACTCTCATTTTGTCAATTTATATATATTTTTTGTAATTATTATACCATAGTTTGGAGTACTTGCTGTAGAATACAAGCTGTCTTTGCACTAGCTCTAAAGAAGATTTTCTTCTGGTTTTAGAGAACTAATTTTGTTTTAGCATTAAATTGTTGAACTTTTTTTTTTTTTGTACTTAGAATAGATAGATACAGCAGTCTGATTTTTTTAAACTGCCGTATGTTCACTGTTTTAAAACCGGCAAGGGGCTGATAAAATATTAATTTGTATTGTCCCTATGGCTGAAAAAATAAAAAGCCTTTTTGGTAACTGTGAAAAAAGGCTTTTAACCCATTTTTTGAATAGGTTAAAGTTTGATGTGTTTTATAATTTGTTCTCCAGTCATGTGAGCAGATTTTTCTAGAGAGAAAAGGGATAGGAGACAAAAACTTGAAAGAAATTGCTTTACTTTGGCTGTCTTTTATTCTGTCACAGCAAGATGAGTTTTGTAATTTTTTAAATTGGAGAATACACACTTTCTTTGGGAGGTTATGGCAGCTGAAGATGGACTATGTTTCCTAACTGTAGGCAAAAGGAGGAGATTTGGAGTATGTTCTCTTTTACCAGCACATCACTATGCATCTGTTTTGAGGGGGAAAAATAAAAAATTAAAAAATTAAAAAAATTTTTAAAAAAATTACCAGACCGTCCAATNAAAAAAAAAAAAAAAAAAAAAAAAAGGAGGAAAAAAGACTGCCTGCCTTGAGGAGTCATGTGAGGGAAAACTGTGCCTGATTTCATTAGGAAATCCATTCTGTTATTTTTTGGTGCTGTTGGCTACTTTATCGAAAACCCTTCAATAGCATCCTTTAAAAAAAAAAAAGAAAAAAAAGAAAAAAAGTGATTGAAGCCATAAGTGCTTCTTTTGTCATAGACGTGCAATCTTTCTAACATTCCATTTCCATTCCACTGCTGTTTTTCACACCTTTACACAGTCAAGCATTAATTTTCGTTTTGAATTTGTTTCATTATACGATCACATTTAGAGCCACTAGCAAGTCTGCATATTTCTTTTGAATGTGAAAATGCATTTGCTTTCATCTTGTCTATTTTTTCTCTTCATGTTGTAACAAAAGAAAAAAAATCACACCTTTTGTACATATGCCTGTAAATTTTTTTAAATACTTGAGCCTTTTCTTGGGGTGGGGGGAGGGATGGCAAAGAGACAAGATGAAGAAAAGCCTTACGTTTCACTTTCTTCATCGGTTGGATTGGATGCTTACAGGGTTTTTCTTGTAACATTTATAAGTGCTGCTTACATCACTGAACAACAACAAAAAATAATAATGGAGTAGCTGTTGCCCTTTTCTGGTTGTGTGTACAGTATGTGTGGAATAAAAAAGGGAAAATGTTTTCACAAACTGTTTTGTTTCGTAATTGAATTCAACAATACCGTAGCTACCCATATTGCACTGAGCTTGCCAGTGGTGACTGTCAGGAAAGTCCTATAATACAATTTGTTGGTTGTTGTTGCAGAAGACTGAACTGTTTTGGAATATTTAACAATAACATAAACAGAGTCAAGTGTTTTCAAATGTGGTTGTCTGGTTTTTATGGCCTTGCTGTGTACTTTTCCCTCTTGACAGTAAACTTCTGACTATGGCTTACAGTTTGACATTTAATTTATTAGCGCTGCTCTGCTCTCTTTCCTTGTAAGGAAAGACTTCATGTTGTTTATTGCCAGTTTTTTGTTTACTTTCCAGGTTTGTACTACGAGGTTTAATAAAAAAAACAAAACTTTTTTGGACATTTTGTCTGTCTTCTGGAAAGCAAGAGAGTGAAGGAAGCTCCTTCAAGAAAGATTTCTTTCAACAGCTGCCTTGTTAAATAGTAAATCTCTAATTGTAGGTAGGGAGCTTCCAGCCTTCATTTCCCAGACAGGGGTCAGGAAACACTTTGTCAACTAACAGGAGAATCCTTACGGAAACTGGCCACTTCCCAGCTGGCAAGCAGCAGGAGATGCCTCGTTCCCAACCATTGGCTTTGTGAGGGCAGGTCTTTGGAAGGAATCTACATCACAGCTCATCCTTTTACTTACGCTGTTTCTGATTACATTCCTTCCCTCTGTGCAGGAAGAGCAGGAGCCAGGAGCCTTCTCAAGGGAGAGCAGATCCCTGCAAATAGAGCATGAGACTTGACAAGCAACAGGCATTAGACGTGGTCAGACCTCGAGTTCAGAGAGAAAAATGACTGCAGAAAAAATGGCACAGAGATGATGCCAATAGGTCCTGAGGTTTCTAAAATACACGCACTTAATTAATGATTAAGGCAGGTTTATCTCCCTAGTGTAGTCAAACAGATGTTACCACGGAAAAGCACGATACATTGGTGCTCCAAATAGCCATTTCTGTTTCTGAGTTAGGCTCCTCTGTTCACTTGTCATGGATAAAATGCCTAGGTAATCAAGTGAAAGACATGGTTGGGATAGAAATACTTTATTTTATCTTGAAAAGAGGAGTAAGTTTACACAAAGCTAAGATACCTGCTCCACAAGGAGTGTAACATTTCCATATGCATCTCTCCTCCTCCTCAGGTTCTTATTTTTTCCTTAACACCTATAACTAAGTTGGTCCTGAATAAGAAGTGTGAGAACAGTAGACACTGCTGCATTAGTAGACAAAGGCAGGAGGCAGACAGTAGGTAGTAAAGAGTAGAAAAGAACTTTTCATTTTGGTTTGGATCCTAAATCTTCAGTTGCAGCAGCTGAAAACATGCAAGGAACAATTTGGGTTCGGTATTACACATCAACTCTTAAGTACTTCCCATCAGCCATTTAAAGGTTAGTGGTCAAAGAAACTTCTACCTTTCCCCTTAAATTCTCTTATACATAGTATATACAACAGTTTTACTGCTCCCCTGAGCCCCAAGACTACTGTTAAAGTGTGTGTGCTTTAGGCATAATTTTTTCTTTAAAAACCAACCTCCACATGACTGGCAATTCTGTAAAAAGGCAGTATTACTAAGTAAAAAGATCTGGCTGTTACGCTTGGTTAGCAAATTGTTACACAGGCAAGCTCTTCATTCACTTGTTCATTCATTCAGAAGTCATTCTTAAAGGATATGGTTTTAAGATTCAAATAGTTTGAGAGTCACTTTCATCACTGCCATCTGAAGCGCCCTTTCTCTCAGTTACAGCAGCAAGGGCAGTGTCCACCTGAACTTCCTCTTCGTCAGACTGAACAACGGGGGACTCTCCTTCGCTCGCGTCCTGGCTGGCGGAGTCGGTGCAGGTCGAGGACAGGGAGCAGAGTTTCTGCCGGAGCTCGGACTGGCTCGGCACCTGCAGACTTATCTCGTTCACGTACGTGCTGGAGTCAGGCCCTGAGAGTTGGGAAAAGAACAACAACAAAAGTCAAGCTCTGGCTCAGCAAGGGGATTGAGAAGTCAATCCATGAACATCAGCTCAGCACTGGTTAGGGAGTTGCTTTCAGGCTGTTTTCCTTCTTGTGCAAGACACCAAGAGGAAAATCCCCCCAACAAATGCAATGCAACAGAACTACACAAATTGGAAATTTAAAACCAACCAAACAACTACCAAGCAGGCAATAAGAGTAATCTCCAGTTTTGACTAAAAATGAAGATGCAAAAGCAAAACAAATTCTTGCCCACAGCATGAAAGCAATCCTCTGGGAGTGCTGCACCACAGCTCAAGTGCACAGGAGTGGGATTTTAAGACTCTGCTTCCTCCACATCCTGCACAAAGAAGACTTGTAAGCAAGTTCAGTGTAAGTGTTTGCCTGCAGTTTGAGAGTTCAAGTTTCAAAATTAGATCCTCTTCCCTGGACAGTTCCTGACAGCAAATAAGTTAAAATGAGGAAACATGTAGACACTTTCTACGTGATCTGCCAAAAAAACCCCTTTTCTCCTTCTCTCTTACACCTAACAAGGGTTTCTCCATAGTCAGAACACCCAGCTTCAGCTGGTGAGTAACTTTAGTGAGAAAATGCTTTAAAAAATTTTATTCAGAAGTGTTTCAGAAGGGTCAGATGGATATGAGCTACACCTTACCTCTGCTCAGACTGTTTGCAGAGCAGTTCAAACCACATTGCCTATGACTGGTCCTGAGTTAAATTTCAACACTAGAAATTTTAGAGAACCTGCCTTACATGGTGTACACCAGCATGCATAAAGTAATTTTCACAACACACAGAGGAGAAGTTTTTCAGGAATGACAGAGCTAACTCAATTTTGCAGTTTAACTTACTGTCATATGAAACGTTGCAAAGTCAATGCCCACAAGCTGGCAACGTTTATAGTAAGACAAATTTGAAAACATTTCACTGTCTTGAGCTGATTCTCATTTTTACCAGTTATTAAAATAACTTACCTGTATTTTGTGGTGTTCAGCACAATTGTCAGACAAACCTTGCCCTGACAACCTAGTTCTCCACTGACAGCAAAATGAAGGGTTACCTTTAAGCCTTCTCATTTTTCTGAGAATGAAGACTATTGCATATTTGGTTTGATACTGGGGTGCCAGGTTCTTAAAGCAAGCACAAAAATCCCTTAATCAGAGGGAAATAAAATGTCTGGAACCACAAGAGCAAGATTTACAAGACTTATACTGCAGTGATGTTGCAGTGCTGGAACATTATTACAGCACAAGTACATTATATTGCAGTGTATGTGCATGTACAGACACTACACATATATGCTGTAGTTTTTAGATTACAGCATAAAATAAAATATGTATTTTTTTCAAAAGCTGAATCATTTTGTCTACTCAGTTAAAAAAGTAGTTTCTGCACTTCGTTAGATAATCCAGCTAAGACTGTTTGCTGTTAAGACACGAAGCTTCTTGGTCCAACATCTGCCAAACAGCCAGCAAGGGGAAAACAGTCCTAGATTCTGTAATTACTGGCAAGCTCAAACGATGATCAGCTTTAATAATGCATGAAGTGGATGCCTATCCAAAACCACCCATCTGTATTCAGTTTTTGCAATGAAACAAAAAAACCTTTAGTAGTTAAACTGTGCCTTGACCATTCACCACAAGCTTTTCATGTTCACAGCAGGTGTTAATCACTTGTACATAGGGAGTACTGCCAGTGCTTCCATAAAAATATTTCAATCTGTACTTTCAGAAGAAATCAAAAGGACCTTTAAAGGAGCTTCATCATCTCCCACAAGAAAAATCATTTTGGCTCTTTCGAGAAAAGGCACTTCAGTACTCAAGTTTTTACCTAGGAAAACACTTCCATGGTAGAAAAAAGATCCAGTATTGAGACACTAATTCTCAGCGTACATGTAAACTGCTGGGTTGAACCATGTCTCTCACTATCTCCCACTGAAGATCTTGCATTATACAACTGGTCCAAATTTGCCAAGCAAAGCTCTGGACAAACTCTTAAGCCAGCAGTCTTAAAAATAAAAGCCTAATTACTGCAAGCTTTCTGTTGATGTTTCTTAAAATGTCCTCTATTAACTCTATATTGGGAAAAACGCACCTCAAGCCAGTATGTAACACATCACCTACCCAGACTGTGATGAATACAACAGGGAGCTGCAGTAAGAAAAACGAGAGTGTCTGGAAATACCACGTAGTTTTGCAGCAACTCTCTTTTGCAGCAACTAAACGTTACTGTTTCGGGAAGCACTAATGAGGAACAGCCAATCTACATCAAGTGTGATGTTTTATGAGATAACATCACCCATCACAAATGAGAGCAGTTCTGGTGGTTTATCACTGTCTCTAAGCAGGCTGTCATTACAAGTACCATACCCAGCATGGGAGACAGCACATTATTGTCTTCACTTCCTGAGTTTAAAAAGACATCGAGTGCTTCCTGGTCAGACATGTCCATTAGATCCATCTGCTCCAGCATGTCCACATTCACCTCCATGGAAGACATACTTCCAATCGGTTCTGCAGGAGAAACAGCGCAGTGAGTGAACTGACCATCAGCTACACGAGGTTATTACCTAGCAAGGCTTCAGAGGCTGCTGTAACTGTCTGCATTATCAATAATTAAACTTAGGAACGGAAGGAGCCCACCCACAGGAGCTGCTCAGCAGCAACCCCATCTCAGCAGCCCAAATCCAAGAGCACTCTGCAATCTTTGTTGTGAAACTAACAAACATCCATTACAGCTTTTGTAAACCAAAACATTTTTAGCAGCAGTATTTATAGCAAAAACCTTCTCAGAAATAAGCTGAGATGGGACTCAGGGGCAAAGATTGAAACTTTCCATTTTGGAACACTCCTTTTCAATTCTCTCAACCAAAACTCTTTGTAGAGAAAAACACATTTAAGCACACAGTCACTAAAAATGTCAATATACAAGGGACGTAGAAATTCAGAAATCAGGATTAATGTTAACAGAGAGCAGCTGTTGTTCTTCTCTCAGTTAATCTAAGAAATGTCAGTAGTCTGTAAAACCCAGGCTCATGCCTAGTATTTTCTCTCAGCATGGGGATTTCACAATATTAATTACTTGAGCAAATTACTTATCTGTCAATAAGTACTGACAATTTGCAAGGGAGGTAAATACTTGGGTGAGCATCTCCTTCCTTGAACAGCAAAACACGGGAACAGCAAACACGTTCAAGGCCACTCAGAATTAAGTCCAGTTGCTGCATAATACCAAATATTACAATGAACAGTTTATTGGTGTATCTAAATTTAACAATTACACTATTGAAAGCTTTCATAGGTGAACTGAGATGAAATCCTGTAATTTGATTGGTGGTTTTTTTTTCAAATATGCTATAGCTCTGCAGTTTTACATTTACTGCAGGTCGAAACCTTTCATTAAAAGTTTTCTTTGATAAACATGGGTTCCACATTATACTAAAAAGCTGAAGTTCTAAACGTTAGGCAGCCTAACACTCTAACAGAGCTGTGTGCCCAGTACTAGCCCATGACAATGTCCACTTTTAGTCTAAAAGACCACATATTACAGAAAGCAGGAGACTCAAACTCAGTTCCTCCCCTGACTGTGAATTTTATATTTATATATCCCACCTCTCCCTAGCCACCCATGCACAGCATCTTGCAGATGAGTATTTATAGCATTCATGCAGAGAAATGGAAACCTTGGATTGTATTCCCTGCTCTGACATTACAAATGATAGCAGAACTGCACTTGGAGCAGGGACAGAATCTCTACATTTTTTCCTGCCACACGAATGCATAATTTCCCACCGGCTTCCCTACTGGTCCAACAACCCCTGCATTTCAGCCCAACAGATGGAAACCTCCCACACAGAAGTGCCTGTAATCTCTGGCATTTTTGAGCTTTAACCAGTCTGGAGATGCCAGACTTGTATCATTTCATAATACGGAGAGCTCTCAATGTGACCTCCGTGTCCTAATCACACCCAGTGGGAACAGCTGCCACCTGGGAACTGCTCTGAAACGCTACACCGAGCTTTCCTCTTCACTTTGCAAAGTTCTCTATGGCACCTCCTTGCCAGGTGACAATCCCAGGTTTTGCAATTCCAGTGGACAAAGCAGCTGCCTCCATCCATATTTTTACATGGATGCACTCTTCAGCTGCAGAGAAAAATGCCGTTCCAGATGTAGTTCAGTGCTCTGCATTTCCTCAGACAAGGGGTACAGCCTGACTAATCTTCCAAGGTATCCAGTACCCCTGGGACATGAAGTTTATTTAAAAGGCTTATCTGAAGTTCCAATTGCACTGAGGAAGAATTTGGACATTTTTGCAGTGCTTCCTCCATGCATTAAAACCCCTGCTAACTCTGCCCCCTCAACAGTGCTCTCCAAGTCGGGAATTTGTGCATTAAGCAGAGGGTATTTTACAACTTGCCTCTCCTCTCTGCTATCTGCAAGTATCCTGTGGAAAGGTATTGCTCCATGTCCTGCTGGAAGGCTTCTTCAAAGAACTTCTGGCGCTCCTTTAGCTTCATCTGCTGGGTGTGCTCCATGTCCAAAACCTTCTGTGCATGTTCAGCATCGAGTTCAGCTGAGCATAGAACAAAGAAACAAATCAAATATTGCAGGTGTATCCCCCCACTCTCAGAATTTAAAACCTACAGAACCAGTTCAATAAATTCTGACAGACTGTTAACACAGGCTGCAAAAGGAGGTCTCTGTACTTTGCAACTGTATTTTAAACCTTAATAGGATTACCACATTAGACAGGATAACCTTCACATTAAAGTGATGTTTACTATTTATCTTGAGGCAAAATGCAAATTTCCTGAGCTGTATAAACAGGAACACCTGAGAGCACTGTCCATCAACAACTGGGATTTCAAAATTCTGCCCAAAAAAACTCAGATAATGATGCTTCTGCAGTCATATGCACCTAATGCACACAAAAGCAACACTTTTAATTTGAATATTGCAGCATGTTCCCCCACAACGCAAGTGGCAAGATACATACACGTACTTACATGTGCATACATATAAATACACATACATAACATATGTGTGTGTGCGTGTGCACGTGCGCCTGAAATTCTGGCTTTGCCAGCCTCCAGACAGAATGGAAAAATCCCTTGAACAATCCTACACGTACATGCAGCAAAGGAAACATCAGACAGAATTAGGAAATATTGTACAGAATATCATTAGAAGAACTCCTTCTCCCCTGTTTTGCTCTAGACTGGACAGAGGAGAAAAGAACTGTGCTGTTTATTGCAGAAAAATATCTTCTAGAATAAAAAGATGTAGTTGCTATTGAAGTACTGACTGCAGCCAGACTGCTAAAATATGCTTCAGAAAACTGGCTTTTTAGCAGGAATATATAACCTGGAACCTTTTTCCCAGAGTTCTCTGTTCACTTTTCTGGTCTCATGAGCACTCTGCTTAGAATAAAAAGGAATTTTCCAGCTGAGCTGCTGATGGAAGGGACAGGGGTGGCGAGAAGAGCTGCTGGTCTGTTCCATTCCGCCCGTTAGGGAAAGCTCCAACAAATACCACTGGGTGAAAAATGTCCAAGCTTTCACACGCCAGACACACACAGCTGGAATATGGCATCCACATGGATAAATGCCGAGGCAGCGTAAGGTTTTCTAGGACAAGCGTTGTGTCAGTCTTCCAGAAAAAAAGTTATGTTAATGATACTCTATGACATGGACATTCATTAAAAGCATTTAACATGATGGCGATTATTACCCAAATGCAGAACATGTTTTATTAAACCAGGCAAAACATCAGAGAGCAGTTAATTCACTCTGTTGCCTGCATCAAGGTCACAGATCATACACAGAAGCAACTGAGCAGTGGTAGATGCCAAAAGAAGCCAGGAAACTGGACTGACACAACAGATATTCATTAAAACATCAGTAAATAAGCTGAAATCTCTTTCTTAAAGGAGACTGCAGAAGTAAAACATCAGTGTACAAAATGGAAAGCATCTTCCCTGAAGGCAACATGTCTTTATTATCAATTACACTGTGGTGTACGATGACTGCGTCCCCTGGAGCAACTCCCTTACTGCAGTCCTGGATGATGAGCAATCATTAATAACATTGTCTGTGATGCAGAAATGCTATTCAATTGTAATAATAAAAGCCAGCGGCTCTCACTGACAACAGGAATTTTCTGACTCTCTCATAATATATTCTGACAGTTTTGCACTCTAGATTGGTAATTCGGGATATTTTTAACCCCAAAACAGAGATGGCATCCAAGTGACATGAAACTGATACAATCTCCCTCTCAACACTGAGCTTTTTGTTTTTAACTTTTGCCTAAAATGTCCTGTAAACTGTTGAAATTGTCACTGGCCAAAGCTGAATGGCAACAGCTGCCTGCTGTGCTGGCATGTTCCACAGGAAACTGTAAACATGCGAGCTGAAGAGCTGTCATGGACTTGTTCTCCAAAGTCAGATAGAGAGTTAACATCTAGAACCTGGCTGCACGATTTCACGCTCTGCCAGGTGTAATAAGAGGTGCTCGGCTAAGCAAAACCAAACTGCTGCATTTGGGGTTTCTGTTTGTTGTTCAGAAATGCTAAGGGTGGGCAGGTAAAGCTGACAGTCAAACAAGAAACCAAAGAAAACAGGTGTGTTGTTTCTCTCACAAAGCTACTCAGAATTACATTTTCCACAAGCCAAGTGTCGTTTATAAAACACTGAATAGAGACAGCACCAAAGGAGTTCCAAGGAGGACAAAAGTATCATCCATATGCCATCATACACTGCTCATGAATTCCTCCCAGGATGCAAACTGAGACTCGGCACACTTAAAATACTATTGTATTTTTCCTTTCGCTCTAAAATTTTACTTTTCAATTAGCTACTGCACCTATTTCTCTATCACACTGCTGTGCACAGGAAAGAAAAAAATACAGACTACACAGAAAATCAAATGCCCAATTAGATGCAGACATACAGGAGTTGCCACAATAACCCAAATAAAAGATGACTAATTCCCCAGAGCTGTGACTCCTAAGAGAACAGACACTAAAAGAGGGCAAATTTTTTCCTAAGAAAGTGAACAGTTGAGTGCTGAGGCACAGCCTTCTACACCACACCCAGGAACAGCCCCACGGCTCACCCCGCTCCCTGCCAGGGTACAACCCACAGCCTGACTCCCCTGCCCTGTATCTTCAATGTTTGAACCAGACACCAGGAGAATCCAAACTCCAAAGGAACAAATTACAATAGCTTATAACCATACACCTCAAGTGTACAGGTACCATTTCCTGATATCACTCCTAGGCTTGGCTCACACTTCCTACAAATTAAAATTCTACCACAGTACTTGAAGATTCTACTCAACCAACAAAGTGACCATTTTATGCTTTAATCTAAAACATTTTCTAGCTATGCACAACAGATTTCCTGAATAAGTTAGAAGAATTACTTAAAAAAAAAAAAAAATCAGCAACTGAAAACACTGGTTGTTTACATGGCTAACACATCCCTCTGACCCAACATGAAAGATGCCAAGTTATCCAAATGGATGGCTCTTTGGTGCTTTCATACTGTTACACAACCACTTTACTTCCCTTTAACTAATTTATTACGTAACTTTTTATCTCATGTGAAGTAGAACCTATAAATGCATCTGGTCTAAAGAGAGAAAAGCACAGAGAACACAAAAAAATGCCCTTTTTTCCTCCCACTGCAGTTCATTTGCTTTTTGTAGCCTCATCCAACCAGGCCATAAAATGCACGCACACATTCTTTGTGGGCTTTTTTTGTTTTTGCTACAGATACCAAAGTTTCAAGCAGCCCTTCACTGAACTCACTCCTGGTTTTTGATGTTCCTCCTGTGCTGGGAGAGTTCAAAACCGGACACGCCATGAAGACACGCTGGGGAGAGGATAATCCCTCCCTCTGATGTCCTGGCCACGTTCCCATTCACGCAGCCCAGGGTGCCGTGGCCTTCCCTGCTGCCAGATGTGCTGCAGGCTGGCACCTGGCTCACTGCCCTCAGGGGTCCCCATGGAGCAGGGGTCATCTCCAAGCTCGGTGCCAGAGCCCTCCATATCCTCCTCCAGGACAGAGCGGTGGCTGCTGGTCCCAGTCCCCAAGTAGGGAACGACCCACAGAGCACCACCCTCCCACCCAGACGGTCATTTGTCCAGCTTGCTGCCCATCCATCCAGACTGTAACATCATCACTTGGCTGCAGGAGCACTATGGGAGATTGTCAAAACCCATCAGTGAGCTGGCTACTCACCAAACAACCGAAACCCTTCAAAAATCAGAAGGATAAAATCATACAAGCAGACAATGGAAGGCAGAGGGCCAAGCAGCTTTTCGAGCGCATTATGACTGAGCAACTTATCCTGCAACTGCCTCGTTACAGACCCTTTCAACTAAAAATATCAAAGCAAGACAAGACACTGGGGAGTGCTTCAAAGGACGCAGTTTCCCTCAAAAATGCTGAAATTATTCTTGACAGAATTTAGAATACATGTTGATACTGCAAGGGAGGATGTGCAGAGCACTCTTGCATTATAGCTTGCTGACAGCTAATCAGGTGGGGAGAGCGTGTCGGCAAAACTCAGGGAAAACAAAGTAGAACAAGTGATCTAGGTGCACACAGTCCTTCTTCCACAGATGAGTGAAAGGAAAACAAGTGAAAACTACAAGACCTGCTGTTTTTAAACTCTTATTTAACAGCCTTTTTACAAAGCAATTTGTTTTTACTAAAGGTATATTCAAACATTTACAATTAAAAAAATTAAGTCCTGATTCACTAGAACATGAAGTCAGGATTTCACTCAGTGACAGAAAGATCATCTGTGTTTGAAAAAATAAACACTGTTCCAAATGAGATTTACTGCCTGCCAACTCTCAAAAGCCTGCATTTTCATGAAAAAATGTTTTACTAAAATTAAGATTATCAAAAAAATCAGTCATTAAAAATGACTGTACGTACTTCTTGATAATATTTAACTAGGGTTTTTGTAGATTGCATCAGAATATGAAAACTCCTAAGTCGCCCACAAGCAATGTAGTCAAGAGGAAAAGCAGAGGTTTAAGCAGTGCAGAGAAATTATTTTTAACATTTCCCAGGAAGCAGTTTCAACAAGTTGGCTTACCTTGAAAATTCTCTTTAAACAAACAAATTGCTTACTTGAGATCCTTGGAATATAAAGGACAAGCTTAAATAAATATCAAAATAAACCACAGAAAATAGGTGTCTGTGTACGCCAGGATTCCAGTTAGTAACACAGCACCTGGAGGAAGAGGCAGCTTCTGACCAATTCCACAGGAAACAGCTTGGGAAAAGGTTTCCACAGAACTCCAAACTTTATCTGGCTACCAGGAAATCATCATAATTAAGAGACACTAAAAAAACGCCCCACCAAAGAGCAAATGCACAAATTGAGTTCTAAAAATGTAAATACATCTAGGATTAAAAAATCTTAAATTAAAATCACATTTGTGATTAAAAATACACCAGGCTGAGGGACTGCTCTGCAAGGTGGCCCACAGCACCATAATGAATTCTCATTTTAGAACTAGATCTACTGTGGTTCAGAAACAGCAAGAATGCTTCTGGCCACTTCATTTGTCACTAAAAACATCCCAAAACCTGAGTGTATTTGCCTATTTCTTTTTTTTTTTTTTAATTAAGAGCAGAAACATTTTTATCCCTGCAAATGTGGCAAGCAGGAACAACTTTAGAATCATTTTAGCTGGTTTTAACTATAGTCAAAATCACCATGGATATACTGTTCTATGGCAGATTAGGGGTGGGGTTTTTCCACACTTGCTTCATGCCATGCAAAGTATGGAAATGATACAGCAAAAGCTCTGGAGGGGGATTCTCTCCTTCAGGCACATGCCTGACTACTCCTGGGTTAACAAATCTGCAATTCACCATCTTCCATTTTTCTGGTTCAATGTCCTTTATGGTCATTGGTGTTCAATGACAATATCTGTCTTTCTAGAAGACAGGATTTAGCACTGTGACTTCAGTGGGATGTGAGTACCACAAGCCCTCCTCAGCTTACACCAGGACAGGCTCTGTCAGCAAGAGGGTCTTCCACCTCCCTGATTTATCCTTTAGTCAGATTCCTACCCAACTGAAAGAGAATAAAAAGTGACTTGCAAGGGAAGGAGGGGAAGGAGGGGACATTAAGCTGAACCTCCTTAGTGCAGAAAGTAAAAAAGAAAAAAAGCAAGAGTCTGAGTTCACACACTTGTTTCCTGCCTCCCTATAAATCCACCATTTACAGCATGTAAGAAGAATATAATTCAGTTAGTGAGCTGCAAAATATGTATTTCTACTATAAATAACCCTGACAATGTCACATGCACCTTCAGTACATTTAAGTTTGTGAAGATGATCTGGCTTTAAAACCTAGCCACACACTCGAAAAATCTCGCTATTACAGAAATTGTACCTGAAAACAGCTCAAATGATTCAGCACAATTCTACTATCATGAAATGCAGTATTTAATACATATGTTCTCCAATTACTGCTTTTTTAGCCTAACCTCAAAAATACTAATTTTCAAATGGAAAAACTAATCGATAGCAAATCTAAACCCAAAGTACTTAAAATACAAACCACAGCACTGCAGTATTCTATTCATGTTTCCAAAGGTCCATGAAACTGTCCCAAATAAGATTAATAACATCCCATCGTCCGAGTACAAATTGATCTACCGAACAATTTAATGACTATTTTCCATTCCAAAAATATAACCACCCTTGCTTTGGAATTAGAAGGCTTTCAAAGACAGACAAGTAGCTTCTCCTACTACAAGAATAGTGCCAATCTTAACCTTTGCACAGCTGTGAGCTATTTGCCTTCTAGATCAAATTATGTGCATGTGCAGACACGTAAATTAATGATGAGATCCTGCTTTGCTGTCACAACACATTGTGCACAGGTTGAAAATGCAGGTTCCACGACATGGCACATCAGTTGGCAGGTATCAGCTTCTCCTTGTCCTTAAGAGCAGCACCCAGCCCCAAACTCCTGCTGCAGTGGAACTGCTCTTCAGCCAAACTATAACCATCATCAGACACACAGAACAACACCATTCAGTGCTGAACTAAATCTTGCCTCAAAACGCAAAGGCAAACAAATTTTTGCCTTCTTTCCTAATAACTAGAACAAAATTAGGGTTTCACTCCATAAACGGCTTTCAGAATAACCAAGTTTTCTGACTGAACATGCAATTCATACCTCTCTCTTCAGAGAGAGGAGCAGATCCTGTTGAACAGTCCTAGAGGCTTCAGAGCCAGAAGGAATGAGCTGCAGATTCACAGTCTCAGTACAGTTCAGTCTAACCTGACTTACTTCACACTGGCAGTGAAATATTTTAGACCTGAGGAGGGATTTTGTTTTTTTGGAAGACATACTTTAATACAAGTCTTAGGTTAACATAACCAATGACTGTTCAATCAGAACAGAGAAAAAAAAAAAAAAAGGAAAAACCTACCTTTTACAAAACAATCATGTAGCTAATTGAAAGATAATTTGATTGTTTCACATGCTTGGTAAAGCATTCCGTATTTACTACGTAGACTATATTTGGTAACAGATCATAGAAACATATCATAAAATCACAGAACGAATTCTAGATAAAATGACTGAGCTGGAAGGGACCTCAGACATCATCTAATTCCAACCCTCTGCCATGACCTTCCACTAGACCAGGTTACTAAGAGCTCCATGCAACCTGGCCTTGAACACTTCCAAGGAACAGGCATTTGCAACTTCCTCAGGCAGCCTGTTCCAGTGTCTCACCACCCTCACAGTAAAGAATTTTTTCCTAATATCAAACCTAAATCAACTCTCTTTCAGTTTGAATCCATCGCTCCTTGTCCTGTCACTACATGCTCTTGTAAAAAGTCCCTCTCCATCTTTCTCTCCTTGTCTTTCCTGTAGGCTCCCTCCAGGTACTGGAAGGCCACAATTAGGTCACCCCGAAGCCTTCTCTTTTCCAGGCTGCACAATCCTAATTCTATCTGCCTTTCCTAGTAGGGGAGGTGCTCCATCCCTCTAATCTTGGTGGCGTCCTCTGGACTTGGAATTTCTTTCTTCCTATTTTAAGCTAATTATAACAGGTGAGAAACTGCACAAATTAAAACTAAATATTCACATGGTCAGAACTGCAGGATCATCAGTGAAATAATACTCCCACAGGCAGAAAAAGCCTTATTTGTTTACACCAAAATTTCACACGTACCAATATTTTAAAAAGACCATAAGCCAATCATTATATCAGTAGCACACAGCATGCTTGAAATACGTACTTTTTTTCTTGCCAACTCAGTCTATTTCCTATTCAATTTCTGTCAAAACAATTTCTCCAATGCAAGCAAAAAAAATTTGCTATTCATTCATCCAATTAATGCTGATTTTATTTCTTATAAAAAGAATCATTAGATTACAAAGCTAGTCCAGTTCAACACTGTTTGGTTAATGTCCCAAATGAATCACACTACAGATTTTCTTTAGAAATCCTAGTGATGAGCAAACATTTTGTTTGATATCATTAGTGAAACAAGATCTGAAATAGCATTCCCTCTAACAAACCAGCATCCAGGAGCATCCAAACACGAGGGGACTGATTTGCTAACAGACAGCTACTAGAGATGTGTTGCCAGCTGAGGAATTTTAAAATACATGCAGTCCTCCATATTCATTACACACAGAGTATGAGTTATGACAGACAAGATTATTTTAAAAATCCATATTTATTCTCAAACGCAAAGCAAAGATGCCATCATTCTTTTCAAAAAAGGAACATGTACCAGTGCTATTTGCTAGTAAAGCCAATTTGCAACATTACCAATGGCATGTCTTTTCCATACTTTCTATAACACTGTAAGACAAATCTCTTCAAGCTACATTATAATAGTCTCTTACAAAAGTATTTTTCAATTAATGGGTTGCTTTTAAATTCAGCCAATTGGACAGTAACAATTACACAGGCACAATAAAAGACGACAACCGAAACAAAAATTGTACTACATTTCAAACAGAACAATCTGGCTGCACATAAAGCCATATTTTCAGAATATATGACTATATTTTCACAGTTAAAATTCCTCATTTTCTACTATGGAAAGGCATTATATAGCAAGAAACAGGGCATCTGACGTTAACTGCAGAAATATGCACAGAGTGTTTGTTCCACTGAACATTTCTATCTTTAAAATTAAAATGTGAAAAACAGTTTAGTTAGCACATGGGCTGTGATTCAGAGGTAAGGCAATATTCAGTGTGTCAGTTCTAAAGAAAGGACATCAAGTTTTAAATTTTTAATGAAACCCTTAAAGCCTTCTCCCATGCATCTAGTTTTAATATACTCAAAGCCATTCCATTTGCTTCTTCATTTTTTAACAGAATATTAAATGGTCCATAGCTCAGAAATAACAGACCATAACAAAAAAAACCCAGCCCTGACAGAACTTCCAAATTGCAAACTACTAGCTGTCATTAAATAGCTCAATTATAAGAATAAAATTCTTTCGAAAAACTTGAAAAATATTTGAGATAAATCTTTCGAAGCGAAAAGAAAAAGTCTTCAAAGATGATCTGCTCTCACTGGCCTGCTGACTTATTTGTGTGCCCTCTTCCAAACTGTTCTAACTTGCAACACTGAAGGTATAATAAAGGTCATCTTTATCTACAGTGCCAAAGCCCTTCCATAATTTTACTGCCAATTCAGAACAGTTTCTGCAGCTTTGACAGGTCTATTTGTTTTTTAAAGGATTTAAGGACAAACCTTGAGGAGCAACCCATACAACATGAGCATATGGGAAGAAAACCAAAACCCTTCCCTCTTTACAGTCTGTAAACTATGACAGGAGAGGGTATGGCTGGGTTCACTTTCTCCTTTTGTTCAACCCTGAGGAATGCCTCACGCTTTAAATCTTCCAGGATGTCATGGGGTAGCCAACATTTGCTACTACTAAGAAAGGAAGCTACCAGGTCTCAACATACCAGTAGTTTTCAAATTTTTCCTCTGGCATGCAAGTTTTACCATGCTTTGTCTTTAAAGACAACCAGATTAAACTAGTGCATCAATGCTGGCAAAGTCAAGGCAGAGCACCACTCAACCAAACAATAAACCGGATTTTTTGGTACTAGATCAAACTGGCACTGCCACACCAAGGAAGCACTGGTGGCTGGGAACAAAAACTATTCTTTTAGACCCAACAGCTCTGAAAAGGGGACCTTTCTGAAAGTGTGTGTCAAACTTCTTTGATTGTTTTCATAGACGATCAGCCATCATCTGTCCTCCTGAAGCTGGCAGAGGATTGACATCAGGTGTAAAACCAACAGCCACCATATTGCCAGGTCCAGCTAAAGCTGCAACAGCAACCATGTTCACTCATAACTATTTTTGCTGTTTGGTCATTAATTCATCAATGGCAGCACTAGGCATGAATTAACAGTGTCATTTTAAACTTGTGCTTATTCTGGTTTAGCTTGTAGTAACAGATAAATTGATTATAAAATTTGCAACATAAATCAAACTGATTTAAATAACCACATAATTAATTTTTCAAGTACTGTAGTAGGCTGCTTTAAAGGTACTGTACAAAAACTAGCAGGTCTTTTCTCATGTGTGCCACATCTAAGATCTTAACATCATTAAGTTAATAGATTACTTTAAATAATTAATTCAATACATAGAAATTAACAGACTAATGGAAATTAATAGAGTAATTTACTAGTATTAAATACACCTAGACAAGTTCCACTGGTTAACGTAACTAACCAGGTCACCTGTACCCTCGAAGAAAGAGTATAATTAATAGCTAAGACTTCTCCTATTTGATGTTCATAGTTTTACACCTGCTTTTCATTGGGAGGAATAGTTACCACTAAAACAGGACAAAATTCCCTAGGTCTCTCAGTTGCTTAACCCAACACCTCAATGAACATATGTAACAAAAAGAGAGACACCCATGCAGCGAGGGATGGGGGGAGCAGGTGGGTGATGTTACTGATGCTTCAGTGGAGCACTAAACAAGAGAAATATGAAAGGAAAGGAGATACAATGGAAGAGAAATGAGGATGGGGCAGAGGGAGAGGGGAAGGGCAACTGGCAAATCAGATTGCCCAAAAGAGATAATAAATGAGATATGACCCTTCATTCTGGATTTCTCCCGCCTGGTAGATATTAGACAAGTTGTGGAGAGAAAAACAATACTAACTGGGAGGAAGAAATTTAAAACAGAGGCAGAGAAGGCTTTGCCTTATTGAAGCCAAACACCACAAACAAAAAGCCACTACAATAAAATCAGCCCCACTGAAGCTACTCTGACAGACAAAAACCCAAGAGCCTGCAGGAACAATTGCGTTTGAGGGAGGAAGCACATCCTGCTCTGTGACCATCAGCGACTGAACCCTATGCCTATGGTGAAAACGACCTGACAGATGACACCTAGGATACAGTATCTTATTTGAGCAAACAAAGAAAATCCACCTAAAGGATGCACAGACATCAAAGTGACAGTGAGGAGTGAATAAAAAGCAGAAATTCAGGAAGCTGATAAAAGCACTTACAAGGGGGAAGGGAAAAAAGAAGGGGGCTGACTGAAGAGGGAAGTCAGAGTAATTAGGAATGTGAAACCTGTAAAACACACTTCCTATGAGATGATTCTCTTCAACATACACAGCCATATGAAATCTCTCTCTCAGCTTTTCTCCCCACTTTCTTTTTTTTCCAGCACATGGATGCCACACAAGTCTTGAACATCTCCTGCCACACCTTGGGACAGCAAGTACTGACTTATGCCTATGCTGCAATACACTATCAAATGAGGAGTTAATTTCCCCGACATCTGTATTAATTAACTTCTGCTGTTTGTAAGCACCTTAAAAACATTCACCTTTAGGCCAGCTAAAAATACAGAACACTTAATTTACAATAATTTCCTTAACTCCTGAATACGTATAAGGCCTTGCTAACCTAATTTTTGATTTTGTTCTTCAGAATATTTTAGCAGTAATTAGTCAGGAGTACTTTAAACCTCACAAAAATGCATGCACATTTCCTGCACACAGCAAACATGCAGCGGATCTCTGAAAAAGCTAAATTTCCTAACTCTCGCTCTATTTCTCTAAACAGCACCTCTCTACTAGGTACAGCATTCTCTATAGCAACAAAAATCACACATTGTGTCTCTACAACAGGTATAGCCACCCATGCCTGGACAAATTCAAAGAGCCCCTACTGCACAGTGATTCTAAAATAGAAAGTGGAAATGCTAATTTTTGAAGCATTAGGATAAACTATAAGCAGAAGTGTACTGATCCTACTCAAGTGTCCAATTTTTCCTCTTTCACATCTAAACTTGAATAACGTGCCTCTTGCAACATGAACATCAACTAATTTTAGAGAAGGGTATCATAAGAATACAATATGACCTTTATTAAATATGAATTATTTGTTCACAACACATTTGGCATGACAGTGGGAAAACATTGCCTTCAGGCCACCATTATATCTGCCCTGTTTCCTTCTCTTTCTTCCTGTCATCCTACATCTGCTTTGTCAGCCCCAACAGTGTCCAACTTCCATGGCAAAAGAGATTTGCTGCCTCCTTTTAGAGCAACCGAAAGTATTTTTATTCATTACTGACACAGAAATAAAACTACAAATTTTAAGACCTAAGCTTTCAACAGCTTTAGGCAGAATATTTCTCATCTCTTCACTGTTGCTCTAGACTACAGCAGATGACACCACATTTGATTTCACTTGCTTCATGCAGGGAAAATTTCGTTCACAGTCATGAAGACCAAAAATTTATTTTTTAAGTAAAAGATGAAGTTTAATGGAAGTGGGTTACAAACAATTTCAGAGGGTCTAAACATCTGATGCCCAGAGACTTTGGAATGCCTTTTAAAACACAAATCAGACAGGCAAAGTGGGATAACTGAAGAGAATTTAAAGAAGAAAGTCCTCACAAGACTAACATGGAAACAATCTAATCTGTCCTGCGCTTGGGTAACAACAAAACCTGTGGAATATGACAAACAAAGGCTATGAGGTCTTCCAAGACAAACACACCAGGGACAGCATCTGGCAAATCACCTCAATATCGGTTCCTAAACATACCTGAAATTATGAACAAAGCTTGAGGTGGCGGTGGGAACGAACCAAGAACATTCCTGTTCTGTTGGAACACATATTTTCTCTCCAGGATGGAATGAATGCTATACCAAGGTGTTCAGCAAGCACTGAACTTCAACCTATTGTGGCTCTCTTATAAACTATTAAATCTGTTTATAATAGTGACTATCCAAGGCTAATGAGAACTGAAGCATGCATAAGGAATCAAAGTAACATCATTATTATAATTTCATGCTCTATTAAAACTGTAGACATTTGGTTAAAAAGCCTCCTATTCTGAAAGATCCTAATAAGATATTATTAATTCTAAATTATTTTTCATCTGTGCCTTATCTATCAAACACGTTCCCTTGACAATACATGTGTCTCTATATACATCAAAACAGTGGCTGCATCAAAGACAGATCTAACCACAACAGACCTAAAATCTTGGTCAAGAAGGAAGAAAAGAAAATAAAGCCCTGAGACTTGATAATACATCAATTTTCGAAATAAGACTGGTAAATACGGAATCACAGAATTGTTAAAGTTGGAAAAGACCTTTAAGATCCTCAAGTCCAACCATGAACCCAGCACCACCACCATGTTCACCATTAAGCCAAGTCCTCAAGTGCCATATCCACGTTTTTGAGTGATTCCAGGGATGCATTCACAAATGTGCGGAAGATGGCTCAACCACTTCCCTGCAGTGGGCAGTCTGTTCCAATGCTTAACAACCCTTTCCACAAAGAAACTTCTCCTAACATCCAATTTAAACCTCCCTTGGCACAACTTGAGGCCATTTCCTTTTCTGTTGTTACTTGTGACCTGGGAGTAGAAACTGACCCCCACCTCACCACAACCTCCTTTCAGGTAGTTGTAGGGAGCAATAAGGTCCCCCCAAGCCTCCTTTTCTCTGGGCTAAATGTGTTGTATCCAATACATCACAAATAATTTCACACATGAACATATGAAATATTAAAGGGCTAGAATGAACTGCATTTTGATGAAGAAGTTTGCAAGGTAGCAAAAATTCAAAATAGGTCGGACATTATACACTTGCATACTGCTACTATAATCCATTTTTTAAAGTGAAAACAGCAATCACATCAGCTGCTATTAAAGTCTGATGGCCTGCTTTTTCTAACACCTGTCTAATGCTTTCTAAATAGTAAACTGAATGAGGATACTCAGCCTAGGGGGAAAAAAACATAATAAAAAAGACTGGAAGAGATTTCATTTTATAAGCATGTATAGCAATGTATATAGAAAATAAAACAAGAAATGTTATTCTTAAACCCACAAGTTAAATTGAAGAACATAAATTTACAGTGAGGCAGCCTATACTAAAAGTCACATCTGATGATTCTCTATTTGGAAATACCCTGTTTCAATGTCTCATTTACATTCCACATTAACTTATGTTTCAAATACTCTTTAAAAGTTCTAAACAGTTGACCATATTTCACCCTTCACCATTATTAACCTATAGGAACAGACTTGACAGATTTGAGAGCAAGGCAGCAGCCAACTAGTTAAATCAGCAGTACTGGAAGCATAATGTGCACCCACTGAGTCACCAAGGTTATATAAACTGACACAGCAAATTAATACAACTGCTTCCCTGCCTCCCAAAATACAAACCACCCAACTACTCAGCCATTACAAATGATATTTATGTTTCAGTGCTAGGAGAACAATTGTCAGAGCCCAGAAACTGAGCTACCTGCTCATTCAAGAAGAGATCTGGAGGTCAGATCCGAGGTGTGTCGAGCACAGGGATGTGCCACTGGCACTTGCACTGCCAGTCACTTCGCTCATCTGAGGATGAATGCGGAAGCCAAGACTTCGCAGATCACTCCAGGATATGTCTGGAGCGATGAAAGTCCTGCAGGAAATCAGTCCTCGGGTGCTTCACAGACTGGACTGCACCTACCTAAGTGGTTACAGTGCAAAAGAACACTGTGAAGTAGCTCAACTATAAAATATGGAAGAGCTATGATTAGAAGTACTCTGAAAAATACTTCTCTAGGTACACACACTTTGTGACTTGAAGAACTTAACAGCGTTGGTATGAACTTGGAGTCTCCCGAAGTGTAAGACTCTTAAGAGAAACAAAATACTTGTTCAATATAGTCTTTAAAAAGTCATAGCACAAAGAATTCTTAAAATAGAAGCTTGCAAAGCGCATTATATTGTCAGAGCAAATCTGTCTCCATCCTACCAGAGATGCTGGCGCGGTGATCCGCATGTAACTCCACCTATCTTTTAAGGCAAAAACTGTCCTAGTACCACTGCTTGTGGGCTTTAATGCAAAGTTCTGGCAATCATCCAGGACTCCAGAAGGGAGGGAATGCAGCTTTTCAAATTTTCTTTTTAGGTCATGACATAAGAGATCACACTGATGGCCACTAATGCTCCATTTACAAATGCAGAGGGAAGTCTGCAACTTCAGGAAAAAAGGAAGGTGCTTCGAAAAACAATGCTACATTGTACAGAAACTTCATGTTTACACAAAGTATCTAACACTCCTCACAGAGCTCAGCAAAACATAAACTAAAAAATATCATGTACTACATGGAATTGAAAAACAAAGGTAAACCAGCATATTTTTGTCCACGGCAAATATGCAATCCTAACAAACAGTGATGTTTTTAAATGGAAGTTTTAAGAGAAATTGAAGAAAAGCCCAAACGTTTTTATCAAATTTTATCCTGTCCTCTATGCTTAGAACATGAAAGGGTATGCATGTCCATCACTGAAATGACCAGACTACGTCTGAGATCAGTGCATTTTTAACATAAGTAAGAGGTATTCAGAGCTTTTGTTTTCTGTGAAGAAATCCAAATGGTTTTGGTGCCTGAGATGCGGTTAAGTCTTCAGGCAATGATAAAATCGAACACCTTCCCCATACTCTTCTCAGACTTGCCCTTTTAAGTGAAGTTAATGGTTCCATAAAATTTTTTGGCTTTATACAGAACTCTTTACAGAAGCCTTTGCCAGCAAGATAGATGCCATATTGCCTTCTGTATCAAAATAGCAGCTAAGAATGATAAGTGAGGACATCACTGGAACATGGATCCAATTAGCAGAATATGGCAAAATTGACATTTATATAACAAAGTTTCAGGTTAGTCATCGATGACTAAATTTATACCACACAGCTATTAATTCTCACCCTCTGTAGACAGAAGATCAGCAGATTCCAAGAATCAGAAAACCAACAGACTTTTCTGTCCAAAAGACTTCAATAGAATCACAGAGTGGTTGGGGTTGGAAGGGACCTTTGGAGATCATCCAGTCCAACCCCTCGCCAAGGCAGGGTCACCTAGAGCAGGTGACACAGGAACACACACAGGTGGTTTTGGAATGTCTCCAGAGAAGAAGACTCCACAACTTCCCTGGGCAGCCTGCTCCAGTGCTCTGCCACCCTCAGTGTAAAGTTCCTCCCCCTGTTGAGGTGGAACTTCTCGTGTCTCAGTTTATGGCCATTGCTCGTCCTGTCACTGGGCACCACTGAAAAGAGTCCAGCATCCTCCTCTCGGCACCTGCCTCTGAAATATTTATATACATTAGTGAGATCCCCTCTCAGTCTTCTCTTCTCCAGGCTAAGCAGGCCCAGCTCCCTCAGTCTCTCCTCATAAGAGAGATGCTCCAGACCTCTAATTATCTTTGTGACTCTCCACTGGACCTTCTCCAGGAGCTCCTTCTCTTTCCTGTACTGAGCAGCCCAGACTGGACACAGCACTTCAGACGTGTTGTTCAAAACTCCTGTGTTCATCCTCCCCAGTAACTTGATGACTGTGGTAGGGCAGAAAACAACTGATGCCAGACAAAATAGGAAATTGAGCCGTATCACAACATAGGCAGACAGCATTTTCATGCTTACAGGATTTAAGAAAGCCTCTTTGCTAAATTAATACTTGAACAGTTTACACAATTAACACTTAGCTGGAAGCATACTAATTACTACAAAACAACCTCCCCAGCTCCCCCCAGTCCAACACACCCTGAGCTTTCAAAAAGTTTTCTCTTATTCCAGATGCTAACTCCTTCAGTATGTTTACGTGTAGAAGTCTCCATGTCCCCTGCTCTGTCAAGCAAGCCAAGCTCTCTCAGCATCTTGTGAAGTAAGTTCTCTTCCTATAACTCAGTCATTTCTCTAGCACCTCATTTGCAGCTGTCCACTGGAAATCTCATGATTAATCCATCCTTGGATGTTATTTACACTGCTCACAGTTGAATTAATCCTAATAGTTCATTTTTCAAAAGAGACTTCAAAACTGAGATTGTTGTCCTCCTAAATCATTCTCACTCAATAACCTGTCACTTGCAGAACTTTTTGGTTTGCTATTTATTGTCTGTGCTAGATAAAACCTTTCCTGTTTTCTCGTCTGTTCTAGAGTTAGTCCACAACTCCTTCACATATCTAATTAATTTTCACTCCATGGATTTCATTAGACTGAATAATCACTAATATGGAGGAGAAATCTTCATTGGTAGAAAAGCACCCTGAACTCTACATAGGGATAGAGCGTGGGAGAGAGGGAGAGACAGAAGTACCTCTGCCAGACTTCCTCCCATCCTGCAACTAGTGGACATTTTCATACCCATTATGGTTTCCCAAATGTGCTGAAAATCAAGGACTTGGCTTTCTATTCTGTCAGCTTTCCTACAGCTTTGCATCTGAAACACGTTCAATTGTAGTAAGAACCAGATACTAAATGACTGGCAGCACAACCCTCTAACTATGCACCAACAGGCAAAAAGGGAGAAAATACATATGTTATCCAAACCTACAATGTGGACAGACTTCTTCCAGTCACAGTTTTGTGGAGACAGAAGCTGAAGCTGCAGGCCCCTCCTGAGGACTCTGCACTCCAGCAAGGGACAGAAACTACCCTGCATCTGACACTAACCGCATGGATAATGGTGCTCTTTAAAATAAAGGCTTAGGACGTTGTGTCAGCAAAACTGCAATTCCCACATCACTGGTGACCTGCAAACCCCGAGCCTATCAAGTACCACCAGTTTCATTTCCTACCCTTGTGAATGCGCAAGAAACTGAAAACAAACTGTGTGGTGTTCAGTGTGTCTTCGCTACGAGGTGTGGCCTTCCAGTTTAATGTTCAATAACCAGAGAAGAGAGAATAAATCTATGAGGATTTAAGATTATGATCAAGGGAAAACCCTCCTGAGCCAATGGAAACGCTGGTGCGCGAGGTCTGGAGTGATTACATAATCATCTAATTAAGCCAGAAACTTATTCCTATAAATGGCACCATTCCTGTTTGATTTAAAACGAGACACAGCCAACTACGTTTTGATCAAGTCTCATTTATGCAACATCAAAATAGAACTAGCTGCCTTCTACATAAAAGGGAAAAAAGGGCTGAGTGACATTTCCACAAGATTCTTATTTCACCCTAATCCACAGAGTAACCCGAGTGATTAAAAATGAAACAATGTGTTTAGCCAAAACTGCCTCTTTACCTCTTTCGGCCTTAACTCACATGCTCTGTCAGAAATCTGCAATCTAGAAATATTACGTATATATAAAAATGTTTTACTGATTTTTTAAAAATAGCTCAAATTTTAAATATCTATTTTTATTATCCATTATTTCACTCGCAAAAGCAAACACATCCCCAAAAGGGATGGCACACTAGCTACAATACTGAAGACTCATGTTTGTACAGTTTCAGCTCCACTGCCTTGATACAATTTCACATGACATACCTAACACTCAAATAAAATGGGCAGAATAGTTTACCCGAATATCCACATTTTTGTTCCTTTTACTGAAAGGAGCAGAGAAGCATTCAGAATTCCTACATGCTCACATGCACACCTCAGCCATTCACACACATCACTAGAACCTGAGCAGAACAAGTAGTTTAATAACACACTGCTGGGAAAGGCGGGGCTCAGATTTATGTAAGGACATGCTATAAAGAAGGAATAAATTATTTCTACTGCAGCTTTTAAAACAATTATACTATTTTTGAACATTGTAAGAACCAGAATAGTATCATATTTAGAATACCACTACAGAAAGAAATGGTGTCATGTAGAGAAACATAAAAAGTGTATAATCTATTACGGTGCATTTATTTAGTTACAAATCAAACTGCCTGCACTTACAGTTACATTTCTAGCTTGAAATAGAAGCAGCATGCCAAAATAAAGAATACTGTCATTATAAAACTCTTCAAAAATTCATTTACACCAAGATAAAAGTCACAGGCAGCAAGAGCCTACAGCATTTTTGGTGGTCTTTCAGCACCCCGAAAAGTACTACAGCTGGTCTTGTTAGAGAGTTGAAAAGTAGGTAAATGAGTATTTTTTAACTTGTCATTAACCTTAGCATACGTTGGTGGTGAGCAAAGAGATTATCAAAAAATACATGTTTTGCATTACTTTTTTTTGTCACAAAGCTAGAGATGAAAACGTGATTTAAAAAAAATAACAATAATCCTGGTCACCATAGAGGTGTTAACCTTTCCAATATTAATGTTCATACTAAGGCTTCTACTTTCTGCTACCTCTTCCCAGAAGTACTTGGAGTAATATTGCTAAGGCTTATATTTCAAACTATTCTTCAATTTCATATTCTAATCCTTATATAATTCCAAGGTTGGCCCCCACCCCACACACAAAACAGCTGTTCTACTGTCCAAGATATGATGGCAAATAAGGAAAAAAATAAATACTTGCAGCTGTGCCCCTCTTTGCCCATACTTCCATTGCAATTTCAGGAAACAAGAACAAGTAGAGGGACAACTTCTGTCAATATGCACAAAGTAGTTACTAATATGAAATGGATTATACCNATATATATATGTATTGCTTCCAACACTGACAATTTTAAGTGCAGAGTGGTCACACCCCATTTAGCAGAACAGAGGGTAAATTTTGCCATCTTTAAGCAAAAAATCAACTGATCTGACTAGACTTATGGAAAACGTATTTTTACAAATTAATTATTTCTAATCAACACAAATGTAAAGAGTTCTCCCACATCAGATTAATTGCTTAAAACAAAATATTCAACTTTACATAATTATTTAATGTGAATATCAACGTTAGTGGTCAAAACTATAACTCATAATTAGAGGCTTGATAAAGGCATGCTCCAACAGGTTATTAAAATAACAAATAGTTCAATCTACTCTTATCTTTTGGTCCTGAACATCCACTGAAAAAAAATCTATGTGAATAGTAACAGAAAAAAACTCTTCCAGTGGTTATGTAAAAGAATATAAAAAGAATCAGAGTAGAAATCTACCTTTTATTTCTACTCCAATTAGTGCACAGTTCTAAACACCATTAGTTACAAATTAACAGCATAAAAATGTTATTGGCTGCATTATTAAGAACATTGTTTCGTATAGTATAGGGGGCTTATATGGATGTAAATAGCATTAAACATATACCTTTAGAATTTACTTATTTTTTACTTATTGTTTTATTTATCTAAAGGAAATTAGCATAACTGTATCCATGCTAATACATTCACTGCTCTATTTTTTATTGCTGGTTTTTCTTCAGATGATAATTCTCTGTCTCCTCTCATCCTCTGGTGTCACCCCACCCTTAGACACGCCTGCTTGAATTTTAGCTAACAAGATATCTGTGTATTTGAATTCTTTTACTAATTCTGATTAATATTACTTTGACAATAATGCAAAGCAACAGACAAAAGCAAAGCAATAAACAAAAGCCCTGAAAAAATAGGCATTTAGTCACCATTTCTTTCAAATTTGCTAAATCGAGTTGATAATTAACCTGTCATTTACAGCACACCCTTTGCAAAGCAAGCAATGGTGGTAACTGAGGAAATTAATTAAGCTAACTTTAATTTCATTTTGCATTTTAAATTAGCTTGGCAAGTTAAGGTGATGAATAACAAAGATGATAATAAAGTTCCACCTACATGAATTCTTCTGAGTATTCTCAGTGCCTCCCGGAGATGACATGGCAGTAAGAAATAAGCAAGTAAAAAGAAACCCAGCACTGGTCAAGTGAAAGCTCCAGTTACCAAGCAGCCTCAGTGATGTGCATCTTCACTGATGCAGAACAAAGACCTTTGCCAGAAGGCTGCTTTTTCAAAGCAGTGGTACCGCGACGGGCAGTTTCCGATGGGTCACTCGCACGCAGATGCAGCTGCACACACATGGATCCTTCAACTCAGCGCCTCCCCAGAACCTGAGCACAAGCTCCCAGCAGCTGGGCTCCACCAGAAATGCAGGCATGTATTTGGGAAGATACCACATGCTGCTGAACCAAGGGGTGCTGCGGAGACTGAAATCTTCCCAGCGGGATATAATCTGATGACACGCAGCTACAGCAGGCGTTTATTTGGCAGAGAGCTGGAAGCGTCTGAAAATGATTCAGGAGCAAGGGAAAAGGTACAGAACAGTTCTGAATTCTTTTTTTTATTAGGTGATGTTCACAAGGCTCTCCCCTTAAAGTGCCTTTCCTTAACATGTCTTAGCTCAGATACCCCACAAACCAGATTACACACTATTCTCACTTCACACATAAAATATTAAAAGCCTTGGATGTGATTTTTAAATAAATTAGGAACAGTATTCTCTGCTGAAAACTGATTTTTCTGTATTACATATCCAGGCTACATTTTCATCAAAAACTTACAAAAAAAGGTTATGCGGTTCAGAAGGAAAAATAGAGCAACAGCGTATGACTGAGAATCTTTGGCTCTGGTGATGCTGCAGTTACACAACAGTGCATTTATGTTTCAAAAACTGTAAGGCATTCCTCAGAACTGGGAACACTGGCACACGTTGCCTCTTCAGTTTAGGAGGGTGCACAGCAGTGCCAGAAACCAGGATAGCCATAGCAATTCCTTTCTTTGACTTAAAAAGATCACATTTTGAAAGCCTTCTCTGCAATTATCAAAATCCAGAGTAGGAGCAAAAGGCAATTATATAACAAATACGTCTCCAAGTGACATAATTAAAAGTAAAAATACCCAGAATGTTTGGCCTACAAAATTCAGGTTTGTCTAACTAGTGAAAATAACACCACAAATATCTACGTGAAAGATTAAAAGAATAATAATAATCATGAGATAATCCCGCCTTCAGTCTGGACTTCGGTAACTAAAGGATGAATTCAAGTTAGAGCTGCAGACAAAACACGCTTCTATTTTTTTCTCCATCAGTCATTTAAGCAAGAGACAACTAAAATACTACACCTTTAAATATTTTCTTTTCTACATAAACTGAGTATGACAGGACTTATGTTCCCATGAAATTGTTTCCTATTATCTACACAGTTTGCTATTCACCCTGGCAATGGTTGAAGAAAATCCCTTTTGTTACCCTGGCCTCCTCCACTCCTCACAAAACCAGGATTCTGCAAGACTGACTCCAGCACAGGGTAAACTTCCCCCACAGCCAACAGGAGCTGCACCTGCACACCCATGAGGCATCTTATTTTAAGCTGCAATGATGCCAAATTTGTTGTGATACATCTGACCTCTGAAAGGGCTTTTGACTTAGTGCAATACTAGATTATAAAGAGAGTAGGACTCAAGGGAAAAAAAGAGAGAACTACAAAAATGCTCCACTATTAAAATTTCTTGGGAGGATAAACCAGCCCCCTCAAAATGCAAAGCAAAGACAAGATGAGAGGGCATACAGGTTCCTCATGAAAAAAACCCCACAAGATTCTCTACAAATATATGTAGATTAAGCAGAATTTAATAGAAATGAGTGTTCCTGCTCTTCACTCTTACCCAGTCAGAAATAGCATTTAAAAAACCTGACAAACACAAGGTTTCAGAAGTATCAGTAACGTTAGCATTCTATGGGTTTTATTAATTTATTGGCTGAATAGTACTTTCAGGGGACAGCCATCACATAAAATCCTGAAATCTAGTTGAGCATGGAGGCTACAAACTGCACAGTCAAATCTGTAACATAAAAAGTTATATTACAGCCAAATACACAATAAACCAAAAAATAAAAATGAAAAAATAAATAAACAAAAATGCATTTAAAGCATTAAACCAGAAGTGGTTTGGGGCAGAAGAGACAAAACTAAAACTTATCTTTGATCGGCCAAGTCACAAGAGCACACACCATTTATTCCAAGGAAATCCGACTATCTAGTTTGCCCACAAATCATCTGGTCTCTCTATAGCATCCTTTTGAGATTTCCTTTAGAAACCCTACTCTCTATTTACAGCTTTGAAAATTTAGGCCTTTTTCCAATATATAGCCACCTTAGTAATGAATGCCATTTTATCACTAAGATCCACCCAAGGCTGTATTGACACTACCTGTTTTCACCTCACCACTTGAAAATAAAATGAAATATTAAATAACAAATAATAATAATAAATGAGCAAAAGCAAAATAATTCCTCATCATATCAAATTATTAAGAGCTGGGGTTGTTCAGCCTGGAGAAGAGAAGGCTCCAGAGAGACGTCACGGTGGTCTTAAGGGGGCTTATAAAAAGGAGAGAGAGGGATTTTTTTTTAATGGGCAGATAGCAACAGGAGAAGGGGCAATGGATTTAAAATGAAAGAGCACAGGTTTAGATTAGATGTTAAGAAGAAATTCTTTACTCAGTGGGTGGTGAGGAACTGGTCCAGGTTGGCCAGACAGGTTGTGGAAGCCTCATCCCTGGAAGTGTTCAAGGCCAGGCTAGATGAGGCTCTGAGCAACCCGGTCTAGTGAGTGGCACCCCAGCCATGGCAGGGGGGTTGGAACTAGATGATCTTTAAGGTCCCTTTCAGACCAAACCATTGTATGATTAAGTTAGCTGACAATCCAGCCCTCCTTTTGGCAAAGCATAATGGAATTGGCTTTCTGATGTAGTAATCTAAGGTAGAATTGTAGATAATTTCATTTCTACATGCCAAATATGCCAAACCTTCCCTTTTTTTCCCTCTTCCATTGAAATGCAAATTCTATTTCTTGTATAGAAAATATTGTCTGTCCTGAACACTTGATGCTTATTAACATATTAGATAACAAATTTATTTCCAGCCATCTTCAAAATAAATACATACACAAGATATCACCCATTGTAGATCGACTCCCAGTCATAATACTTAATCCAGCAAATGTTTTGCTGCCTTGGCAAAGGCAGCTAATACATCTTCAATTACACCTCATGCCCAATTTGCGTTGCCAATTCAGAAAAAAGTCACATTTAGAGCATTAGCGAGAGGCAAGCAATTGCTTTTGTGTATTATCCCAGAAAATGGAAAACTTCCATTGTTCCTGGGTATGTATTCAGAGATAGGACAAGTTCTCAAAGTATGCCAGTAAGTTTGATAACTTGGCCAAACAGAATCAGACGTGCAACTCTGCACCACCCACCTGTGGGCTACAGAAATGTACATCTGAAGCTCATTTCAGTGTTGGTAGTATCTGCCCACATGTATAAAGATTCAATTATTTACTGGGGAGGGCCGAAAGCAGTGAAAGACCAAGAGTGAACTTTCCTTAAATTACTCTATTTAAAATGATTTTTTAAAAAATCACTATTTTTTAAAAGGCTTGATTTTAAGGCCATACCTATTTCAAGGAAAGCAAAAAAGAAGCAAAACCAGAAGATACAACTAGCTAGATACAGTCCTAGAAACTTTAAAAACATGGCCTGAGAGTTAAATAGATGCAAGAGTCTGCAAACTTCAAAACATAAAAAGTGAAATCAAAAGCAAGGTAGCTATAAGGACACTTCGGAATCTTGTTTCCTTCTCCATCTCTCTCATCCTATTACACCAAAATGGAAGACTTCAGTAGTTAAATGTATTTTCCTTTCACTCCAGGTTTGATCAGAAGTGCCCAAGTCTCAAACCTTTCTGTTCCCTAGAGAATGGTTATCAAATATAAGAGTCTTGGTCAATTCTTGCCACAGACAACACAAGACATCCAAAGTTGCAAGGCTCTCCTTCCATAGCCTGGATGGTAAAGTAGGCAGTAAAACACAGTATTAACCAGAAATCTATCAGGATATTTTCAGCTTATAGTAAAATAATGAGGAAAACCCCTGAAATCTGAATATAAACCTGAAATTTAATTCCATTTTAGCTTTATTACAAAGAACTAAGCAATTCTTTCCCAACTGTTTTCTGATATGACAAAGTAAGAGTTGTCTGTGCTACAGGGTTTAAATATTTCAGTTTTAGAGCACAGAATGTTAAAGTAATTTAACTCCATGTGGCTGGAACGAACTTCTACCACAATGTCATCTTACTCTTGCTCAGAATAAACATACAGGATTATGTGCTCAAAATTACAGCTCGACTTCGAAAGCAGCTACATCACTGAATGTACAAGCTTTGTGAACCACGAGCTGTAAAGACCTCCACTGCATATTACCCATGCATCTGGAAGGCAATATGAAGAGTAGGAAAAAGGAGTTTTGTTTTGACAGCCACCAGAACACAATATGATAAAGAGGATCCCTAGACTGGAAGAAAAAAAAATCATTTTGACACACTATTGGTTAAAGCGAGCAGATTTTACAAAGTGGAGAACAAAGAGATGGAGTCAACAGACTGCTCCAAATACTGTGTGCTCTTAGAAGAGGGAAAAGTGAAAATCAGGAAATTAAAGTTTGGATATAAACATATTTAAGCTCCTGATAAAAGGACTGCAAAACTGCAATTTCAACAGCAGCATCCTAGATGCATGAATAGAGATGACAAAAAATCTGCCTATCAAATGTGACCCAATGACTTAACCTTGAAGGCAAAAGCAAGAAAAAACACCTCTTTATCTCACAGGTCGCCTCCTCAAGCTGTATTTTGATAAAGCTCTTAAAACTTATCAGGCCTTGTTTGGGAGAGACCTCTGATTCAAAAGTCTGAAAACATATTTTGTTGCATTGTAAATAGAAGCGCTAAAAATGGTCACATGACCTCTTTCCCTGAGCTTGAATGGAACTAATCCTGTTAAAGCCTAGAAATATGCATGACTCAGTTGCCAAAGCCATGCACATATTTTCCCTTCCAAAGTTGCTGCCACCTTTCATTGTCCAAAAGTGCTGTGCTGCTGATCTCTAAACAGCCTCTAGTGCTTTAGTTTTCTTTCCAGAAATGAACTCAAAACATCGCATCCAAAACTTTTAGTAAAAAGGCACTTATACAAACAATTTTAAAATCTATCATATATATAGTTCCCATTTGGATAAATTAGAAGTAAACTTCTATTTCTGAAATAAACTCAACAGCATATGTTATTGCCATTGTGCAATTCTACTACTTTTAAAACTTTTTTTTCCTACTCTCTCACTGCTGATTACCTACCTCATTATCTGCTCCATTCTTCCATCTCCTAATGAGATTAACAGTATTCTGTAACTATTTACTACACAATCCCAGCTGTTCTGGAACTAAAGGAATGTTAACTCAAAAAAGAAAAAAAAAAAACTAAAAAATGGTACCATGTGCCTAGAAGAATGATGGAATGATTTGAAATCTCTGTGCAGTCATAAATGCACCAGGTTTCAAGTATCAGGAGCAAATAACCACATATGTGCTATCTAATTTCCAGTTTCTCAGCTGTAAAATGAAAATGATACACACCCTTTCTAAACCATGCAAAAGCACAACCCATCAAACACTAAAATCAAAACCATACACAAATACCAACTAAAATTAACTCTACTATTGCAAGAAATTGCCAAGATTCAGAACAGAAAACTTTTTTTTAGCATCTTTATGAGTCTCAGCCAAGACAGGACAGCACAAAGCCTAAGCCAGTTCCAACAAGCAGTTCTCCAAAGACTGAAATTGGTGCATGCTAGGAAGAAACTCGCAGGCTACTCCATATGGCATACCAATGTTTCCATTCATAAATCCATCATCTTTTACAGCAAAGACTTCTGAAAGATAAAGTACTAAAAAAAGATAAGGAACTGGAAAACCTTTGAAATGTTCTGTCTTGGTTCACACTCACACTTCAGGTAAACAAATGCCAGTGCTGAGTGTCGACAAAGACATCACACACTCATTCTCTGCCTTCTTCAGAGAGAGATGTTTAACATAAAGAAGCAGGAAAGCTTATAACCCTCACTTTCTCAGTATCACAGATTATTAAGTAATAATCAATTTCTATTACTCTGTAATAGAAAACCTTTGTGGTTGAAAGAAGAGAGACTGGAAAGGTTTGTCCTGCCCCTGCACACTGTGGGTGCAGCAAACAAAGGAGAATGTCTGGCTCAGTAAAAACAAGTCTTAAAACAAAAGGAAGAATAGTAAAATCTATTCCTCGCAATGAAATAGAGTACAATCTGCAATACCAACATGAAAATGGCAGGAACAAATTCTAAAACACTGACAAATACAAAAAAAATTTCATAATTTCTTAAAGTAGAATTACATTCTTATTTCATGCTCCTTAAAGGTAGTAACATCAACCAGCAAGAGAGTTAGTGGATTCTCGAAACTTTTCAATGCTGCAATCAGGCATATATATATATATATTCCTTGTTAGGGCACCTTCTGGAGGACACCTGGTATCTTCAAATAATATACTTAAAAGGTCAATGAATTACCACTTTGTACCTTGGCACACACAGTGGGAAGTTGTAAAGGAAAGTAGAAACAATTCTGCTTCTTGGTTATGTGAAGGCAGATTTTGTTTCAATATTAAAATAAGTAAATACTAGGTATATACAAGGGCACTAACAATGTTTTTAGGTTTAGAGGTTACAGACATTTGAAGATTTCACAGATTTACAGACTACACCTGTGTATGTATTTGTATTTACACAGGCACAAAACTCCAGGGAAGTAAAGGTTTAAAACAGAGCTGAGAGGTCTGTGAAGCTATGCAGCGGCCTTGTGAGTCACACCTGCACTCTCAGAGTCAGGGCCAACATATAATTCACATTTTTTCCTGTCTTCATTGTGCAACTGATGGAATGCATCATTGAATTCAAGTTTCTAGTGCAGTGCTATTTTGAACCTCAGACTAGACTAATTTCTTAATTCCAGTAAAACTTGCTTTCTCTCCTGAGCAAGGCATAAGAACTCAGTGCTGGTGAACGTGAGAATTGCATTTGGACACTGAAAAAAGTACATACAACTCTCTTTTAACCCTTCTAGCAAACATATTAAAGGAATTTTTTTGTGGTACATTAAGTCCTGCATATTCAGATAGAATGATCTTGTATCTCTATGAAAGATATTTTTATGTAAGACATTTACCATCCTTATATCCTGGAAGCTATTACTTTTTAGCATATGGTATTCAAATTCACAAATAACAAGTTACTATTATAAAAAATGGCATTTCGGGTTTCTCCATTGAAACAGATTTTTAAAGCACAATGATTTCAAGTGCAAATGCATTAAAAGATGCAAGCGTATATGAAGGTATTTTAAACAGTTCTTTCCTAGACCCTGCACTGGGTATTTCACGAACAGAACATTGGTGAAGACATTTCACTCTGGACAGTCATGCAAAGATAAATTAGTTGAGGATGTACAAATTAATATACTTGTAATACTAAACTGTAAAGACCCATCTACTCAACTACTTAACATGCTCCAGTTGGAACCAACCTTTCCTGGTTTTTTTTTTCTTTTTAGATTACAGTGTTAGGTTATCAACTTAGGACACACTGCCTGCCCTTGCTGCTGCCTTTTCCTTCCTCTGTGACAGGATTCATACGGATATCCACCGAATTATCTCAGTGTGCTTCATCAACCAGAACTAAAGCCAACCAAATGACAGATCATTTTTGCCAAAATCTAGTGAGCCCTGGAAGCAGAACAAACCAGAAAACTCAAGTAGGAGCCCCACGTTAGATTGGGCAAAGCTGCCCTAGAACCCAAACATCTGCCATTATGTAATGAATCCTTCACAACAAGGAATCTCCTACTCTCCCTATTTCCAGGCAGCTGATGAAAGGCAGATACTCAGATATTAATGTAAGGTCCAAAAGGCCAGAAAAGGACTGGCTGAAGCCAATATAATGAACATCCCTACTTCACAATCCAGGTCAACAACAAAAATTTTAGAGGGAACAATTTAGTAAGTCAGAAATCCAAGAACATTTCCTCCAAACATGTATTTTCAATCAATTGTGCACCTGGATTTTTAGTAGTTTAAGCCATATTTCCTGGGAAATGTCAGGCAAAACAGTGAAAGTTGTTGCCAAAATCAAAACACTGAATCTATTGTTTGTTTTAAACCTTCTTCTTGTCATCTTCTAGAAAGAAATTAGATTAGCTTGACAAGATCATTCTTGACATTTTCTTAGCTATTACTCCCCTCTCTTCTGTCAGGTACAAGTTTGTCCACCAGTTCACTGTACAAAACCCACACAAATTAGGCTGAAAGACGTTTAATATCCATTTTCCAAGATTCATCCATCTATGCTTATCTAGCCTTCTCTTGGCTACCAAGACAAGTCTTCCATAACCGCTATTGGAAATCTGTATCCGTTACAGAACCAGATGCCTAGTTTGGTATAAATTTCGAGGTCAACACACAGCTAGCACATTCCTCTTCCATCAAAATAAGTGTCTTTGTAAAGTACTTACTGTCAAATAACGGTAAAAGTCTCTATTAAAATAACAAGAGGCCAAGAGAGGAATTACTTCGGAAACCACTCTTCTTCCAGAAACTCACTTAAAACACCTAATCAATACAAACGAAAAAACCAGGATTCACTGTTCTCACAAGCACCAGATACTACAAAGTAGCTGCCTTGCTTTGGATCAGAAGGAGCCTGGCATTATCTTCCATTTTGTATTGAGTTGCTCTATGTTGAAAGCTGTCAAATCAATCAACACAAGGGTTGGTTTGGTAAGTCACAGAAAAAGTGACATTTTACATAATCTGTGTTGCTTATCTGTTACTGTAACTGTTATTTTCCTTTTGTAGAATCACACAAAGATGAGATAGTAAAGAACTGAAAAGGCAAAGGAATGCAGCTGATAGAAATTTCCATCCCTCCTTTCAATTTCAAGAGACAATTGATTGACGTAAGTCAATGCACCCGACTTCATTCTCATAAATACTAGTCACAAACCCACAGTCATATCCTATCCAAAGGAAGAGATAATAGCAATTCTCAAGCTGATCAAACACTAACATCAGTAGGTAGAGTAAGCCTCAGTTTAGGATTTACTGAAAATGGGATTGTGTTCCATCTATGTACCACAGACAAAGCAACAATATATGACAGAGTTTCCACCCATTACATCGTATATTGGATGTATATTTGTATATATCATCGAGTATCTACAACAAGTCGAGCTACAAAAATTAAACTTGTCTGATAGCATAATACTGTGAAAATTCCCTAAAAACAGCCAGACAAAAATCTAACATGTAACAGCCTACAACATGTGCCAAAAATATATCCATGCTAGAAAAGACATCAACCAGTTGAAGACAAAGCCCTTAACTTCAAAAACTGAACACCAAGGGAAGGGCTTGAATTAGATAAGGGAATCTCTGAAACTTAGATAAGACAACAAAATATCTGTGTTCTCCCTACACTTAGGACTCTCCCAAAGAAAACAGCAGCAAGAACAGGTAAAATGAAAAATAAACAGCCTGCTGGGTCAACATAAAATTAACACTGTCAAATGTAGAAGGGCAACAGTTCCTTACTAGTTTCACTCAAAACACGAATGACTGTAACCCTTACAAACATTTAGGTAGAAAATAAAAATAGAATTTACCTTTGAATGTCTCCAGTTCCTTCCTGTTGGAGAAGAGCAAAAAAAAAAAAAAAATTAGAAATACTACATCTAGAACTACAGGATTTATTTTACGTGCTTTAAGACTCACTAAAAGACAAAAATCAAGGAATTTGATTGTCACCATATATAAGGGTAATATTACCAGGCGTTTATCTAAAGCAAACAAAATCAACCTGTTTAGAAATTAGGCCACCACTTCTTTATAAACATGTACAATTCTACAAATATAGCACATTTATATCTAGCTACATAATTTCCAGATACACTGTTCCAAAAAGAACCAAGAGTTCTTAAGGTTTTAGTTACTAAAGCATCCTTTGCTTAGCAGAGCTTTACCAATTTACAGCACAGTGAATAACAACTAATGTCCCATTTTCATCAATGCCATTCAAAAACAATTTGGCAACACTGAAGGAGAAACATCGGACAATATCACTCAGTTAAAACAGAGAGACAGGCAAGGAGACATACAGTGACATTCCTCAGAGAAGAGGATTTTCAAGTATGGAATGTGACAGACAACCCACAGTGCTCATGTATCAGAAAGCTAAGAAATGAAGTAAAAGATAGTAATATCTTTTTTGCCTTCATACCAGGCCACCTTCCACTTTTAGAAGTTATGCAATTGTGAATGCAGAGCCTATAAAATGAAGAGAAATATTCTCTCTGTTTTAAAGAAATTGCAAAGTGCCCCAATTGTTATTACTACAAGGTAGTGATTCATCATGAATTTAAAAGGCTAAAGAAGAATCAACACAATAGCTTAGATAAGGCAGAATGCTGGCCTTACAAAACACTCATTTACATCAAACTTTTTTCAGTCTGTGCCTCACAGAATGCCTAGTTAAATTCTGAATTTTGAAGCAAAAGTGACTGTAAGAAAAATAAATAAAAGACTGAATTAACATTTGTCCAGATAAATTATTCTATTCAGTATCCACACACTAAAGCACTCTTCAGTCACCTACCAGAGACACTGTTTCACAATACATATGCTATACCATAATAACTCCTTCTACCCCTCAAGAGATGATGCAATTCAGCATTTATTCTTGCACCAAGAACAGAAAAAACCCTCTCAAAGCTGAAACAATTTATTTTCTAAGCAGGACAAAGTATTCTAAAAGAAGCAAGAGAATGCATTTACCTCCACATTTTCAGAGAGCATCCAACTTTTGTAACCAAATGTTAAATACAGGTTTTTGAAAGAATGCATGCTTTACCAGGAAATAAGCTAGAGTGCGATTCACAGTAAAGAATTCTATTAGTTGCAACTTCCTGTAAGTATCTATTTCCTTTCCTGCTTCTCCTCCATCCCTTTCCCAAGCTAGTTTTTCCCTTTTATACCAGAGAAAAAAGCTACTTTACAACACCTGTGATTTGCAGGTTCATACCCTAAAAAATTTTTCCTACCCTGCATACTCTAAATATAGCTACAAAATTCTTAAACACTCTCACAAGTTGCCCTCCTTAATTTTAAATAATGGCACAGTAGTTGAGGAAACAACAATCACAGGAAATGCTTGTTTTCCATGGACTGAAACAAAACCGTACTGGAGGAAACATCTTGTGAAAGTAAGAAGGGAAAAACTACATTACTTGCACCTAAAATCAGGAGATTTTATGACACTTGTCTACAAAAGGAAAGATGAAACAATTACTGCCATTGCGCTGAAATAGGTTAGCAAACAAGATTGTAATATAGTAACCAAGTGACAATCACTGATTCTGTGTATACCTCCAGAATTTTCCTTTTCATCCATAAATACTTTAAGGGTTGAGATGCATTCAGATGCTGTCCCTATATCCATATACATAATTGCCATTCATTAAGAAAGTTGGAAATTAATATTTGACAAAAACTTTTTCCAACACATACCTCCGAAAAATTAAAAGTATCTATGATTAGCATACAGTAAAAATACAGATTAGAATTACATACTGAAGTACATGCTTGTTGAAACCATTTTCAGCATCAGCAGCATGGAAGATTTTTTTTCATTTAAGTCAAATTATACAAATAAAAAGTTTTGAAGTTTTAGAATTTTAATCCTAAATCTCATTTACCAGCAGCTTTGGTAAGAACATGACACTAAACTGAAAAGTGGAAAGGAAACTGACCTGTAATGACCTTGGCGAAACAGATGGCTTAAGAGGATATCAGTATATTTTCCAATTGGGTAATTATGACCTTGCACACAGATGCACAGAGAAAAATGCGTAACAGTATTACACTTCTCCCCTCTATACATACATAAATATTTTTGTATTTATTGATAAACTGTCAGAAAGAAGATACCTCCTATGCCTTCTCTAAGAGTCTAGAGAGAAAAAGTCATCAGCAGAATACACTGAACTCACGTTAAGAATTGAACTACATATTCGGAACACAGACAATATAAAGAAACAGCAATTTGTGAGAGTAATTAACGCGAAAAAGAGGAAACTGAAAACAGTTTTGGAAAAGTGGCCTTCAAAGCAAGGTTAAAAGACAAGCAGGAGGAAACATATAAGGTAACTGAAAACACTCTATAGGGAAATGCTCCTGGATTTTAAAGCGTTTTCATCCAAAAGAACATCCATGAACTTCATAGATGGATGAGATAATCCTTTCCACTACTATTAGAAGCAAAATACACGTCTGCCTTGCCTCTGGCCTTGCTACACATGAAGGCTCTTGAAGCCCAGTGTGGTCTGCTCAGCATCTGTCGAGGATTCAAGGAACTCCCATGCTGAGTCTGACCCTAATACAACTACCTGGCATCTGACTCTATGCTCTTCAGCCACTAAATTTCAGGTTACTGACAACAAACCTGGCTAGTTCCTCCTACAAGAACATGGTTAAGAGTAAGCTTTCAGAAGAAAGGACAGAATTAAAAGGCACGTTATAATATAAATAGCTCTTTTCAGTGAAAGATGAAGTTCAGCATCTCTGAGCAAGAAAAAAGGCTAAAATAACAGGCTAAAGTCTAATATAATCAGACTATAAAGGCATGGAGACACTTCAAAAGTAAGCTCGTTCTGTACGCAGAGCAATTTACGAATCCCAGCTTCTTTCCTGAGAGGCAAGAGGCTGTACAGGCTCCACCAACACTGAAGTCATGTCCATGAAAACTATCTGGCCACACATATAGGCAATAATGTTAATCCCTGCCTTTCCACTTGTTTGTTTCCATAAAATAGATGGAGAGGGACTTAATTACGCTGTGAAATTCTATACCCATCAAACTCAGTTACCAGTTTTTAAGTTACCTGCAACGTTCTAATGATGATGCTGTCAGCGGTCTCAACTTCTTCATTCACAGAAAAGTTGAGATTCAGGGTTTGTGGCGAGAAAATACAATTGTGGAAACAACAGGTGAAACAAGCCATCTACAACATATGACTCGTCCCACAGAGCAACTGACATGACCAGTTAGAATTACAATCTAATTAGAAGGCAGATACAAATTCCCAAGGACCTTTCCATTCCCCTCAGGCTTTTCATTGCATTGCTGGATTAACCCTGCTTTAGTCACTGAGCAGATGAGATGGACACTAGGAAGACTGTACCGGTATCACTGACAAACAAAAATAAATCCAGAAAGAACAATATGGGAGGACCAGGAGGCGAAACTATCCTGCTTTAAGTTACTGAGATCAAATGGAATTTAATTTGTTCAGCAACAGCAAGAAAAAAAATCTCAGGTTCTACTGTATCTTGCAAAGGGCTGTAACACTAAGATCAATTTCCTAAGTGTAACTAAACATCATGGAATCTAGTTAAATACCTAGGAGACTACTGAAACACCACATTCTTTACAAAGATGCCAGCAGCCAGAATTGACGGTTTAGTACTTTATCTTCAAGAAAAGAATAGGCAGATAAGAAAGCAGCAAAGTCATAAATTAATGTCAGGAACAATTTTATAACATTAGCTCTAAAAGTAATAGCCAGTAAATTCCAACTACTAGACTCATATACAAAAAAAAGACAATATCAAGACAGCATATGAATGGTAAAAACTGAGAATTAAATTTAAAAGATTTTACAATAATATGTGTTAATAAATGTTAGGTTGTAAATACTATTTATAAAAAATACATTTGAAGAAAGTATAGATGCTTATCAGCAAATTAATCTAAAAATATTTATGGCACCTAACAAGATCCAACCCAAAAACTGAGAAATGCTGCATTTCCTCTGCTGTGTCTGGGACAGTTAAGTTTTCAAAATTATATATTACAAAAAACCACCCTTCCATAGCCTGACTCAAGCTTTAGTAAGCTAGAAAGCCATGAGATCTCTCCTCTGGGACTTTCCTCTGGATGTCATCAGAACTAAAAGCCAAAAAACCGACAACTCAAAACGTATGTCACCAGCACGGTGCACAGAAATAATTCAAGTACTTTTTTTTTTTTTGTACTTGGAATTAGCACTTTTGTCAATCCTGACACAAAACTGTTTTCCCCATCCCTGAGATTGGCTGAGCACCCCTTTGAGATACTTAGGCCAACTACTACTTTGAAATACACTTGAGACTGAAGCAGTGAAAACCCTTTAAGTATGGAAAAATCAGTAAAAACTAACACTGTTACTAAACTACTGTTGGAATTGAGCAGCAGGCAAGGGTTTCTATTCATCTGAAGAAACAGTGAAGACAGGTCAGGATTCTTCATCATCAAAAGTGACATTTTATCCACTAAAGAGCAGAGCAGAGAACTAAGGCATTTAAATAATATTGCAATGGAGGTTATTTTGCTTCCATACTCATGAAGATACAGAAGTAGCTGAAGTCTGTTTTCCAGCAAAACTTCTACATTAACTTCAGTCCAGAAGATGGAACAGCAAATTTTTGTAACAGAAACTACATTAACTGGCAACCATGTTAATAAATACAACTAAAAACAAATACTACCCTAATATACTCAGCAGTTTCAGGGTACAGTGAAAGCATTACTCTTAAGATGTTTCAAAAAATGAAACAAATATTTATCTTGATTAAGAACACTGGGATTCATCTTCCAGGCACTATCATTCAAAGTGACAGTAAAAATGAGGGAGATGGCATTAAAACTGTAGGAAAATGGTAGAAGTGAAATCATTAAAACAAGTTTTGTCCTCTGCTAAGAGACTGACACAGGCCATTTACCACTGGAAACATTCTGAACTGGAATGTGAAATGTGGAATAAGTGCTTACCTCCCTTTAAAAGCTTACGCCTTCAGAAGCAAGATTTTGCACAGGACAGTTTTTATGCTTTTGCTTTCATCTTGCAGTTATCCAAAAAAGGGACAGTTGTTACATTTCTTTTTTAAAAAAAACTTTTATCGTAGTATGCAATGTCATTGGATCACTAAAGCATACATGTATCAACACAGTTTGTTTCTATCATACAACCATAATTTCAGGAACCAAAGTTTAAAGCTGAAATTTGAGAACAGAAAATCAAGAGAAGCTACAATTTGAGAAACTACAAAGAATGTAAGAGAAGCTGAAGTTTAAGAGAACATACAAACAATTCCACCATCAAAGGCCATCTCCACCATTAACTCTACCAATCTCTCCTATAAAGAAAAGCAGTTCCTGCAAATCTGTTTTTGGTAAACAGCCACACAAGAAACTGCAGACCTTATTTTAAGTTGGCCATCAATTTCCCCATAAGCATTAAAAACAAGAAGAATGACAGTATTCAATCACTGGCCAAGCTTTATTCAGTAAGTGGCATACAGTACAGCCCTAATTCAAAGAAACAAGTAAGTAAAAAGAGCTTGTGAGTCCACATGCAATCTTCATCTAAAATGCTGAACGTGGCTCCACACAGCATGAATGCAATTGTGCCAGAGAGAAGTCAAAACTTGTATCTCTCCAGGCATCCTCAACATGTCCCTCAGACGTAGGAATGTAAAATCTCCCTCACAGAAGCGCTGTCAATGAATGCATTTAATACATTTTTTTAAACTACTTTTAAATGAATTGGCTTTCAATGGAAGTAGAAAGGAATTATTAAAGAACTCAGGAAATAATTCATAGCAAAGAAACACAGAATTTATCACGAGGCACAGCACAGAGAATGAATTTTAGTGTGGTAATGACAAGCACCTAAGCCCTGTTCTTCTGCCACTAGCCACAATGAATTAATTACATATATAAATAATGCATTTTTGAGGTGAGGGAGGGTACAAAATGATGATTAAGGCAGTCCTAAACCATCTGTTCCTATTACTGGTACAGTAAGTCTGGACAAAGAATGCCTGGTATTAACAGCTTGACAGGATTTGCAGATTATGCCCACTAACAAGCACCACATAAAGGTAGAGATAAATTATGCAGGATTGACATAATGTTTTAATATTTTCTAGATAACATTATTAAAAGGTGCTGGAGGATACAGAGGATCCAACACAAACATTCAGTTGTTTATTACAGGTCACAAAAGCCAAAGAAAAAAATCTTTTCTTTGCCTATTCAAAAGAAAACAAGACTATAAGGAAAAGGTAAGCATCAAATATCTTTGTAACAATGTCATTGTCTCCCTGTATCAAGCAAAGATAACCAGAGAAAGGGCAAAATTAAATCAACTTAAAAGTGACATAAATTATACTGCACATTCACACTTAGCAAATAAGAGAAAAAACTGCCAAAACCCCTGCAATGTTCAAATCTGCTGTGTGTTCAGCCTTGCCCAATGTTTCCAAATACTGGGAGCACTGATGGGAGTAAAATTCACTAATAATGATGCAGCATACTCCTTTGGGTTTGGCATATGCAGAATATCGTAATGCAAGAGTTCTTGCAAACAAAAGAAAGTTCAGAGCCTTCAAACTACAAAAAAAAAAAGGAAGCAAAATTATCCATTAAACTCCTCCAAAGCTTGTGCAAGTCTCTTCAGGAGCAGTAAGAATTCTCATTCCATGTGTCTGCCCAAAGAAGTGCAACAACTGATGGCCATAAAATTAATTCCAGCCAGTTATCACCATGAAAACACTTGCTGCTGATTGTGCTGTATGCAAACTCATCAAACAGGATAGAAAACATCTTTGCAACATGAGTACAGAAACTCACACAGTGCCTCAAAACTCAAACTCAAAGCCAGTCATCCACCACACATCTACCGTGAAAACTGCCCTGAAGATAATAGAAGTTCTGCATCCAGTCTTGCAAAAATGCTTATTTAGGTACCCAGTAACACGGAGGTGTAGCAGCTCCAAATCTATACCACTAAGAGACTGATCAAAAAGAGTATGGCATGAAAATTCACACTGATGAAAATTTTGATGAGAACTATGAAACATGTAGTTGAGGTCTCAGAAATCATTCACAGTAGACTTAATGTTAGAAGGAAAAGTATACTTGCTCAAAACATTTGCAACAAAGGTACATATACACTTTTTTACATATAAGAAGTTAATTTTATAAATTACATGTGAAGCTTGGAAGGGTTACAAAGGTAAAATTTAAATGTATCACTGCCAGGTGGGAGGGAATCATCACTGAGGATGCTGTACAATACAGAGTACTGTTCTAACCTGTCACTTGAGGAATGCTATGAGATCTAAACAAGAGCCACATATATGGAAGGTTTTTTCTATTTACTTCTGAAATGCTCGTGTTGGTCAGGTCTAAAATAAGCCACCGTATCTACATCCAACAACCCTTACTGTTCCTTTTGTTCCCAAAGCAATTAAAAAGAGGGATAAAGTCTACAGAAGAAAACAACAGTAACGAAGACATTTTCTCACACACAGCCTTAATCTGCACAATGCAATTACCATAAATTTTATACCCTTCTGAACGAGAAAGTAAATCCAACATTCTTCTCCCTCAGAAGCACTAAAGCACCATCATGGCACGGCAATGCACCCAAAAAGAGCTATGACATGTCCAACTCCTCGCCTACTGCACTAATTAGAAAAGCATGGGGTTACACATTATTCGACCACAAATAAGCCTCTAAAATACAAAAATTAGGAACAAATACACATTTTAAGAACTCATTTTCTTTTCAAATAAAGCATTTGTTTAAATCTTATCAAAAAGGAAAAACAGTAGTCCCACTAAGGTTTGAATTTTAGAATTTTACATTTATTTTCCTTCTACGTCTGTTCTCAAAGCTAACAAATACTGAAAAACAGAGAGGGGTCTTAAACATGACATCCTAAAAAAAATTAACATTCAGACAACTATGTTTTAAGTCAAATAACACACAGTAAAATCTATTCACTCCTTTCCAGTGACAAGGACTCTGCTATTCCCAATGTATTCCTACAAAACGCTAGAGTTGGGCAGCTCCTTTTAATCGACAAAATAATCAGAGGTTTCTATTATTCAAAACACGGTGATCTCTCTGAAATGGATACAAATGGAACCAAGAGCTTCATAGGAAGTGCAACTTCAGGTCAGAAACATTTTATCTTACACCACAAGGCTGCCATTCAGGGCACATAAAAAGATGACACAAAAGTGAGCTCCTGACAGTGCTTCCTAAAGTACACTGTGCACTTGGGGAAGCAAGAATTGCCACATGAGACTAAACGGATACAGAAAGTTTTCTGCAATCAGAATATCCTCAGTAGGAGAATGAAGGAAAGGGAGGAAGAATTGTGCTTGATTGAAAAAAGACAGGAAACAAAATGACATGGTTTAATGCTAACATACATCCAAACAATTGCAGAGAGACTAGAGAAAACAACGGTAGAATCTAGACTTCATACAACAGTACTGGTATCCTGATCAATGGATTTAAATACAAAAAAGAGAATATTAAAATTCCAGAGATAAGCTCACAAAAAACCCCCAATCCCCCCAAACACCAGGTTTTTAAATAACTTGGAAAAGATCCTGGACTGATGAATCTAATTTGAAATTAGTACTCAACACAATGACAAAGGGGGAAAAATTGATCTGTTAGAACTGAAATAAAGTTGCTCTATTTAACAGGGATACCTATTTCTTAAAATAAGTTCCCATAGGTACCATAAGCTACGTTTCAGAGGTTTAATGTTGACCTAAAGCACCTTCTTCTAAGTCTCTCATATAGGATTTTTTCAAAAGATTTGAAATACATGAGCTTCTAGCCTAAGCTCTATTGTGACTTTAAAACAAAATTACATTTTGTTACATGCTTAAAATAAGCAGAGTTTCTAGAGTTCATATCCATCTCAGTTTTCACCCCTATATTGTCAAATCACATGAAATACTTTTTTTTTTTCCAAACACAAAACCACTCACTCCCTGAAAATAATTTTTTTGCTGAAGAGAGAGCATAGACTCCTGACCGCCCTGCCCCACTCCTTGATTCTTTCAGCTGGTACCACAGTAAAAACCCCAAACACTAAAGAGAGGAAGACAGGGTGCGAGTTCCAAACACACACCACAAATCACTCACGTCAAGTTAACCGGCTGCTCGCTCTTCAAGTGCCTGCAGTGGCAAATGTCCTTCCTGTAATGAGCTAGCAGTTAATTTCTTACCTAAATAAACACAGCGGTAATGATCAACCAGAAATTACCTGTATTTTTCCTGCTTTGTCTAGGTCTGACCAAATGTAATCAGCTTATAATTACACTAAGTAGCTTGCTTAGCATTCTATTTATAAAACTGATTAGATGCTGCTAAGCAGAGCAGGCAATGGTTTAACACTTTATTTTGATGTTGAAAGCAGAGGCTAGGGGAAAGGGAGCAAGGATGGCAGAGAGAAAAAAAACCACTGAGAAAACCGTAGAAAGATTATTACATGGGACCAAATCTGTTGCTTTATACACATTTTAAATTCGTGTTATTTGGTTAAATAGCACATATTTAGAATTTTGGAATTATTACTCTTAAGTATTTAGATTACTCAAGTAGGTCTGAACAAGTCAGCCATATTATCTGCTGTTGACTCTTCCTGGAGAGAGAATATGGAATTGCCCTGACCTGGAAAAGAGAAAATCCAGGCTGCAGGAAAATTACAGACTATTGCTGAGGCCCTGGCCTTAGGTCAAGACAACTAAACAGGATGTGAAAAACTAAAGGGACATGACATGAGGAATTGCCAGACGTGACAGATAACAGTAAGATACTGCCAAAAGCCACAGATAGCACCATGAGGGATGACTGGATTTTACAGGGGTTTAAAGAGATGTTAGGTGAGAAACAGCCAAATTTCACAGAAAACTGAAGGGGAAGCTTTAAGGTACTGGAGGTAGAACCTGCAACACCAGCACTCCTTCAGTAACTGGATCTGTAACACCGTAGAAGGCTAAGATTCCCTAGATAATAAATAAGGACCAATAGGGAAAAAGCAACCAGGGGTGAATAGGTCTTTCGGGTAGAGACTGGGATTTAAAAAAACCTCACAAAAATAGAAAGAGCTACAGGAATGGCAAGGAGGGTCAAGAAAAAGAACACAGATAAGCTAAGCAAAATGTGGCCAGTCCTGTCTGGCACAGTCCTGCCCTTGATGACTACATCCTCATCAGAACTGTGAAACAAACCAGTTGTTCTGACCTTACTACATGTATAAAACTTGCTTCCACAATCAAGGAGGCAAGGAGAGCGCCAGGGTGCTTCCCCTGGCTAACAGCAGGACTCCTGCCTGGACAGATCAAATAACCTGGTTATCTCCATGTCAGTCAACATCTACATCTACCCACCCCTCCCTAACAGGCTGTCAGACACCGTCTTTGACAAACTGCTCAATTCAACTCCTAATTTCCTAATTTATATAATGAATGTAACACTGCTTTTCTTATCTCCTTATATTAGGTTATTTTTGGCACTGTCAGTAACAAAAATCAAGCAAATCAACAGTTTAAGTTATTTAAGTGCTTAATATTTTTCTCTTGCTACTTTCTCTTTTAGGTAGACCTGAAGCTCATGAGTCGAAAGTCCTGAATTTTCACACATACTGCTGTAAGTTGAACTTTGATTCCAAGAACTAACCTCCTGCTTTTATGAGTAAGAGAACTAGCAGGAGATTAATAACTTTCAGAAAGGTACTTATAGGATATATGATAGAACTGAAAGGCAGATAGAGGAAAATTCAGTTCCTAAATCGTCAGGTATGTGGGGGAAAAAAAAAATCCATCAAGCAGGGCAAGGGATTAAAAGAAACATCAATTTATCTGTACTTACTAACAAAAGCCCTTATTCCAATTCTTTGCAGAGAATAATGAACATGACTTCATCTTAACAACAATGAAGGGATAATTTTCCAAACACACGTACTCTTTGTTTATCACTAAGACATCCAATGAATCTACTACAAATTTGCAATGTCCTGTCAAAGACTATTTTTTCTTTAAAAGATGAAAATAAAAGGGATTATCCTATATACTGAGGGGTTAATTATGAAAGGGTTATATTACGCTAATTTCTATTTATAACAATTGTTTTATTTACCTTTTTGTTTTCTTGTAGTTTTCCAGCTGTAATGTCTGCATACATTTGTATCTTTCCAATTCACACTGCTCACATAGTTCCTCAAGACACAACAGATGATTCTCCATTTCCTCAAAGTCTGCCTCTAGCTGGGCTATAAGAAATACTTGTATGAATATCAAATTGCATCAACAGACGGACAACTCACCTGAACAGAAGCAGGATTTCTTAAAGGTAAATAATTAACATGGTAATAATTACATACATATAAATGGCTCCAAAAGATAAACAAATCTCAGCCCAAAAGCCACAGTAAAGAGAGGAAGAAGAGCCAGGGTAAAGGGAGATCTGAGGTTCCCTTGCAGTAAGATGCTGAACCACTCTATTTGCCCCAGCATTGTGGTCTCACAGGTTTGTGTCTATATTTGAGGAAGAGAAGCATTCAGGACTCATACTTTTCCTTCTTGAGCACACTAACAATTTAGCCCTTCCAGCATGGCTCCAATCCAAGGAATAAAGCTGTGCTGACCAAAGCCAGGTCAAATCTTCATTTATTCAAATGAAGCAGAAGTAAAGCATATGGGGAGAATTTTAACTTTCACATGGTCTCATGGTAATAAAAAAGAATATATATTTATGTCTCTGAAGACAGACCCTTCACTGATAGCTAAATATGGAGATACACCTATTTTACACACACATTTATATTTTACAATTAAATCTACCCATTTTACGAACACATCTCTAAATCTCATCTTTAAACGTAATTGCTGACTCTCAACTTCAAACAGATCTTGTCTATGACAAGTCCTGAGAAAACTGATCTCGTCTCATAGCTCACATTACTTTGAAAAATTCCTGAGGTCCTTCCTCATCTGAATGAACCCATGTGAATCTTGTATCAAAGGATGACTCTCCCTGACAGTGCTTAATGCTAAATTTCATTTCTCTCCTCAGGATTCCACAGTGGAAAAGCTATTTTCCCAAACCCTGACCAGCTAGTCACTCTGGGATGGAACTGTGTGAATCATAAGACTATTATTCATCTTTTTGCCAGGACTTCTCCTATACCAGAGGGAAAGTAAATTGAAGGACCAAGAATAATTCACATTTTTACAAACAAATAGCAGTCAAAGTTAATGCATTTCGGATGCTCAAAAAAAGGAAACAGCAAGCTGAAGGCATCAGTCAAATCCTCCCTTCTGGCTTGGCCATTCTACTTGAAGCCTGTCTTGGACTATACATAATTTCAACTTCCTTAGCCATTGCTCCACTATAAATAGCCATCCTTGTGGTCCCCCTAAAAAGGAAAAAGTTAAGACTTCATAAGCAAATTTCCTAGGGTGCATATTCATATGTTCACCTTCACTTAACAAGATTTTTTTAGTCCCTAACAAGAAAGATCCACAACAGTAAGGATGGGAAACATTAATCATATAATCAGCAAATATTCCCCTAAATTTTTTGTCTGTACACAGATCACTGAGGGGATGGGAGAGAGATTAGCAAAAAAAATAAAGAAAGGCAGTTGACAATTAATGCAGAAACAACTCTGAGTGAAAAAAAATGTTTTCAGTTCTATGTATTGTGATGTGGAACATTAATTGTTTACCACATACCCAATTTTCTCTGACAAAATCCAGATGTATTCAAAGTGTAATATCATGATTGGTAAGCCCTTTCTGCTTAAGAAATGGACTTCTCTGAGTGCATTAAAATTCAAATACCTATACTGTGCTAACTTGCTTTTCAGAATGATTGCTCCCATATTAATCTGCAAAATTCTCAAACACAGCAGGGGTGAAGATAATTTAGTAAGGTACCTATCAACCACTGTTTTTTCCACTTAAAAAACCAACCACCTGCTTTGCTGTATTTGCTACTGAAATAATATTAAAAGACAACAACAAAGGACAGGAAAATAAAGAAGATGAAGAAAAGTGAATTCTAGAGAGCAACTGATTCCTAGCACTAGCATTTGAGCAGCCTCTAGTGGGAATCGCAGAAAACACCACGCTCCTGAAGAACAGGAATGGACACTAAAGATCTCTCCAGGAGGCAACAATCCTGCTTTACTGCAACACAGGTTTCAGAAGTTTTTTTCCTTTCTGAAGTGAAAGAAGAGTTGCTTTTCACAAAAAAAGTTTAAAGACAAGCTCTGTTGCAGTAGCACCAGCTCCAGCTGAGAATTAACACCTCTCCTACCCAAAAGAGAATATATGCACTGTGCATACAAAGGCAGTACCAAACAAAACTACAGATTTAATCAATTTGAAACTTAGGCTGTAAAAAAATCCATCTCCTCTAAATCTTTTTCAGATTTTAAAAAATATATTTACCTCTAGGTTAAGAATTTTCATGTATAGCAATATGCCACACTTGGTAGAAATAATATTTTTTATTAGAAAGCTGAAAAAAATACATTGTTCTTTAGGTCACATCACTCCAATTACAGCAGTTCGGCCTATATTTCTTACATTACTACAAGTGTAACAACATTATTTGAAGCTTTAATTCTCAGTTTTAATTCTTTTAAAGTATGTTTCAAGTTCGGCCAGAATACATTGAATTATCTTCTATCAGCACACACTGTTTTTCTTAGTTTACCAGCTATCAGATATTAAAGTATTTACCCAGAACTCAACAACCACAAATTTCTTTACCTGAAAACACTTTCTTTCTAATGTGTACCTACTTTAAGTTTACCACATAATTTTTCTAACTGAAACCTATGTTCTCTGTAGTTCTGCATGAGTACAAAATTTGTTAGAAAAGCTAAACCACAGCTGTATGTCAGACAACAGGTTCCCACTAACTTTAGATGTATCTTTCCTGCACTGTCCCAGACACTCAAACAACAGAAACCATGCAGGACATTAAAGACATTTCTACAAAGCTCATTTATTTTCTGACTAAAAGGCAAAGAGGCAAAAAGCAGAAAGGATGGAAGCAATTACATCAAAGATGTTCCCTCTACCTCTAGGCCACACAGAGGCAGATATTACTAAAAGCTTAAAATGAGCACTGAAAGACATATATGAACAGGAAGAGTTCAATTCAACAGCAACAAAAAAAGAAAATAAAAAACTTTATATAATTACAGTTCTACTAGTGCTCAATTTTTATCTGTTTTTACAGAAAAGATCTTAAACCCAGCTAGTATTATGCCACTCACATGAAGTTAAAAGCAACTTCTTTGCTGAAACTACATTTCAAGTATACTAGGATCCTTTTCCTCTTGTGTGCAATCCTCAGACACTTCCAAGTTTACAGCACCAAACTGTATGCCTTTTATACATATACATCTCTACCTCTCTGCTGAAGTGTTGTGCCCAGGAGCCTATGGAGAAATTCCCTATTGAACATAGCTATCATTACACCATATTATTCAAATTCCCTGGATTTACGTAAATCTTTCCAACATTTTCTGGAATTTTCTCAGTAAAAGATAAATGCAAATACTGAAAAAACAAGACTGAATTTTGCAAAGCTAGAGAATGGCAACTTTTATACTTGATACACAATCTGAAATAAAAAAGACTGACCTTCTGCTCAAGATAAAAACAAGGATACTTCTCCTAAGCAGGACAAAAGGCTCTGTTTCCCCAATGGATTTTCACACCCACCTAGCCTATACTTCAAAAAAAAACCCACTAAAGACTAAGAGGCAAAGGCTTTTATCTCTGTGACTACATCCCCAGCCTTATATTCTTCCCAGTCCCACCAGTAAAATATTTTCAACCTATGTTGGATCTGTCATCTATGTACAAGACCAGTTTTTCTGAAACTAGTATCAAGTTAATGCTTAATATTTGATGTTTAAGAAAAAAAAAAAAGGAAAGGAGAAAAAATGGATTTGAATCAATGTTTCTGTGTATTGATTTGCTGAAATCAAAACAGATGTTTGAGCAAAATGCCACTGCTCAAACATAAAACATATTTCATACCGAGATAAGTATGTCAGATATCAGCGAGCAGATATTTTCTACAACATCTCAAGTAAAAACTGGCTTAAGTGATGATTCCAATTCTGCACTTTGAAAGGGCAGTAACTGTCCTTTTCACTTTTACATGAGAGTAATTTTTCCTTCAAAGTTCTCAATAGCAACTACAAGACATTGCATAATACAATAAATTCATCAAATGAAGACAGACTTTTTTACTTCAAGTGAGCAATGACTGATAATGTGAATACCTAAGCTAAAAAACTTCATAAAATTGCTAATGAAAATGTGTCTTGTAATACAGAGCAAAGGCTGAAGAATCTGAACGTGAGTCATACCAATTTTAAGTAGGTCACTAAAAAGGTTCATTTCCATTATCTGAAATTTCTTTTACCAAAAGCAGCCAGGGTCTCCTATCTACTTTGAAAATGAAAGCATTAATAGATTTATTAGAAGCATATCATGTCACAAGACAGAACTACTATTTTGTTGAAATGACGAAGGTTAGCCAAATTACATCTTAGATGCATAACCCAGCACTTTGCAATTCTATTTTCACTTTTTTTTTTACCAGAATGTTTCACTCATATTGAAAATTTACAGTCAGAGTAATAGCTGTCTCTTGGAAAACTGCATACAGTTTACATTTATACGAAGCAGTTAGTTAAGAGCTACAAAAACTAAAAACAGTGAGCAGAATATTGCAGTAAATTTCTGTTAAATCACCTCCAGAAGGTTAGATGTTGAATTTGGTATAAATTATACCTATCTCTTCAAATAGACTCCATAAAAATTATTAGAAGAAAACATAAAACTCGAAACAATTCAAAAAAACTCACAGTTGCTAGGAGGAGCTAATAAGAAACTCCAGATAAACTACTTAAAATCTGGCACAAAAGGTAAAGCTAGAAGGTTCAGTTCAAATCTCGCAACCCTGCAAGTACACTTCGAAATTCATTAACTTCCTTGAGCAGGCTGCTGAATGCTTCCTTAAATCCTACTTTTGCAATATGAAAAATATTCTAGAGATATACCTCTCCAAGAAACTCTGCAATTGGAGTGAGATTAATTCTGGTTCATAAAACTGCATTAGGAATCAGAAGGTCGCCCCAATTCATCAGGATTTACAGCATTTGCAGTTATGAGCTATAAAGACAATTCCATTAGCTTTCTATTATATTGTTTATCTTTGGTCTACCAGTGGACTGCACGATGATATTAAAACCAGTATTTTAATAAATCACTATTTGAACTTTTATTTCCTTAGAAAATATTTTTTTTCCAAAAGCCAATATTAAATGGTTAGCACAGATGATAAAGCCTTATTAAACAAGATGGTATAAGAAAATTGTAATAAAAACCAGAATACATTCCTTGGTTCAGAAATAAATGGCAAGGTTATTACCACCCTACCTAGGAACAAAAGCTGATTTGTGCATGTCCACCAACCATAGCAGAATGAGAAATTAGCCACTGAAGACAGAAAAGAACCCTCCTTTTCTTCACATCATGTCGGCACATAAATCCAGCCCATCCCACAAAAAAACTGAGCTGCAATTACATGAGGAATTTCTGCATGCTTCCCAGCTGCTGTAAGAAAGAAGAGTGCAGGCACAGTCCCTGGGGAACTTAGCTACCTAAAATCCATGTGCAGACGGCAGTTTTTCGAAGCTTTAATTTGATGCACCTTGTATGGATTTTCATGGAAGCAACAAGAGACGTGCTGTGGACAGACAGGGTTGCTGCTTGTCAAATGCTGCATCCCCATTTCAAGGCTCAGCAATGGTGGAGATTTTCAGAGACTTAGAGTCCCCAACATTTTTTCCTAATTTAATTTTCAACAGTGGACCAACAGTTTTGTATGAGAGGTTCCAGAACTGTCCACCAAAGTAGTAATCTTTTCACCTTTTAAATTAAATTAACAGGTTTACATCTGGTAAAGTTATAAAAATTGCAACCCACCTAACAAACATGAGGTGTTTGCTAATCTTAATAGGCAGCATTAATATTGACCTATAGAAAAGCTAGGTATCACTTCAGAATATCTTAACCCTGTACATTAACTCAAACTATGGAAGTTACATGGAACCAACAATTACTCAAAACCAAAGGTTTATGCCTTGAAATTGTCCCTACCCAGGTAAATTTCCCCCTGTCCCACCTCAAATGATGACTTAAAACATATAAAATTACATAGACTCCAAAAGAAGCAGCTATATACATGAACGTTCATACTATCAAAAATTTTAACAGTTTAATAAGGCTTCAAGAATAGCATTTTTCAGCTCTTTAAACATTTGTCACAATTTTTTTTCAAATAACAACACATACAAAATTCTAACTGCCAGGAGAACAACCACTGCTATTTCTTGATCTCTCAAAAAAACAGTTTGTTGAAGAACTACAGTTTTATCATAGAAAGAAAAATTAAACTTTATAACCACAACATTCACAACAGCTGAACTTCAGTCTAATCCTCTGTACTAACTTGAATGCTTCTTGTGTCTGTAAGAACTTACCGAGGCTTGCTGTGAGGCATTCCAGATCTGCTAAAAACCCTGGTATTTGCTGAAGCTGATCCTGCAGTTCCATCAGACTGTTCCTTTTCTTCTCCCAATGTGCAGAAAGCATCACAACTTCACTATCGACCAGCTGCAACAAACAGGTCTTTAACTGAAAATTTATGTACCAGTTTATGAGTACCTTGACTAATTTTTATAATTCATACATTTGGAAGCATAAGGTCAGCACAGCAGCCCCACAGCACTGCCACTTGTGTACTTCTCAAGTAAATACACAACATGCTCAAGAAAAGCCCCTGTAGTATGGAATTTTTCTATCAAAATGCATTGAAGAAAAATATGACAAAACGTTATTTCTCAATATACTAATCAATGCAGGAAGTATTTTATGGATGTTATTAACTGTAGACAAGATTTACCTGAAATTTTGGCAGCAGTGTTGCACTGGTGCATGATAACAACACCATAGTGCTGTGATTTTAGGCATATTTAGATCAATAGTTTAATGTTGCCAGTCATACCAGTTTCATCTTAACAACAAAACTGAAAACTGCATATGCAAAATAGTCTAGAAAATTAAGTAAAAGGAATGACATTTTAAAAAATGTTGCCCTTATAACAGTACTGCTCTTATGCTCTTGTGATAAACTGCAATAGTGCCAAGTGTTTATGAACACATTTCTACATTAGTTCAATTTTTCTTGTTTCATTCTTCCTAAATTTTATTATATAATACCATAATGAGAAAAGGATACACTGCTTAAAGGTTTTGCTTATATAGGTCAGATTCTATGAAAAACACCAGGATCAAGATCTTAGGTAACAAATGTTTCCCTTATCTATAATTGAGATTTATTCAATTATTGTTTCCCTGCTCTTAATTCCATTACCCATTCTTCCTCTTGCACACAACTAAAACCTGTGGCTATATCTGCATTCTGAATTCCTCAATTTTTATAGTTTTTATTTGCAGAAACTGAAAAAGTCTGAGCAATGGACAAAGAAGCTCTCAAATTTACAATTCTACCCACTTTAGATCAATTATTTTAAAAGAACAACTTCTATCGTTTGCAAATTCCCCCAGCTACCTATCCCTGTTAATAAAAACATCCTGTTTCACCAGACAAGTTCTGAAAACTTATTCGGAAGCCCCGTGAGAAAAGGAACACTTCAGAAGACCAAACAGTCTTATTTAAATAAAGCCAGGTCTATTTTTGAGACTGGGGTATGGTATTTATATCAGTTAAACAGTAAAGCAAACACAAAACCCAAAACCAGCCACCAAGAGATGGGGACAAACACCACAAACATTTCAGCCCTGAGATAACTGAAGGCAGCTGAAATGACAATCATCTCAAAGGAATATTTTCTACACGGAACGGGTAGCTAACATCTACCATTTAACATGGTAAGACTGTAGGCGGCAATTAAATCTTGAAATTTTCACTTTCCTTTCTCTATTCAACGTTTATAAATAAGACAGCACAAGTAAGAACAAATAGGACACTGGACAAGTGCACCTTTAGGTCTTCTATGGTACAGTCAATCTTCTGTGCTTACACAGTTTTTATTTTCTACTTTTATAAAAAAAGTAGCAAACAAAACTCCATAAGCAATACATACACTCGGTTATGCCTAAAGTACATAATGGAAAATTATTTCTTTATTTCATGGAAATTTCAGTCTTTTTCAAGTTTTTTGCTCTCATTTTCCCAAGCAGCCATAATATGTCAGATCAAGGTTATATTAGTTTAATATATATGAAGCCTCTCACTGCTTTCAGAACAACAGATTTTAAAGCAAACTATAGCAAGTATTATAAAATCGTGATCACATCATTTAAGAGATTGTCTAAAAAAAAGATCATTATGAGCAGCAAAACATGCCAAATGGGCAAGGAGAACTCCATCTCCAAAGCCTGATAGGTTTTCACTAGAATGCAGAGGAAAGCAGGGCCATACCATTAGGCAAGAGAAAGAAGAACATAAGAGACCTTCGTTCTTACCATGAATACACAATGAGCTACTTATCCATTAGAAAAATATACAGAAAAGTCTCCTAAGTAAACAGAAGAGCCAGGAAGGATGCACCCAGCCAAAGTGAAGGCTTCAGCCAGGACAAAGAACCCCACAGCTCAGTCCTGCTCTGCATCACGACCACCCAGCTTACACTGTCTGCCCCTTAAACATAGCTCGAAATTGGAAGTCTGGTGATGAGTAATGCATTGGTAACACTTAAGAGAAGTTTCCTGTCCTTTCATTCTACAAATAAACCACATTACTTGTCACTTTGCTTCCAGGGCAGGAATAGTGAATGCAATTAGGAGAAAGCACAAACACTTCCCAAATCTTTTTAGCTGGGCAATCCAATCTTGCTGTCTCTTGTGCACCAGGAGTGGGCAGTGAACAGTGTCAGCGCAACAGCCCTGCCCTGATACAAACCACTGAGGTGCCTCAATCCCAAACACATTCTACTTTCCTAGACACCCCCCACCGCTTTTAAAGAGCTGTGGCAGTAACATGCAACAACATCTTTGCACCTGTTTACATCGCATTATCTCAGGTTTGCATTACATTGTTGTTTTCATTACTGAGTGAGTGAACAAGGCTGTGTGGGTGCTTACCCAGGGGCCAAGGTTAACCCTGTAGGCTAGTACTAAAAATCTTAGTTTAAAATTATTTACACATTTTAAAATATTTCAAGCATGGCATTATTTTTTCTTACCTCTCCAGCTTTTGCACAATCTTTGGCTCCTTTATGAAGGGCAGCCCAAGCATCTTCATATCTGAAGAAAAGATAAATTGCTTTTCTTACTGTGCTCTCCTTACCACGGAATTCCTGGATGTCACTGTGCTTATATTTACAGGTACTACCAGAAATTACAGCTTAAAAATCTGTGTAAATCTTTCCAGTACTTACTGTTCTGCCAAGACAAATACGCAGTGAGAAATAATGTCTTTTAAAGAAAAAATGATTCATATTTTTTAACCTGCTAGCTGGCATTAAAAGCTTAATGGACCCAGCAATACTTACAAGACAACACACTGCCTTAACATTACTCGGAACTCAATCTCATTAAGAAAATGAAAAAATTAACAAAATTGTAATCATACACATACCACTTCCAATTAAAAAAAAAAAAGACAGAAGGAAATTATATCAAATATGTCTAAGTTATGAAACCACAGACTGGGGCTCAGTGCTGGCCGCCTTCAACTCTCTGCATTAGAACATGGACTAAAGTCATCTTTCAAATGTGGCTTTTCCTCCAGAACTTCAGTTTCATTAACATGACAGCACTTAAGGATTGGGCAAGCTTTAAACACATTTGTCATTTGGTAACCACTCCCACACTACTAATTGCAGAACATCCAAAAAGCTATTAGCAACACTTTGATTTTCTTCTCCTTTTCTTCATCTAATATAGGTAGCAGACACTAATAAAAGAAAGGAAGTCATACCTGCTTAGTAATTCCAGTCCAGCAGAAAACTCTGGCAAACTTTGAAAAGTTCTGTAAAACAAATTGCAAATACATAAAACTGTTAAGAATAGAAGGCTGTTATTAAAAAAGCATGCACACACATCTGCACTTGACAGATATGCTGAGCACAGAAATGTTTCCTACTGTTCCAACTTTCACAAACATTTTGCCAGTTTTGATTTAAAACGCATTACACAGTGTATCTTACAAGAATATTCTAAAGCTAGGATTGCTGTTTTCCCTTGTTGTTTTATGATAGCCTATTCTTACCTCTTTTTGACTGTGTCCATTAAAAACAAGTTTTATGAAATAATTTCTATTTAAGAGATTGTCTAAAACAGGATGAAAATCATTTTAACTTAAAACAGGGCACAGAAATATTCTGAAAAAAAGACTACCACACAAGTTCATGTCCCTCAATGCAGACATTGCACTTAATATATTCTACACTAAAAACAAATACTAAGCTAAAGAACTTTTGCCAGCTTAATGCTCTAATGATCTCCTATTCCATGCATACACTTTCATTAATAACAGCTTGAAATATAAAGACGTCTTATAATACGTTATAGAAAATTAACAATGCGGCATTTCAAAGGACATGAAGATCTTGATGTCATCCAAGACTAGTCTCTTGGAAGACCACCCAAACAGACTGTTTTGCACTATCATCTAAACATTCTGAATGGAAAAAAAACTAACCCAACTACCATAAATTAAACCTTTTTGTCCTAAAGGCAAGAGAAAAGTGACAGAACCAGTAAGGTAGAAAGGGACCTCAGGAAGTATCTACTGCAATCCCCTCTTAAAATCAGGAGCAGCTATGAGATAAAAGCAGCTTCCTCACCAAGCAGTTCTCAGCTTTTCCTGTCTGATCATCTCTTGTTTCAACCTAAGTCTATCACCTTTTGTGTTCCCACCACACACCAGTTTCCTCAATAACCACTTCACAGGTAATGACAGGCTGCTGCTAGGTGTCCCAGAAGTCACCTGTTCTCCAGGCTGAACAACTGCCCATCTCAGCCTTCCCTCATACACAGAGTTCCTGCCCCAACCATTTTGGTGGCCCTCCACTAAATTGCTCCAGAATATTAACACCCTTCTCACACTGGGGACCAAGCTGGACAGGGCAATTAGCCGTCTAAAGTGTGCTGAATGCAGGGGACAATCACCTTCCCCAATCTCACTGTCTGGGTCTTGTTTGTACAGCCTCATTTGCTCTTGGCCTTCCCTGCTGCAAGGCATGGCCCTGGCTCACATCCAGCCTGCTGTCTGACAAAAGGCCCAGGGTCTTTTTAGCAAAGCTACTTCCCAGATAGTCTATCAGCCCCAGTCTGCATTGTTGCAGTGGATACTTTCTTCCCAGGGAAACATGGAATTTGTACCTCTTGATTTTCATGAGGTACCTCCTGGCACATATGGTCCTACGGGCTTTTACGGATTGACTATCTTCAATCTATCTTCATTCACTACTGGTCAGTCTCCTTGAACCCTTTCACTAGGCACAAGGCACTGAAGCCACAAAGGCATTAAATAACTCAACAACCTCTACATTTGCTGCAATTCACTCCATTCATCACCAATCCCATGCTTTCCTTCAGCCTTTTATTACCAGTGCAGGGCTAGAAGCTCTTCTTGTCCTTGACATGTCTTGTAAATATCAATTCCAGGTGAGCTCTGGCTTTCCTAAGGCTACTCCAGCATGCCAAAGAGGTTATGAAGAGGCATCAAGAAGTTATCCCTGACACTCTCCCAGCATACTTCTTGATTGCATACTGATGTGTTGTCCTTCCAGCAGCTAGAAGCTAAAGGCCCCCACAAGAAGGGGGGTTTAATGATACAGAGGACTCCCCAAGCTGCTCAGAGACAACATCATTCTCTCTACAGTCAGAGGGTCAGTGACAAACTCCCATTGCAACATCACCTTACTGGCCTCTCCTTGGCTCCCATCCATACAGCCTCAGCCATCCTAACAATCAAGCTAAGCTGTGTTTGTCCCTGAACTTTATCAGCAAAGCAGAAGCTATCCCAGCATTCCCCCGTTTCTGATGATTCAATTTGTTCACTCAGTGCTTTTCTCAAAAAGTGATGGATATTTATTACAGTAACTCCAGAAGAACCAAAATATTATGGACTGGAAACACACAGAGAAGGCAGTTGCCTAAAATAGTTTTATTCAAACTTTCACCCATTCTTTGTTTAGTCTCCATGCCTGGTCAGTAAAACTGGTCTTGTTAAAAAAAATTCTACATCCAAAACGCTGGGATTCTGAACTTAAGACAGTTTATTTCAGATGCTTTATTTTTAGCACTGGGCTTGTTTTCAAACTAATTTGTGTCTACATAGTGTGTTTCAGCAAGAACATGCTTTACACTAAAGCATATCCGAGCTGATTTGAAGAAGTAACTCTCACAGATGTCGTTTACAGACATCAAGTATTCTTTCCCTGTAGCTTACAGAGGTTGAAAGAAAGAGCAGAGAACTAAAATGCAAAGGACTGAAAAAAAAAACAAACCAACAAAAACAATGAAGGAAAAACAGCCAAACCAGCACAATTCTCAAAACTTCTTAAAACAGATGACTGAAGTATTTCACACATATTTTATGTATTACACACATTTTATGTATTACACACATATTTTCCACAATAAAAAGGCTCCTATTTCTGTTTTTACACTATAAAACCCCTGAGTTACAATTTTAGGACATGAGATTCACAGAGACTGTAAACAATTACATTTCAGCGTACTGCAACCTGAATCTTCTATGAGGTACTACAACAACATTGCATATTCATTTCATTTAAATAGTAATTTATAAACCGATTGACAGCCATTAGAAATGATTTAGGCCCATCAATTAAGGCTCTATTAAGCAAAGCATTTGCTTTGGTTACGCTTTTCTGTTGTCAAAATAGTAAAGTTATATGCAAATGTTCTTGCAATTGGCTCATACATATGAGCCTCTTCAAATTTTTCCTTAACAAGAGCATCTTATATTAATGCTACATACTAAGACATTCAGAAGTACCTCTGCCTGCTTTTCTTTGCATCTCTTGATTTGTCTCCCAACGTCTTCAACCTACAAATCAAAACACAAATCCATCAGACATTTACAACACCAAAAACAGAGAACAAACTGTTTGAACACATAATGTGTTAATTCCAGCCTATTATAGTTTCACAAATAATTTATTTGTGAAATTATTTATTTCACAAATAAATCAAATTTCACTTAGTTTTGTGGAGACCCTCATATGAATTTATTTCTACTGACACTGCTGCTAAATCTTGAGATTTTTTGTAGAAGTGCATCAGGCATTTCAGTATGAAAAGTTTAATGGGAGTTGTGTATACAAGTCATCCATCTCTTGATACAGTTTCCTTAGCAGACAGGAATTAAAGACCTGCTTAGAAATAACCAATCCAGCCCTGAGGAATACCACTTACAGGAACGCTCCCGTGACAAGGAAAAGCATGGCAGTCACACATGTACCCACTTGCCACAAGTCTGCCAACACAAAACCAGCACAAGCACAACTTTTCTTCTGCCAGCTTTCAGAATCTCCAGCAGCACCATCACAGTGCACTGTTACTGAGCATATCTGAGGATTGTTTCACACGTGGTCCATTTCAAACTGACTAGTATCTTGCTCCTCAAAAGCAAAAAAAAAACCCCTCAAAACCAACCAAACAAACAACCCTCCCCCTCCCAACTCTTTCCACTCTTTCTCAGACAACTTGTACATGCTAGTCAAGTTGACACGGTACAGTGAGAACCAAAACCTCTGGCTATTCCCTGACCACCAAGGCAATGGCTGTCCTCAATCTCTAGGCCCTTTGGAGCCACAGCTGTCCAGGACAGTAAGAAGCAGGAAGAAATAAAACGACACAGACACAAGCAAGATGGAAATGAACGATGAGAGCCAAAGATCTCCACAGAGATCTGTAATCCCGAGTGACTCAGGGACTGAGAAACAACCTAATATACAGATATTCAGGCTGCTTCAAGGGGGAGCCAAAGCACTCCCCCAGACTTGACCACCAAGTATTTTCAAGAAACGAAAAGAAACTTCAAAGCTCTACAGCAAAATAGGTGCTTGAGAACTTGGGAAAAGACATGCTAAGGCAGGTCTCCACACCCTCTCAGAGAGCTGTTCATAACAGCCAAGCCAAGGAGCACAACCACAGCACACTAAGGAAGAACTCCGCTGCTGAAGGAAGCTGTGCAATTTGCCCTTCTTCACTGCCATGTTCCCCAGTATGCAGCCCAGCGTGAAACAGCAGCACTCCTCTGCATCCATTTTGGTTGTTTTTCCTCCGCCTGAAAAAGCTTGCTAACAGGTCAATGGGTCAAAATTTAGATACCTTGCTTACAGGACATGCAGAAATAGACAGCAGACACAACTGAGCAAGGAAGGAGGCCACAGAAATGGCTAATAACTTGTGTGCTCTCTTTAAACCACACAACCCAGATTTAATCTTTTTCAGCCATACATACAAGTTCCCTTATTCCTTGGGAAGAGATATTATTTTCTTAGAAGCTCTGGGAAACCTTCCCCCTCACAATTTCAAGAAATTCAACTCCTTCTACTTTGCAAGCATTTATGTGTAGTTAACAAGCTGGCCACAACTTGACACCAAAAATACTTTCTTTGGGTTTTGAGAATTTGACAATACTAAGCTAAAGTCTCAACATCACAAAAAGACTTCTATTACTACTTTGGTGGGGTGCAGAACAGAGTAGTCCAGAAAACCAAGAAATGAGGTTGCATGGTGTATGAAGGAAGAGGGGGCAAACCAGGTCAACTTGTGTTCTGGCTACATGGGGACACTAAAGGGAAAAAAAAAAAGATGCCTTCCACAGCCTCTGCCACTGTGGTTCTGAGATACAGGTTCCCAATGGCAAAAAAAAGATTACACCACAGATGAAAATACCACTTAAAGACGGGACACTGAAACAAGGGTACATTAATGGAGCTGCCAAAACACAAAGATGGACATTACGAAATCAGGGACTGCTTTCAGAACAAAACATTGCAACATCAGGAAGAAAGCAAAACAGAAACTAGATGGAAACATACTGACTACACTGCAACAATGTATGGAAATGCAGAGTAAGAGGACCACCAGATCTGGCATGTTATGACCTTTCTGTGGTCCTCTTTCGCCACATGAAAAATGCCCTTTTCAAAAGAGCCTTAGACTGTACTGAGATATCAACTCCTCTGAGAAGCAAAAAAGAAACACAGACAGAAATAAAGCAATGCTTTTGTCTGTATTTTTAAGACAGTTTAATATTCAGTTGTTGTTCGGTAAGATGAGACAGAAAACAAGTAAGCAATTCATCTGTTTGACTGACAGCCTCTCCTATCAATTTCTCTTGACCATCATACAACGGTACAAGCAAGTCATGATGAACTACTTATTTTAAGTTTCTGGGGTACACAGACATTCCTCACTGTATATAAATATTTACCATAGGGGTATTATAAGGCAGCCTTAACACTGCCAAAGACCACACAGTTTTTGAAAGTAATTGATTACAACACGATACTCCCCTGTGGCTCATCATGAGCCAACAGCTCTGCAGCACAGGCATGACCTTGTCCTCCGGCACTCGCTGATTTCCAGTGACACTCACTTGGGCCACCTGCTTGTACTAAAAACAGCACCGACACGGGGCCTATCCAAATAAACCTTGTGAGGAAACGCAGGAAGAATACTGTTTTAGTGCAAGCGAGGGGCTGTTCCATCCGCTTATCCTACGCTTCTTTTCCCCAAGAGACAGTAACTCATCTTCCAAGGAAAAGCAAGTTTCTCCATACACCAAGCGGAGCCCAGCAACGCTCTATAAGGGATTACGCTGATCCATAAAATCTTGAAGGTCGGTTACCTCATAAAAAATTCAAGCGCGTTAATTGACCCTATTCACATCTTCCTTCACAACAGCGGTCTGTCTGTCCCTCTCTCCCTCCTTCTCCTGACCGCAGCTGCTTCCCGGGCACGGCGGCTCCTCCTCCTCCCCTGAGCCGCCCGCGGCACCGCAGGGCTCGCCAGCCCGCCATCAGCCGCCCAGCCCAGGCGGAACACGGCGGGATATGGCACCCTGGAGCCGCGTTTCCAGCTTGTCCCAGCAGCCAGGAGGTCACTCCGGGTAACAGACCAGCTCTGACAGCAGGTCCCGTCTGCGCAATCTCCTCCTCTTCCTCCCTCCTGTGCCAGTCCACGCCTCCCCCGGCCCCCGGTCACCTGCTTTGCCCCCCCGCCCCGGACGGGCTGCGGGACGCGGGCCCCCCTCCCGCTCCCCCCGCCAGCCCCGCGGTGCCGTAGGCGATACCCACCCGGCGGTGAGGTCCTGCTGGACGCTCAGCAGCCGCTCCCGCAGCGTCTCCAACATCTTCCCGGCCTTCCCCGGCTGCGAAGGCCAGCGCCGGAGGGAGGGGCGCGGGCGGGGCTCGGCTGCGCTCCCGCCTCCGGTGCCACCTCCCCTCAGCCCGCCCCGTCTCTTCCGCCTCTCCGAGGTTCCCGTGCATCCTTTCGAGGTTGGGTGTGTGGGGGTTTGCTGGGGATAGCCGAGCCCCTCGTTCTGCGTCCCCCCTTGTGCGAGGGTAGAAGTGCGTTTAAAGCCCGGGCGGTTTCAAGGATAGATCGTGAGAAGTGTGTAGGTCCCTTAAGTTGTGTGTTTTTAGAGATTATTTTAAAGACTGCAGGAAAGCCCCTTGACAGGTTCGGACCCTCACCAAAATGATTTTGACACCAGCAATGGTAGCGTAGGAGTGACCTCCTTAGAGATAAAAAATTGATCAAGGGACTGGGGCATCTCTTTTATGAGGAAAGGCTCAGGGAGCTGGCCCTATTCAGCCTTTAGAAGAGGCAACTGAGGGGGGACCATATAAATGTTTGTAAGTCTCTGAAGGGAGGGTGTCCAGGCTTTTCTTGGTGGTACCAAGCAATAGGACAAGTGGCTACAGGCATAAACTGATGCCCGGGAAGCTCGACCAGAATATGAGGAAGAACCTTACTGTGTGGGTGACCGAGCACTGGAACGGGTTGCTCAGAGAGGCCGTGGTCTCCCTCTTTAGAGATATTCAAGATCCATCTGGATGCAATCCTGTGCCATGTGCTCTGGGATGACCCTGCTTGAGCAGGGAGGTTGTACCAGATGACTCACTGTGGTCCATTCCAACCTGACCCATCCTGTGAACTCAGGGAATCGGGCTTTGTGACAAAATCTTAAAAACACGGAAAGCAAAACCACTGGGTCTCCCTGGGGTTGCCAGATTCTTGGAGTAAGGGATAGATGACAACCTTTCGAAGTCCTTGCAATGCAGCTAGTTGAATTATTTGTCTGTGTGTCCCACGATTTTCTTTGGAGACTGCTGGACTTCTATAGATACCAGTGATTTTATGGATTGTAGTGATTCTTACAAATAATGACCCACAAGCAAAACGGCTGTTCTTACAAACAGTAAATAATGCAGTGAAAAGTTTTAATTAAGTTTCTAGGTACTGTCTGCTCAGATAATAACTGTTAAGACTCAGTCAGCAAATCTTTACACCGTTAGGTGAAATCAAGACCTTTTCAGAACAATTGGCCAGTCTTTCTGGATGGCTATATTTATAGTCACAGTAACAGGAAGACAGTCTCACACCCTGTGTGTTTTCAGATAATATTTGAGTGACCTAGGATTTAGACGGATCTGGGAAATCCTAGACTTCCTTTAATTGATACTTCAACTTTTACAAAAAGGTGAGATTTCAAAGTCAAAACATTTTATTAGCTAACCAATTCAACCTTGGTTGAAAGTTCCAAAGAATTGAGGAGAAGAGCACTGAAATAATTTGTTACAAGGAGAATGTGCACAGAGGAGGACTGCTGGATGTATCATTTGATACTGCAGAAGTATATTCAGGAGTGGTTTGAGGTACTTTGAATCAGCTGGAAAATTGACACCATAATCCCAACACAGCTTGTGTGCTTTTAGAAGAGTAGGTGACCTATAGATTTTTTTCTGTTTTGGCTTATGGAAAAAACAGTATTGCTCTGTGGCATAAATACAAATTAAAAGCTAAATGCCTGCTAAAGGAAAAATGGTTGTGTTGATATTCCAAACATTGAAATTGATGTAGCTTGCCTTATCTTGAGGTCAGAAAGACAGCTTTCATGGCAGACTGCAGATGAAGTTCTGTAAAAGAATGTATGATATTTAGAAGGTATTTTTCTCATGCTTGACCTAGCAGCAATATCTGAAAATAGAGGCTTCCCACTTGCCTGGACAGTTAACTCTCCAGACTAGGAGGAGAAGGCCTTGAATCAAGTGTTTTCTGATATATTCACAGACACACATGACAAATGCCGACAAAAGCTGCGCAATCTGGCCTTATGTAATATATGGTGTTACAGGAATTAAAGTGTTCAGAAGACAAGGCTGGGGTTTTAACCTTTGATTTTCAGCTTTCCTTTGAGAAATCATATGACTTTCTTCAGTGTTACATGTTTTCAGTTTTCTCGTGAATGATTTTTATCAGTGGTGGCCCTGCTGATTCGCAGCAAATAAGCACTTTTAGACTCCATTGCTTCTTTTACAGTTAGAAAAACTATTCATAGACTGCTGTACAGTTTTGTTTCCCATGTCTGTGTAGAATCTGGGAGAAGAAATGTGTTGAGATAGTATTAACAGTCACAGTAATTCTAGAAGTACAAGACTGGAATAGACTTCTGAAAGCACATGCCCTGCTCAAGGGCTATGATGAATTATAAATACACTGTGTAAAGTTTTGTTTAACTGGTTCTTGGGAATTTAAGATTAAGGAGGTTCTACAAGCTCCTTATCAGCTCACATGTTTAGCTTGATCTTCTTTTTTTGTTTCCAGAGTGAATAGGCCTGGTTTCTTTTTTTTCCCCTCGTAGTCACTTTCCAAACTTATATGTGTTGGTCTGATCTGCATATTCCTCGGTTTGTCCAGAAAGTGCAGAGCTATAGCATTTCCATCACTGAAGCTGAATTACATGCCTTCATTTTGGACACAAGTTATATATATATGCTAATTTATTAATATTTATTTACAATAGCAATAAATTTAAGAAGCAGCTCTGAGACAGGAACAGATTCTTCAGGTGTTAATTCATCACAGTGCCACCTAAAATTCTGCCAGGGGCTTTGGGTCAAGTTTTCTAGAGATAAAATTAATACTAAATAACTTTTTAATATCAGTGACCTGTTCTGTTCATTTAGTAATTAAGTCATTCAAAGCTGGTTATTTGATATTAATTCTGACCTGAATTTGAGCGAGGACTTCCTAGTTTATTCTTCTGCTTCTCTGATACAAGCACATGTAAAACCTTGTGCAAATACTCTGTAACTGGCTATACTGGTCTGCACAACAAATGCATAAGCATTCTGTGCTGTACACATATGCAAAGAATAGTGATAAAAGTCAGTAGCAATAAATCTTTAGAGCAAAAAGCACAGAAATGTATTTGATTGTATAACCTTTGTGTCAAATGAAGATTTCTTTTCGAGATCAGCCTCCCTTAGAGGCATAAGTTAGGCTACTATTCTGTAACAGATTATGCAGCACAAAGTCACCCCTAGTCGTGCCTTTCCGTAATTCCACCTTCTCCTAGGCTTCAGTGACCCCCATTTAGATTGACTTTAGATTAAGACTGCTCTGAAAGTGTGATACTGCAGACACCAGGCTCATGCCTGTTAAGCTTTTAAGTGAAAGATGATTTTAAATACTTTCCCATTCTGATGATGTGATGTGAAATGTAGTTTGTTTAGGTATCTATCTGGTTTATGTCTTGATCTCTTCTTTTGAATGCAGTTAGCTTGATAACCTTCAATATGACATTCTCAAACTGACTAGAAATAGCGAACAAAACTCTCAGCCCTTCAGAATCTCTCAGGTTTGTGGAAGTAATTTTTGTGCTTTTCTCCTCAAGTCTTGCTGTTAGTGTGGTTTAACAATCTTTATATTTTGGGTGCAGATCTAAGACTTTTTGTTTTTAGTGATCTGTGGAATATGATTAAAACTCAACTAGTGGACATTATAGCTCTACAATTCTATACATATTTTGTTTAACTAGCTGGTTCTGTACTGATATAAAGCTCAAATATTGCTAGAAATACCTGAGACAAACTTTAATTCTAAAAATCTGCAACTACCATTTTAATTGATAAAGACTTAAATGGAAGTGTGTATGAAGGTCTGATTCAGCATTTCTTGCAGGAATTCCACTGCGTGCTAAAAAGAAAGGTTGGCACCTCTCGAAGAGTTTCATGTGCCCAAAACTTCAGCAGGGTTACATGGTATAAGTGGAAACTAAATTTAGCATTACATCATAAGAACTATCTGTCACAGTCTCACTTATCCTGAGGCCTCATTACCATTTCTATCATCTTCTAAGATTTTTCCAAATTAACCTTTATAAGTCTCTAATAGTTAATTTCTGCTCTTACCTGTACTAACTCTTGGGGTTTAGCTATGTAATAGTCTCTGCAGCTGACACAAAGTTTTTATGTTATATGGATAGAGAATATCTTTTTATCTCAATAAAGGAAGTTGCGAGGGGGGGGTTGTTTTTTGATTGTGTAGTTGGGTTCTTTAATTTTCTTTTTCCGTCTGGAACTAACAGAAGAAGAAATGGACAGTAATCATTACCAATGCTAAAGAGAACTGGAAGAATAATTCCCGCATACCAAGTAAAAATATTCTTAATTCAGTTCACACAAGAACAGGTATGGGACAATCTCCAGGTTGATATAGGCTCAAAGACCTGGTTTAGATGTTAAATTTTTAATGGACTACCTTTTTGACAGCATGAAAGTTAATTAAAATTCTACATTTTCTATGAAAAATCTGAAGGATGGCTTAGTCCAAACAAAAAGTTTGTATGTATAGTAGCCTGCGCTAAGATAATGATTAAAACAATGTTGGACTTGGTGAGCCCCCAGGTAAGTCTGTGTTGTAAATGGGAATTAAATAGAGTACAAAAGAGTCGAATCATATGTTGCTTCGGTTTCACTGTTTCTATGAAATAGATGGGGGGGAGGGGCACATCGTAGCGATAGATAAAAATAATGATGAAATTCCTTGGTCCTCATCTCCCACTCTCCTCACGCTGTATCTGGTGGATGAAGACATGATGAATTCCTACCTTTCTGAACTGTAGGGAAAAACTGGGGGTGGGGGAATTCGGTGGCTAAGCAGAGTTATGAAGCTAAACGGATCCCTTCTGCAGGATCTTAATTGCTGTTGGGGAGAGGACAAGAGCACATACCTTGCGACAGACAATTCCAAGGGCAGCCTACAGTTATACCTGACTGGATGTAGTGGGAAAACACGTCCTGATGTGATGGGAGTGACCATCTCAACATGGCTGCTGTAACTCTCCTTTCCTGAAACCTACCCTAATTCAGTGGGATGACTTTGAATTTCCTTAATCTTCAGTCACAGCTGTGTTCAGTCATGGAGATGTTGATAAAAATTTGCTGTCACCATGGAAGCTGGCAGACCCTGAAAACTATTTAGAAAGCAGGATATGAGCTCCTATTACCTTTCCCCTCCTTTTCTGCCTTCCCTTTATTCTTAGTCTTTAATATTTTTGCTTATTTTTAACAAATAGTCAGGCATGACTATCCTTTCCTCAGTGCTACTGTTGTCAGTGAGACAGTCAAAGACAAATGTTAAACCTGCTGCTATCAGGTGTAATACTGCATGAGATTGTGAGCTCTGGATGTTTCTTCACCAGTGAGCTTGCAAGTGAAAGTTCGGCCTGAAACTGTAATTTCTACTGTTACTGAAGTTTTCTGTCATTTTCATGTGTTTTTGCTATGAAAGTATTGGAATAGGTCAGGAGTGGACCAAGATTACTTCAGTTCCTTTTGTCTCTTCCCAAATTAGTTGACTTGACTTTGACATCATGTAAGAGACCATAAAGCAGGATCTTCTTCTATCAAAAGAACAGCTAATAGGAAGGCTGCCTCAAAAATGAGGACTTCATTTAAAACTTTATAATTTGGATTCTCTCACTATCTTGACACTTCTGTACAATTAAATTCTTCAAAGTTAATAATACAACGGCTTCCAAAAAGAAAGTAAGGATCGTAACTCCAGCTGGTGAATGTAGCTCAGAGTGTGCTGATTTTGAGGAAAGGACAAAACACGCAATGAACCCGCCAGTTCCACTAGAGGGCACGGCTGTGTGTAGAAAAGCAAAATAGGGATGTGGTAGTATTTATTTCTCTGCAAGGGCATGTATCTTAAATGAGCAAAATTTTACCGATGATGTATTAAGTACAGTTCATGGCTTATTTCCTCTCAGAAGGATGCCTTAAAAACCTGCACTGCTTTGAGTGGCATCAAGCCCAAGTGTGTAGTGGCCAGCTGGTATTTGACATAGTCGCAGGGTTGTTTTCATAAGCTCCTTTCTTCTGGTTAAGCCAGGTGGGGAGATCTGTGTTACACTGTTTCTCCTGTTATTTTAAGGACTGTGTAGGCAATGTTCATGAAACAAAGCAGAGGCAAGAGCCTCGTGTCCCTGCCTCCCAGCAGAATCCTAGTTTATGCCTTTTCCGATGAATCTCGCACTGGCACTTCTGTGGAGATTATATGAGGGGATGCACTTGATAGCAACTGGCTTAAAAAGAAGCCATGCTGCTGTGTCTTGGCAGGAGGATCCCATGGCCTTGCGGAGTGGAGCTGCCGCTGACAGGCAGGTTTAGCTTGTTAGTTAGAAATCATACTTGTATGAACTGCATAGCTTGTGTAACTAACCTTGACCCTGATGTCAAGGAAATTAAAAAGATGCATTAAGTATGAATGAATGCCATACAATAGTATTTGGAGAAATATTAAGTAGTTACATTGTGTCTGCTATTTTTGTTGCACTTGTGAGAAATTTTGCTAGAGTAGGCATTGTACTGTGTGATTAGATGTTCCCCATGGCTATAAAGCATAATTGGTTGGTTTGAGGAAAAAGTCGTGTATTTTCTGTGTCATTGCAGTGCCAGAAGATGCTGCTGTAGCTGTAGGGGCACTCTTACAGGGCATTGGGGTGTGAGAGAACCTTAGCAGAACCTGTGTGTTTTGGAGGTGTTCTGAGTGGGAGCCTCCTTACATTGCTGTATTCCCAGTCTGCACTAAGAAGCTCTACTGGAGTCTCTGTGCTGGTGTAAGGGAAGCACAGGAATGCTGATGGCAGAGAAGGGACTCCAAATGTGTAGGAAACTGCTGCAAGTGGGTGGGATGTGTCATGAAGCACAAGGGGCTTTTAGTCAAATAAAATACGCGTTTCCCCAGTGCTTACTGCTCTGTTTAAGTTCTTCTGTGTTATTTCCAATTTTCTATTAACATGACCAATTTTTGTTCCCCTGGATGTCAGAAGCATGGTTTGAGGGAAGTGGAATGATACCCAGAGTGAGATTCTTGAAGGACAAGCTTATTATGTGTCAGTTTTATTGATCAGAGGCAATTAGCTCAGCCAAACCCAATTAGGACACAGTTTTAGTTTTAGGCACACAGACATTAATCACTCATTATCCAAGTGAACTCTAAAGGGAATTACAACAGACTAACAGAATAAAATGGCTCTCCCTTTGCTGTTAATGGAGGAGTTTTCTAGATTTGTATTTGGTAATATACTGCTTCTTTTACTGACTTCCTGTTACATTAAATCCGCTCATGTTTTTTGCACTTTTTTCCATCAGCAAGATCTTAATCATCTGTCATTCTGGCCTTTCTGGTGACAAATATCATCCCATGAGTGATTTTAATGGATTTTTTCCGCTTTTATTTTTTTCCCCGTTAACTCCTCCCCTTGGTTGCTGCTCTTGCTTAAGGCAATTTTTGTTGAAGCCTTCTGGCTGACTGCCTAGCATTTGGCTAATAACTCTGTGCAATTGTCAACTTCATACTGTTTCAGTGTTTGAAATCAAATTCTCTTTCCTCATTTTATATGGGTCTGCTGTTTACTAGTTCATTATGCATAGAATCTAATCCACTTATGCTGTAAGTAGCCTGGAGACAGAGCTGGGGTTTTTTTATCATCATGTTGTATTTTATTTATTGAGCATAATTCAGTTTGAATGAAATGAAATGAAATAGTCAGAATGGTTCTTATACTTCTGCAGAACTTTCTTATCACAGTACATTTTGTCAGTTTGATTTATTTTATCTGTATATTTACAGTTGTTGTGACAACCCAGAGTTGCTTTACTAGCTACAGTAAAAGTATCTCATCCTCCTGGAAAGTACTCCATATTTCAAATTACATAGCTTCAGGCTGGACCTGAGAATTGCACAGGCGAGTTTTGATTTAAAGTGTTGTCTGCTGGCTCTCTCTCAGTTTTCTTTTCCATTTTTTTAGGCATGTTTTTCAGTGGGAAAGTAGCTATCGTTGCTGAATGTCAAGGTCCATTAGACACAGGCAAATATTGTTCATATAAAAAACTCTGAGACAAATACGCCAAATGCTTGTATTTAGGTGCTTGAAGTTATGACATGGGCTTTCGAGATCATTGAAAGTGGGATGCGACCATTCTGCAACAACTTAACATAAAAACATTTCAGTGCCAAATTTAAGCCGCTATGTTTTGTCATTCTGACCTGTATAGCCTAGCACACAAAATGGAAAAGCTGGATTGGACCTGTCTGTTGATGGTATCCTGCTGTGAGATATAGCACTGGCTTCCGTAGAAAGTCTTCTTTGTATGGACTTTCCAGGAATGAGAGAGTGTGAGGTTAATGTTGTTCAGACCAAGGCTCTGACATGGAATGCATGGGAGGCTTAAAGAGCCTTCAGCAAAATACGTGTACTAAAGTGAGAAGGAGGAAATACATTGCCTTCAGAGATGCCTCTGAAACCTTTCTTTTTCCCAGTAGCAGAGATAAACAACATTTGTGGCAGAGTAAGGGAACTAGGTAACATGTGAGAATATTATTTTTGTTCTCAGAAGAGAGATTTGGTTATTCATAACCAAAAAGCTTCCCTAGTATGTATACTTTTCTAAGATAGTCACAGGCTTTCATATGTATCATACATCATTTCTGTTGGGAGATGACAATAAAAATAAACCTAGAGCATTTCCAGCATGGCCTTGCAACAAGGAATTTTACTTCTTTCAGTGTAACCGAGTTCTTTCAGTGCAGTGTTATCAAACGTTGTTCCAATTATTCTCGTATTCAGCTTCTAGCTTTTTTAATGTTAATATTGCTATATTATTGTTTACGTAGCAATAATATTCATGTCTAGTAGCCAAATATCCAGCTGTTCTCATAGAGCAATTCTGTGCCATTCAGCATGGTTTTATTGTATACATCAATTGTGCACTCAAGCAATATGGCAGGGAGATACAAGAATTCTGAACTGCTCTCAGGTTTTAAGCTAAAAACTGATTTCCTCCAAAGGCATGTATTTAAGATCTAGCTTTAAGTCTAGCTTAGGGTCCTTTGCTCTTTCATCTCTGAATCTGTAAGCTTCATAAAATACCTGGTTTTTATTTATTCTTTTCCTGGCTATGTCATGCATCCCATAGCTTCCACTAGGAAATTGTTTTTATTGAGTAAGCAGTAAACACATCTAGATGCTGCTGTTCATATTGACACTGTCTGTACACATTAAAGACTTTGCTCACATGTGCCTTGAAGTTGCAAAGTTACCCTGTGTGTTTAAATAATATGTAGAACAGGAAGAAAATATATTTTATTAATTTAACTGCATATGGTGGGTCCTGAGCCAGCAATGGGCCCTTGTGGCGAAGGAGGCTAATGGAACCCTGTTCTGCAGTAGGAGGATGCACTGGGAGTGGTCACAGCAGGTCAAAGGAGGTGATCTGTCTCCTCTTTTTTGCACTGGTAAGGCCACACCCGGAGTGCTATGTCCAGTTCTGGGCTCCCCAGTACAAGGGAGATATGGCCACAGTGGAGAGAGTCCAGTGAAGGGCCACCAAGATGATCAGGGAACTAGGGAATCCTTCCAGTGGAGAAAGGCTGAGAGAGCTGGGACTGTTTCACCTAGAAAAGGTGAGGTTCATGGAAGACATTATCAAAATCTTGTCAGGTATCAAATACCTGAAGAGAGAGTGAGAAGAGCCAGGCTCTTTTCACTGGTGCCCAGTGACAGGACCAAAGAAAAAAGGCACAAACTGAAACACAGGAGGTTCCCTCTGAACGTCAGGAAACACTTTTTCTCTGTGAGAGTGACCAACCACTGGCAAAGGTTGCCTAGAGAGGTGTTGGACTCTCCCTCCTTGGCGATATTCAAAAGCCATCTGGACATGGTCCTGGGCAACTGACTCTAGGTGACCTTTCTTGGTAGGAGAACTTGAGCCAGATGGACTCCAGAGGTCCCTGCCAAAACCAACCCTTCTGTGATTCACTGTATAATCTTGTTTTCTTGGAATACCACTAAGTTTTCTGTTTATGACTGTTTATTTGTTCATTGGTACTTCCTTTTTACTCATACGTACAACTTTTGGACATAGCTTGTACACTGAAGACACAGGTCTTTGAAAGCAGAGGTTTCTGTAGATTTTGTGGGGAAGACTGAGCTAAAATGGTGATTCTTTGATTCTTGCTGTAATGACTTTACTGTATTGCTTTAATCAGCCAGTGATATGGTTTTTTGCTTCCAATTAATCATCACTCTGTAGGAGTAATTCAGTAATTTCAAATTAGCTCATTTGATACTGAGTGTTCTGAAGATGCTTTCTGAATATCAGTAAATGAGGATTTGAATATATACAAACACAAGATTTTAAATATTCAGCAGTTACTTATGGAATTGTTGTATAACTAGAAATCAGGTCTCATCAAGATTCTCAGCCTTATATATTTATGTTAGTCCAGCAGCTCATTTCAACATGTGACGCTCTGTTTGTTTTTTTTTTTTCACTATGACAAGCCTAAATATGACTAGGAAAAAAATGTAATATACATAATATTTCATATATGTAGGTATACATATGTGTGCATTTATGACTTCATGCAATGGCTGTAATACTTTCATTTTTGCAGTAACAGTGGAAAATATTAGATATTTAATTTGTGTCTGACGATTTAATTTTTTTACAAAAGTTACTTGATTTTAATAGACCACTCAGTATCTTCGAATTGTCAGCTAGGCTGAAGAACAGACATTGAAAAATGAAAAGCAATCCAGCTTTTTAAAATAAAATTTAATGATTCTATTGAGTTCATAAGATTTGAGTTTACATACAGGTATTGACGATGATATTAGTCTGTTCTGTCATTACCAGAATAAGAATGCATCACCTTCATTCTCCTGTTAAAAAATCCTTTTCAACAGCTCTCGCTTTGCATTTCCTTGGTTTTCATTCTATTCAAAATGAAACATAGGTTCTCTTACACTGCATCTTATTATAAATATATCATCACTTAAACACAGACTAAAAGGCAGGATCCATGTGTCTTTTGCATAAGAGATTCTTACATTCCTTTATTCAAGGCGAAATCTGCAGTTTTAAGATACCAAAGGTAAGTTGTTCTGTGAACAGTGGAACTAATGAAGTTTTTAAAACTATTTTTGTCTCCCACATTCCTTAGTCCTTCCCATTCTCAGTGCTCAAGTACTTCTTCCAGCTCCTTCTCATGTCTTTTGCCAGTTTGGCTGAGAATGTGGCAACATATGCCTCTGCTGAAATAAGCGTGTGCCGATTGCCTGTTCATTATATCCATGGTAATTGGCCAACTGGCTGAACTGCCGCTGGCTTTTCCTTAGTGGGAGCGCTGGTTTCAATCCATCTTCAGCAATCAGTTTTCACAAAATGTATGGGAATTTGCTGTCTTTGAGAGCGGTGTATCTCTCTGAAGTTTGAAATGCTCAGTGGACTCACAGGTTTAGGAAGGGGAGGCCTTGCAGTGCTTTGTGGCTTCCTTCTTCAGTTCCTTGGAAAAACAGGTCCAAAGTTACTATCACGTAATACTTGCATCTCAGAAAAAAAGAATCTGGAAGTCCATCAAAGTTAATAAAATTATCAGAATTGTTAGATCTGGCTTAAATTACTCAAGGCAACAGAATATCTTTTGATTTTGTAGTGTCTTTAGAGGGAGAACCATTTGCGGAGTTTTAATACCTATTGAAGTTAGTGAGGTTACATGAGTGTAACTTAATGGAACGTTTTAAAGTTTTTAAAGTTTTGAAATACTATTATGCTGTCTCTTCCAGAACAAGTGAAGGATGAATCCTGATGCAGGAAAGCAAAATGCTCAGATTGTAAAATGACAGTTATATCTCTGAAAGGACTTATGCAGTCTCATGAGGTTAAAAACATAGGTGGTGGATGGTCAGGTCTGCTGATACACAGGCACAAGGCAGACTCTCCCATTTTTCTGAACAGAACTCTTTTCTTTAAGGACACCATGACCTGAAGTGACAAGGCGGTACACATTTTTGTCTAAGGCCAGCTTGCATCTAGAGAGCCTTTGTGCTGCCTGTAAGGCAGGATTATTATTTTCACAGTAGAGCATCTGTGTTAAGTGATTTCAGGGCACTACATTCCAGGCATTGCAGAAGGATTTCTCACTGCCTCAGTGACCTGGAAGTCCAAAGCTCACAGGCTCCAGACATGGAAGTCTTCCTCATCTTCCCTGGAGCATGGGAGCTGTCTAACAGAAATTCATCAGCCTGCAGAGTCTGACAGGTGAACAAGGTTCCTACTGAGCAATTTCAGTGAATAGATGCATTCTTCCATCAATTATCTTCTGTCAAATTGGCATTTATCATTTGAAACCTGTTTTTCAAGAATTTTTCCAGCCATCTCATGCAAAGAGAGAGAGTGGAGTTGAATATTAATATTCCTTAATTTTCTTATTTGTCGTGATGCCTTCTTTTAAGAAATGAATTTTTCATTTTCTCCTTTTTATACAGCTTACAGCTTGGTTAAGTTCATTCAATTTAAAAATTGTAAAAAGTTATTTGATATAAGAAACAATACTCTCAAATGAACAAAATTATTGCCTATAAACTGTAGCAGTGATCTGTGGCATACTGAAACAGGATTCCCTGTTGATGGTGGGAAAATTATGCTTTGTCTTGCCTAAAGACTGCTTTCATCAAAGCAATCTTGAGTTTGAGGTGCAGTAACTATCACAAAAGCTTTTCAGAGACACGTTGGAGCGGAAGTAACAGATTCCTGGTGATTTTTGAGATTAAAGAGGTTTAATCATGTGTTTCTGTGCTGTGTCAATTGTAGCTAAGGACCAAATTTCTACCCAGCTACTCTCTTACTCCCCACTCCTCAGCAGGACAGAGGCAGAAAATAAGAAGAGCAATAGGCACAGGAAAGTTCATGGGTCAAGATAAAGACAGGAAGATTACTTACCATTCACTTTTATGAGCAAAATAGACTTGGTGAAAATTGATTAAATTTATTCCAAATTAAAATACATTTGGATAGTGAGAAAGAAATGTTACAACACCTTTCCTCCTCGTTTTCCCATGCTCAGCTTCGCTCCTTATACCAAACTCCTCTGCCCTGGACTGGAGGGGGACAGGTGAGGATGGGTGTGTGCATTACAGTCAGTACACAGTTATTTTCTCTTTGCCATTCATTAAATCATAGAATCATGGAGTAGTTTGTGTTAGAAGGGATCTTTAGAGATCATCTAGTCCGATTCCCGTACAATGAGCAGGGACATCTTCAACTGGATTAGATTGCTTGGAGCCCCACCCAACCTGACCTTGAATATTTCCATCTGCCAGCCCTCTGGGCAACCTGTTCCAGTGTCTCACCACCCTCACGGTAAAGAATTTCTTCTGTGTACCTAATATAAAGCTCTATTTTAGTTTAAAATCATTACCCCTTGTACTATCCCAACAGGCCCTGCTAAAAACTTTACATCAAATACAGTTTCTTATTATTTTCCTTCCTCCAATACTAAAATACTGGTAATTGAACAGTATGTAAGAATGGTAACAGTATCAGAGCAATGTCAGGGTTATACAGGGTATTGCCAAGATTCCATTTTTAAAATTAAAGGTAGACATTCACAACTGACACAAAGAGGATTCCTAGTTCCTGGTTTCTCTGTGGAGAAGGACTTAGTGTGAGATTCCTTTTTAAAGATGGAACCTAACACAAGCTGTGGTCAGTTCCTAGCTCTACCTGTTCATTTCTTTAGCAATTTTAAAACCAACAGATTAGTCGCTATGTAAGGGATCCCCTTCCATCCCACAGACTCAAATGTGGAATTCTTTGAGGAGTTCAGGGAGATTATACTGTCCCAGTCATAGCTGTCTTCAGGGAGAACTGTGATAGTTAAAAACCCTCAGACCAGCGCCTGCTTCTCATAGATTTGATAAACTTACTTGTTTCCCCAACCCACTTTGCTGTTTGACACTGGTCATATCCTGGTTTTGTACATGCAGTGGGAGCTTATGTACTTCCAAACCTCCCAGCTTATTACAGGTTGCAGGAAAATGCTGTGGCCTTTCTGGGCCCAGATGAGCTGTTCACTGTGCCATTGCAGTGGTGGCATCTAAAAAGCCACATGCTCTGGCCACCCAGGCAAACTCATGTCGTAATTGACATCGTGACTGTCCTGCTTAACACAAAGAAGTACAGCTGAAAAGGAACTTGAGGCCAGGTAGGTGGTGATTAACTGCATCTAAACTTTCTATCTATATGAAGAAACAATCTCACTTGCACCCAAAACTAAATTACTCCCTCTTCTTTTGAAAAGCATGTGATTGTAATGCCTATTTTTCGTCTTTGTTAATAAGATCTATAATTATAAAGCAGGAAGGCATAACGAGATTGGCTGATTATGATGCAGGGAGCATAGATGAGTATTTCTAATTCCCCAGAGGATGAATCTCTCTGGTGTTGGCGCTAGCATGCTTAGAACTACTAAACTGCTGTTTCTAAACATCTTTATTTTGAAAGAATAATGTTTCAAGAGATAAAATTAGTTTGGAATGCTCAGCAGCTTTTATTGTAGCTGCCGTTTGCTTTCTTTTTGGTCTTAATTTCTGTCTGTAGAAGTATCACAATCTAGTAATAGAGACTCTCAGTGGAATATCTGTGGTAAAACTCCACTCCTATGGCTGCAATCTGTGGATCAAATCCTTCACGTATTTAATGCTGCCACTATTTAGATTTATTTCAATATGGTGGTTTATTTGAATAAGAAAGGCGTTGCTACATCTCCTGGTCTGGTGGGTGACTTGAAGTAAATTTTTCATTTCTCTCTGTCTTAATATCTTGCTGTGTGAAATTGAGATTATGTTACAGATCTTCAGTCTCTTTCACTTAGAATTCCCAGAATGTATCCCAGGTGCTTTGAGTTGAGGATTGGGATGAAGAGCCAACACCTTGTACAGTGGATGTTGTCCTCAGCTCTGAACTGACGTCTAGCTGATGGGAAGCTGGCAACCTACTTCTCTCACCCTGTTCCTTAAGGTAGATACCCCTTGCAAGTTCTCTTCCTGCCCATCTCCTTAGCAACGTGCTAACATTCAAATGGGAATGTAGTATCTATAGCTTAGCTAAGGGTTGCTGTCTTTCCTATTCTAAGCACTGCCTAATTTATTCTCTCTTCCTCCTTATTGCTGCATGGAGGTCTTTGCATTTTAACGTTAAAAAAAGTTGTCCATGAAGTTTTGAAGGGCTGACTGGTACGATGACGAACTAAAACAGATGGCTGTACTTGCTTAGTGGAAGATGCCAAGTACACAGCATGTAAAACTCCACGATCAGTGGACTTCTCAATAAGCAGAATTTGGAAAGACTGCCAGCCCCAGGTTGGGGAGAGGTTGATGGTATCAGACCCCACAAGGTAAGGAAAATGCTGATGGTAGCAGATCACAGAAATCAGAAATATAATGTATTTCCTTGTTTTATCTGTCATCACCTGCTAAAGTTGAGACTGCTGAGGTAGCTTCAAGAAAGCAGCCTCAAAGCAAGCAAACTCAGGAACTGGTGGAAAAGAAACGAGAATATCTGGGACGTTGCCTCTCTCCATTCTAAAGGCACAGCATAATGTGCTTTCCTCTCCCAAGTATGTTATCAATATTGCTGTTGATTCCTGTGGGCTTAGCAGGTAGATACTGAAAGATCAGTTAGTGTGGACAGGACCACAGAGCAGGACCACACTATGAGATATTGTACAAAGGCGACACAGTAGACTTTTTAGCTGATGATCTCACACTCTAAATAGAAAACAAAAAGAAAGTATGGGAAGAAAGTAGTACATTTACTACAAGCCAAGGTGTGGCTGCAGATGATTTGACGATTTTACAAGACAAAGGGAATTTTTCAATTAAACATCCAAGTTAGATTATCCTAAGAGGATTGTAAGAAGGAAGATGAGAATGAAGACAAAGAAAAAGATTAGGAGGTGGGGGAAAAATATAAAGTGTGTGAATTAAGGATATTACAAAGAAAGGATCTTTTTCAAACCATTCAGCAGTATACAGGAATAACAATATCCAGAGCAGAACCCCTAGTGAAGAATATGACTTTTGAAATTCCCAACTGCAACACCTCCTGAGAGTGTTTCCTATTTCCATCTGAGAAGGAACTTGTACAGATAAGTGAGAGAGGATAGGATCAGAAATGAGAACATGACCATGATCCAATTATTAATGACTTCATAAAACAGAACAGAAGGAATGGTTCAGTCCCATAAACAATTAGAGGAATAAGAAGGAAAATAATATAAAATGTACTTTCTGTTTCAGATAAGATTAACAGAGAGGTCAATAGTTCACAAAGTTATTATAGTGTTTTTCTGGTAGTCCTGTGCAGAGGCAAAGGCTGGAGTGTGATTTTATCTCTGACTGAAATCATAGAATCATAGAATCCTACAGTATTCTGAGTTGGAAGGGACTCACAAAGGTCATTGAAGTCCAGCTCCTGGATTACAAACTTGAAAATGCGCAGACACAGAGTAAATAATAGGCACAGACAAAATAAACACTATTAAACTGGGAGAAGACCTGAAAAAGAACTTCAGCTGGGGTTTGGAAGAGCATCTAAATAAATGTTTATTTTTTCTTTGTATGATGCATCCTTTCTGACCTCATGAATAAGCATGGTTTAAAGGCAAGTATAGCAGTGTTTCAAAATCTTGGCTGTTACGTTGCGAGAGTAACCTTCATATAGAGTTTGCCAACTTGAAATTTAAGCAGTGCAAGAACATGTGCAGGTTTGGCTAGTACACTTTTCTTCGCATGTCATTGTAAATAGTGCTCTTCAGATTCATGTATTCCATATCAGGTTGGTTTTTTTTCTCCTTGCTTTGTTGGAGTCACAGAGAGAGAGAGCGACTACAGAAGGTAAACAGAAAACAGAACTCTAAATTTCATAAAATTACGTGTCCTAGAAGATGTGAACACTTTCACTTTTAATTTTACCCACATTAATGTTTTTAGGTAGTTCAAAGGTTCTGTTTTTACGTAAGTGAGGCAATGATTAGCCTTTTAATGTAGAGTTTATTCTATCTCATGTTTTAGGTAAATTTTCCCAACTCCCAATAACCAGTAATGTTTTCTTCAAGTTTCTGAGGAGACATAGACACCATCCACTTGTTTAATCTAGACTACTAGTGTATTGCTCTACCCTAGAACAATTGTAAAGCAAAACAGTTTTAGAAGCCTATTGTAAATTGGACACTCTCATTTAATAGCAATAGAAAAAAGCAACAAAAATTTAAAATATCTGAAATGACTGTGATTTTAGCTGTTTTTAAATGACAGATGGGTATATTCTAACCTGCAAGGGTGGGAATCAGGTCTCTTTCTCTTCCAAGATTTCAGTGTCCCTTACAGATTTATTTTGAAAAAGGAACAGGGAGTCAAGTTCATGGAAGTACTTCAGTGTTTGTGGTGTTTCACTGGATATGTGAGCTGCAATGCAGAATTCCAAGCTGTATAGGTTTACATGGCAATGAGAGAACTGATCTGAGCTGAAAATAATTCCTTGGATCTTTTAGCCTTGCAAAACAGGAGGACTAGATATGTTACAACCTGCTGAACTCTTTGACAAAGAGATTAGAAATACGACGTCCTGCTGAATCCTCTTGCAAAAAGACTGTGAAAGTAACAATCAGGAAGAAGAGCTTTAAACAAAATGCTAAAGTAGTGAAACACCTTTCCTGCACAGCACAGCCTGAGGTTGAAGTGCCTGAACTGGCTCTGAGCAGCCGCTGTGTTCTCTCAGACTATAGGCAGAGAACAACAATACAGGAATGTTCCTGAAGTGCATTGGCCTGAGTGGTGCTGGGCATTCAGAAGGTTCTAATGTGGCTACTTTTGCCTCTGAGTTGGTTATCTCTCTGTGCCATAGCATTACATTGTATGCACACAAATCCTAAGGAAAGCAGTTTTTCTACTCTGTAATTTCTCTTGGGGGAAGTAGTAAGAACATGTGCTATCAAGCTGATTTTACTTCAAGTGTTTGCCAAGTCAGTGTTCTTGTTTTGATTTAATTGCTAAGTTGAATTGGATGAAGCTAAAATAGTGAGGACAAAGGCTTGTTCTAGGGAAAAAAACTACCTTTTATTCGTTCTACTAAAAACACATGCTATTTCCAGAAGTTTCTAGAGTATAATACTTTAAAAGTTTTTTGCCTCTTTGCAAAGTTCAGAAGTTTCAGAGTTGCTTTATGTATTTAACAGTATTTTGAGCTAGGTCAGGTTTTTGCTTTTCTGCAATTCATGCACCAAAGAAATTACTTTTGAGTGGCTTCACACCAGTGGACTATTTGTGACATAAAGCAGTATTATATCTGCTTTGGAAAAGGTGGTATTGCTATTGTCAGCGTATTACGGATTCCTTCCTTTTATTTTATCTACCTCTTCCTCCCTACCTCAGTCTTGAATCCAGAGTTTTTTTCAGTTATTTTGTCCTGGTTTTAATTAGATTCTTTCTAGAAGTTGCATTAATTTATCCAGGTTTCATCACTAGAAGCAGTTGTCAAACCTGATATTGAAGCCTTTAACACCAAAGATTCTGCATATGTTCAAAACTGCAAGGTGTTTGACATAAAAGGAGGAAGGGAAGTAATAGCACATCTTCTTTTAGAGAGGAGTAAATATGAAGAAGTCTGCCCATGGTAAAGTCAGTCTGAGAAGTGATGTACTGTTTTGGTACTTTTAAGTCTCCCGTTTCATGTCTACTTCACCAGCTTTCCTATCAACTGTTAGAGTTGGGCAAAGTTCTTGAAACAAACACGTTTGTTTCCAAACTATGGAAAAAATGGTTCAAATCTCCTAAAAGGGTTCTTTAGACAAGAGAATTTCTGTTGGTGGAAGCTGCTGAATGCATACAGTGATCTTTAAAGAATAGCAGCTCCACTGATTGAGCTAAATCATGTTATGTTAATATCCATATTACTAGCCATAAAGTACTACATCCAAAGCCTGAAAGTGTTCGCTGAGAACTGATTATTCTCCTTTTTACAAGAAAAATAAGTTTCTTTTGTAATAAGATACAAATCCTGATTTCCATGGGTTTATCTCATCTTTTATTTAATTACAGTGTACAAAATTGTCCAGATTTTCTTATAGATTAAGATTCCATGCATCATTTTCTGCATAAGCTGATTCTATTCAGCTGGCTTTGACTCTGTGTCAAAAATTTTCTGACAAAATATTACATGTCAAAGAGTTTTGAGAAGTCAAGAGACTAAAGATGTTTTGTAGTCTCTTCATGTGTGTAAAATATATTTGATGAAATCAAATAGAGCTACTTTTTAAAATTCTTTCTAGCCCGAGTAAAAGTTTCGCCATCTGTTACAGCTTCACAAAATCCTCATAAAATATCCATGATGACAAATGACTTCATATACATAACGGACTTGTGATTTCTTTTGCTGAACTTATCTTTTTAGAGCTCCTGAATGAATTACTAAGCTTGGTACAAAATAAAGCGGTAGTGAAATGTAAATTCAAAAAAACCCAGTTAAGTGTACCTTTTTATAAATGACAATCTTTAAAATGCAATACAGTGAGCACTACAATTTTTTAAATGACTTCCCCTCTGTAGGGGCTTATTATCCAATTATATATTAATATTAGCAGGATGATCAAGTTTTATGTAGCGTTCTAACTTCCTGAAGATACATTTGATTGACATAATTGGGCTTTTGGTTACAGAACGGCATCTGCTTCCCATCTTAATTATATCAGTATAAATCCAGAGAAATGTATGTTTTTTCAGTTTAGACACTTGCCTGTGAAAATGTTCCATAATCTAGAAGCACTTTAATGTTTTATTTTAGTCCAGAACAAGTAAGAGCTTTTACTGTTATTATTGTTATGTGAAAGGTACTTCTTGTTAAAAGGTAATAGGGAAACAAAAAGAGAAATGGAGAAAAATGTCATTGGCTTTTGAGAGGTGTAAAATACTGTACAAAGTATTATGTAGGAGTTGAATGGGGATGAAGGTATGGGGTAAAACACAGCTATTGTATTTCTTTCTCAAGGTTCTTTTATCAGAGTGTGTACATTGAAACAGTGTTTTACTGTAATTCTACCTTTCTTTTCCCTCATTGCAGCTCATAATTTTAAGAATGAGATCAGTCTGGCAAGAACACATATTTAACATGAAGCAAGAAATAGAGATAGAATAAAATGCAATATCGAGATCAGCAATTTCGTTGGCTTACTTCCTACATTGGTCCTTGGAGAACACCTTTACAAGAATTAGCCCTATGTCCGGATGTTGTTGCATTTTAATTCAGTTTAACATGCCAATTCAAATGCCCTTTAACAACACTTTAACAAGGACTGTATTTATAATGCAGTGTGCTCTCTTTGAGGTTTTCCCTACACATAATAATTTGATACATTGGCTGAAAGCTACATTTATTTCAGAAACTAAAAAATGGCTTCAATCTTCAATTTATTTTTGGAAAAGTACTTGTTTGATGATTTCATGAAAGGCATTTCTCCTGTCTTCTTGCCAGAGGCAGGCAAAGTTTATGCAAATGGTAATTTGAATGCTGGCTGTGATTTAATAACGGGGGTGGTCTCAACTTAGAGTGAAATAACTGGAAGGCATTAGTAATATAACAATCTACAAAAAAGAAATGCCAGTTATTACTGTGTTCTTGCCTGAAGGAATTAAATGTGGTTAATATTTCATAGATAGAATTACTCTTCATTCTGTCCATCGTAATTGGAAAACACAAACAAATCTTAATAATCTAACAATTCTAGTTTTAAATGTGTAACCTGGCTTTGGGTTCTAGAAAACGCTTCCCTCCAGTGTACAGTCATCTTCAGACACTGTATGTCCGTCTGTCTGTCTCAGTCCTCCTGAGGCACCAAAAAATGAAGGAAAAGCCAACAAACCTTTACCAAACTGCTTGCTAGGGCAGCTTTTTCCAAATTTGGCTTTGTGCTGCAGGGGAGGATATGGATGTATTTTCCCCACAACTGTGGAATTGGATTAATGACCCAGTTCTGAAGTTCTCTTTAGGTATGAATGGCGAAAGTAAAATTTTGTCCTAGAACTAAACAAGATCCTCGTTACTTTGTCAAGCATCAAAAGTTAGATGTTAAAATGCAGTTAGCTGAACTACCAGAATAACCAGAAATTACTTATCTAAGCCAGAAAACTTATTTTAGAGTCTTTCTAATGTTTTTGCTCTCTCTCCTTAAAATCGAACAAAATAAAGTTTCTGCAAATACCCACTCTGTTTAACAACAGGATCAAGGCAAGAATTAATTAAGAATAATTAGGCCAACTCAAGGCATAGTAGAGATGTGAGTTCATCACTTAGAAAATGAAATTTTGAGTCAGGCATTGGGTATCTGCTTAATGACAGGAATGGAGAGATCTCATAAATACATAACTGATAATCTCCGTAGCATCACAAATTATCACCATGTTACTGTGATCAAACATCACATGGTTGTATATATTCCTGAAGGATAGTAGCTCTATATTCTTCTAAACTAAGTGGTGCAATATAATATCACACCTCATTCCAGTGAGAAAAATGGCCTTAGAGTGGACTGCTTTATTGAGAGGGTTATTACTCAATAATTGTTTATGTTTGTTTCTGGTTCTGATTTGAATGATCCATTTGGTCTGATCATTTTCTGGCCTTATCAACAAAGGAGCAGAACTACAAAACTTTCCCACATTGGCTGGGATTAATGGCGACGAAACCCAAATCCTGTCTATGCTTTTGGGGTCAAATTTGAGATTGTACATACAGACTGCAAGTTATTTCAGCCACCAGTGAGCATTGGCCCTTAGAACCAGGTTACAGATAAACCAGAGGAGGGGCTCTCAGATGCGCGTACTGCAGGGTGTCAGGTCTCAGCACTCACCACTTGGCTGTTTAGATCTGCTCCTGCTGCACCTCACTGTTTGCTAATGTGTCGTGTTTTAGCTTCTTCATACCAGATTCATGAAGAAAAGGGCTTACAAGCAGCAGCGTAGTGGCAAAACTGCAGCCATGTGTTGAAAGGTGGGTGGTGCAATAACAGCTTCCCAGAATTACACTGCCAGTGGAACTGTATCACAAAAACATCAGCTGGCTGAAGGGAATACAAAAATGGGACTGCATTTTTTTCCAGTTTGCTCAATTTGTTCCTAGATGTTGTTTCTGTGAATTACAACATGGATTGTTTTGTCCAGATGCAGGTTCTTCTATTATTTTCTGCGATCAAGCAGTTCATTGAACCCTTTTGTCATGGCGACAGATTGTGCTGTGAAGTTCTTTTAGGGTAATATCACAATCGTCTTTCCATATGATTTCCCTCTGATGCTGTGCTTGCTTGTGTTCTAAATGCCCACACATAATAGCCTTTTCCTGCTGGCAGTAATAATAAGAAACTCTCTTGTTATGAGATATTGCACTTGTTTTTTTCACAGCGTCAGCTTAACTCCCTTTTCCACACACACAGCATGAAATACTGTGTTTATTTTTTCTAAGTGTGTGTCAGTAGAATTCTCTGGGTTTTTTCCCCAGAGACTAAGGTCTGCAGCAATAAAATTTCCAGGATCTTGTGGGTCTTATCTTCAGTGTAATTTGTTTGCCATGTAACCTAAATAGTGTTCCTGATATGCTTGTGGGAATCTGAGCATGCATTTCTATGTTCATTTTAGGGGAGCCAAGAGCATAGCTCCAAGGTTTTGGTATAATTTAGATTCAGGTTTTATGTGACTGTTTTTTCTTTCAACTGAGGTACTTCTAATTTCACAGAGCAGAGAATCAGGGCTCGAAGCTAGGGACTGCCTCCAAATACGACTGCTTTATGTTGTAGAAACCGTAAAAGATATATAGTAAATACTTCACTAAAGTGCTGAAGTTTTAGGATAGAACTGCAATGCAGAAGAATTCTTTCTATGTGGTTTTTACTTTACCTCTACTTTTTGTTTGTGGTAAAACAATTGTTGCATTTTCAGTTAGTATGATCAAAAAAATCTTTCTTGGCGAAAATGAGTACTGCTCTTCTTTGTTGCATAGACAGTGTCTGTGGCCTATCTCTTTTGCATAAGCAGATTGCACAGTAGTGGGTTGTCTTTCATTTATGTCAACTTACACCACTCTGACAATGTTAGGGGTCTAAGATAATTTAAACAAATATATAAATATTTGAGTATTCAAATTCTGGTCTGTGTAGGTGTAGTAATTCTTATATGTATAAATTAGCTGTGGTAATACACTTTGTTGATGTCATCACCATGGCCTATTAAATAAGGCCTTACATGTCTTCTGATGAAGAATATGTCTAGTTTTGTTCTTAGAAGAAAGGAACAATGGAGAAATATCAGCATCTAATTATCCCTGGTCTATTCTCTAATTGCTGTTTTGATTCCTTGATATCACTGTTTCTCTAAATCAGTTTTTTTTCTTAGTTTAGCACATGAACTTTCTGCTGCTGATAAGAAAGCATTGGGACTGCACTGGCCATTTCGCAGTTGGATGATTATTTATCACTGTCAAGAAGCCTGGGAAAAATTGCATCTTGTATTGAAAGGAGTATCTAGTCTGTGTTACTTGATATGGCAGGAATGTCTTTCAGAAATTCTTCTGTTTCTCAGTAATATGGGATGGTCTTTAAGAGTCATGTGCTTCCATATTGTGAATGTACCAGTTTCTATTGGCAAGGTTGCCAGTGGTTACTCATGGCAGCTTTTGGCCACTTTGCTGGCACCTGTCAGAGTTTGAGCTATGTCCTCTCATACCTCCTCTTCCCAGTGTCCTGCATCTGTCCTGTGAGTGGAGGCTACCCCAGGCACCTTCCTCATCCTCCCTGCTCAGAACAGGGGTCACCTGTCTTCTCCAGTACTACTATCCTTTGTTCATTCCCAATATTTTCCGTTATGCATCACCCTTTATAAGCCAGTTTCCTCACCTGTTTTCTCTGACCCTTCTAAACCATGAAACAAACCACATACACATACCTGCACTCAGTGTGGTTTCCCAAGGGTAAGACCTATTTCATCCTAATGACTCCAGCAAGTGTATTTCAAAGTGCTTTCGAAGGAATTTTTTAAGTCTGACTTGAATTTTGTTCTCATATAATGAGTTATCTCAGGCATCTTCCTATCCTACACACAGTGTGTGGATGTGTATATGTTGGGGCAGAAACACGCTCCTGCAGTAACTTTCAGGAATTAGATGTCACACATGAGGTTGTCCAGCACTCAGCAGCTGTGTCTGTATCCTGTGTGTCGAAAGATTTAATGGGCAGTTACCAGCAGCCCGTTACTGTCAGTGACAATCTTCTGTTAAACAACAAAAAGTTTGTTATGGTGAAAGTATCCTCTAGGAATTTGTATTTGTCTGGTGACTGGTACTTAGCCAAACCTGTCACATCTGTTATTGTTCATTGCAATGCTAGGTGTCTCTGCAAAGCAACATAATTTAAGCTGAAATATAGCAGCCTAATGAAACTCCAGCAGTATTTGTTTTTCAACAAATTCTTGCGCATTAGGATTAGAAGCAACATGTCAAAATATGTAAGGCTCTGAAAGCACATTGTCAATTTATTGATAAAGCCAACGATTCAAATGTGCTCTGCTGTAATGACAGTACACATGGAAACTGAAATAATTTAGAAGTTGGAAGTCTTGTATATGGCACTGTTGTAATAAAGAGTCTTCCAGTGTGAGTGGACATCACCTGTGGAGACTAAGCTGGTACCAACCTTTCCTGGTGAGAGAAAAACATAGAATCACAGAATGGTAAAGGTCAGGGAAATCTGGTCCAGCATCCCCACTCAAGCAGGGCTACGTAGAGCCACTTGCACAGAACCACGTCCTTGTGGCTTTTGAATATCTCCAAGGAGAGAGAGCCCACAACTTCCCTGGCAGCGTGTGCCAGTTTCTAGCATGTGGTGGAGAGTGTCACAACAGGGGTACGATGCAAGAAAAAAAATCTTTTAAATGCTTTTAAAAAACCCCTCAACTCTGTGGAAGCACTTCCAGTTGCTTGCTTGAAACACAGGAAAAAATGTCTCTTTTTAAAGTAATGATTTTTGTACCTTTGACTTGTAAATTTTGGCAGTGTGGAGATGGTTCCAAATTAAACCTCAGTCCTACCAGATGACAGTCCTACTCAGTCCTACCAGCCCTATTGCTGTAAAACCATTGCTTGTCATATTCTACCTGCAATGTGTTTCCAATTTTTCTACCTGTGTAAATGCCTTTTGTGCCTTTTGAAGATTTTTGTATAACCCCACAGGGAGCGTTCTTTGGGCAAACCTGTTAAATTCAACAGTAATCTGATCAATAGGAAAATTGTAACAATGGCATTGGGACAAAAATAATTGTTTTATAAAGAAAGAAAAATTAGTATTTTTTAAGGTATAATATAACTCTTTATTCAGCAAATCAGTCGATAATATTTGTGGTTCTTCCCAGTACATCAAAGCCTCCCTTTCTTTCCTCTTCCCAGGTAGCTGCAGGAAAATAGGCACCTCTGCAATACAGGCCAAATGCACATCCCTGTAGTCGGTGTAGTTTCCTAAGGGTAAGACCCATTTCATCCTAATTACTTCAGCGACTGACTTCTGCTGAAGAACTGGAAAATGTTCTTTCCTCTCAACTAGCAGAACAGAATGACTTTCTGATGTCTATAATTCCACCAATCCACTTAGAAAAGGAATCCTGCATCTGTGATGGTGGATTAATTTCTTTTGTCTGTGCCGTGACTTTGAAGAAGACTTATGCTCCCAAATCATCTAAGCTCAGTTGCAAGTGCCACACCAATCACACAGCTCTGCTGGAAGGGACCTCTGTTCCCAAACAGCCTTATTTGCCATTTTGATTTTGGAGTAAATCACAGCAGTTGCTATAGAGTGAATATAGATTATTGACTAAACAATTATCATATATTTGAAAGGTTGTTTTTTTTTTTTTCCAGAAGATGTGAAGAATTTGGGGAATTATTATTATTTATTTACGGCAGAGCAGAGCGTATCAAGCATACCTGTATATGTGGGCTTCTAACCCCTGGCTTCCTTGTGAAATAAATCGTACCATCTTATCTCTGTGTGTCGATTTTTCAGCTCTGTGTGGATCATTTATATAATGCTATGGTGTTTGACATGAATAGCAGTTTTCCTTCTCCTGTTAAATTGAGGTTAACAGTACTACCATTTATGCTGTAAATTATAGTCCCTTCTGTAGCATTTTTGTGTGCCTAGAACAGATGGGAGCTTGCTTTCAAAACTCTTACAAATTGTTTGTTTACATTATGTTTCCATCCCTTTATCTCAGTAATAGATGTACTTCCAGAATTTGATTTTTTTGCTGCAGACTGTTTCCGCCCCTCCTCTCTCTGTTTCTGAGGAGCTGTGAGGCTGAGATGGGTAGTCTGAAGGTATGTGCTAAAACGATGGTATACAGTACAATTTTGGAAGAGAATTAAAGAATCTTCATGATGTTCTCCAGTGTCTAGGAACTTGGGATTGTATAACATGCATAGATACATGCACTTGGTATAACCCACTCCTACAGGAAGAGGATCATGGTATTCTTCTTTCTCCTTACTCTTGTTTCACCGCTTTCTAACCCCATTCTATTAGGAGAGTGTTTTAATGCATCCATATGTCCTGCATTCACGTATTCCCATGACCCAAGTACAAATAGTTAGAAATAGTGAAGTAGAAAATTCTCAGCCAATAAAAGATCTGAGGAAGTGCAATGACTTTTCAAATGTACCTTCTGGTCTAAATATTATGAAATTGTTTGCATTCTTTATTTTTGACTTCCTGATTTTGTCAATGGGTCTTTATTTGGAGGACCAAGGGTTGATATCCTCTAGCATGTTTGTCTTTCTGTGTGGAAAACCCCTACCATCTTTGTTCATACACTTGCTTTCCTATTCTTCTATCCTGTTTTAGTCCCTGCCATAAGGAGGTGGAGAGGAAGCTTGCATTTCACTTGCCATTCACAACATGGAAATCAGATGAATATAGTGCTTGCAAAAAGTAGTCCAAAACCAACAACTTTCCCTAAGCTAAAATATATTTAGAACCATTCTGAAGGTTGGAAGAAATGTGAAAGAGAAGCATCTCACCATTTTCCAGCCTCTCTGGCCATTGGATTTTTATAAGTTCCAAAAGCTGGGAAAGTTTAAAATATATAGCTGTGTGCCTGCAGGAAATTCAACAATCATTTAATTGTTTTGTCTTCTGAAAACAAAGTCGTGAAACTCAAGTTCCTTTTTAAAGAGTTCCAGCTCTCTTCATGAACATGTATTTCATCCAAATAAATCAAACAATCCTGAAATGCCTTCTGGCATATGATGTATTGTGTTATAATATGATAAATTTGCAAGCAGAAGAAAAACACATGATGGTGTGAATGATAAAAAGTGAGCTTGCTATGTCTTCGGTAGAGATTATCCTGCACAGTGGAATGGCTGTCTTTCTATTGAACTCTTCCAAACACCACAAAGTCCATATTTGTCAGTGTCCATAGTGCCATGTTGATCAATACTCTCTGGGAGCCACAACTCTCCCAGCAGGGATGTGGAATCACGTACCTCTGGAAGCAAGGGTGGGAGTAGATTGGAGAATAGAACTGAAATGGCAAGCAAAAATTATTATTTCGAGCATGTGTTTTAAAAATTGTGTCCCTGGAAATGGTTAATTGATGCCAGTGAATCAAGAGAACTTTAAAACCAAACATGAGCACTAGAAACACATGGTGGGCATTTTGCAAGTGCTAATAGAGAGTCCTCATCTAGAGGACTTGTTCTGAACTTGATTATGTATGCAAACATGTACAGATCCTTGTTAAACCTTGTTAAATCAGTATCTTAGTCTTTCTTCTATAAAAGAAAATACTTCAGGGCAAACAAACTCCCTGTGAATACTCATAATTCCCATGAAAATAAAAAATGAAAGTGAAATCACACGGTTTATGTTTTCTGTACATTTCTGGTATGGACTCTGGCAAAACTGCATAACTTTGCCTCGAAGTTTCTGTGGCATCTCAGGAAACTCTGATCTACAAATGTGAATTCTCTTTGCTGTTCAAATCTATATTAAATTAGAAACTGCATTTTGTATACTAAGCATTAATTGCAGGTATTACAGCTTCACCTTTACTTATGTAGGCTGGGAATGCCAGGATAAATTTATATGTTCTGCAGAAAGCCATCAGTGAGTTTGTTAGGCCATAAAGATTAATTATTCAAATGAGAGTAGAACAAATACAGGCTATTGCTACAGGGAAAACAGTTTGTGAAGTCTGTATTTTAGATGGCCAAGAATCACCATGGAAAAAGCTGTGAGAAAGGGTCAGGGAGGCTACCTGATTTAAGGGCAGAAAATTTATGATTGAAATGGCCTTTTAGAAAAGGAATTGGATCCTGAGAAATAACTGCTTGGGAAGACAATGGAGAGACAGAGAATTTCACTTTCTGCAGAACAGAGTTTCCCCACTTTTAGTTATTTACCACTGCTCAGTGATTCATGTCTATACACATTGTCCTTTTTTCTAATGAGCAGGAATAATGACAACGACAGGGCTGTGGTTCCTAACTCAGCCAGACAATTGCCTTGCAAGGCACTGGCTGGAACAGTTCCTGTTATTTGGGAGCCTTCAAACTTGCCCTGCTCTCCCTTGAGCTCCCCAAGACAGGGAGCTGTTTTCTCACGCTGTGCGAGCCGTACTCTTCTCCTTTTTTCCTCAAGTCTTGTTCACTTGCAGATTGCAGAAACATAATTCTTCTGTGTTTCTATGACAGTAAATATTGCCTTTAGAAGAAAATGAGCAAAACAAGCTAAGAAAAGTTTTTGTCAGTTTCCAAATAGATTTTTCCCACAATCACAGGCACTTTCTGTCAGCCCACAGCTGCAGGTGGTTTTGCTGTATTTAGCCTCATGTGTGCTTTGAGCTATGTGGTATGAAACACTGCTAAATGCGTAGTTATTTTCTACCTGAAAAGAACTTAACATGAAAAGACAGACTACGCAATGGTAATGTGTATTACATATTTGGTAGAAACTCACACACTATATGTACTGCTGAGCAACCTGGTCTAGTGGAAGGTGTCCCTGCCCAGAGCAGGAGGCTTGGAACTGGATGATCTTTAAGGTCCTTTCCAGCGCAGCCCGTTTTGTGACTCTGTTACCTAACCAAACTGGGTAGCAAACCATTTTTAAGTTCCTTTAAAATTTTTTGTTTTGTAAGAAAGAGATCATTGTCATCCAATAGAGAGAAAGGAGGTGTGTAGGAATGTATTCATGAAATAGGGCCTCTCATATTTTCAGGTTATCAACCAAAAGTTAGTAGAGAAGCTATTTTCTATCACAGGCTCACATCATTCATGTGTCAACCACAGCAATGGGTGATATGGTAAACTGAGACTAGAAGAAAAATAAATACATTTATCTCCTTTGTCTAAAGCATTTCTAAAATGCTTGTCTAAAAGCACTATCTAAATCATATCTATCTCGTTTATCTAAAGCAAGGTGGGTAGGGATTATTTTCTTTCATTTTGAGAAACATTTACAGTAGTCTTCAGGACCTCTTAGGTTTTCTTCTCTTGCCTATTATTTCTCCTCACTGCACATACGTTGATGTCTGCTTTTCCTTTTCTCTGCTTTTTGCTCAGCTGTCTGACCTTATTGTCTCCATTAAGTATGCTGCGGCCTGGTTTCTTTTTTTTCCTGCTTTGATTTTCTTATCTTCGCTCTCCTGCTTCCTTCTCTGAGAATGTATTCCTGAAAGATTACTGCCAGGGAGTGTGACCTAGAATAGAAGTACTTAGTTTATCAGTTACTAAGCTACAGGCATGATGGAATCCAGTAGAATATAAATGCAATTATCCAAAATTTTTGTAATTCTTAAGCTTTCTATGAAAAAATTAAATTGGATTATTTAATTCAGAAACTAGTGAGTAAAATTATATTCCCGTGTCAATTTGAGTGTGGGCAAAAGCAGTGTGTACACCTTTTCCAGGATGGCACTTTCATAGTCCATGCAATTTACTGACATACTGGGTTTGACCATGAATTTGTCAATGTTCAGCAAGGACCAGTGGCTCCCGAAGGGATAAAACTGGTATTTTCCATCATTAACTTTGGATTGTAATTTGCTTTTTGTCCTTTGGTTGTCTCTGCAAAGACACCACTTGTGAGGCTGTCAGGTGTTCAGTAGGAATTGGAGCTGCACCTACAGTAAATTTAACAGTAGCTCATGAAATTAAGCATAGAGCCCTTATAATAACTTCACAAGTCTTACTCATTTAACTTGGTAAAAATGTCTTGCTTTTACATGAAATGAGTTCTACCCTTCAGATGATCCAAATACTTGAAAAGAGACTAACTAATTTGGTATGCTTTAAAGCAGTTTATTCATTAATTCTATTATATAGTAATGATATACAGTCTTTCTTTTCAGCTCATAACTTTGTTATAGGTAAGACTGATTTATTGGCAGACAACAGGATTACTATTGTGCTCTATTTACAGAAAATGTCATAAATAATATGGCCTGAAATGTCCCTCTCAGATACAGACGACTATAAATTACAGAAAGTCTTTGTGTGAAGACATTCTACAGTGAGCTAATTAAAGCATTCAGGCATAAAGCTGATAACACAATGAAAAAAATTAAAGGATACAGCATAGTGAGAAAATCTATGCTTTTGACTGCGATTTGAAAAGAGAATGAATTGATGAAGCAGAGAGAAAGAGGCAATCTGTTTCAGATGGCAGGTTACAGATGAGAAGGTGTTTACAGCAAGTGCAGTAAGTGTGAAGGAACAGAAAGAAGCCTGGCTCTAAACTGCAAAAGAAACAGAAGAGGGAAAAGAAGTGTGTTGAACTAGAGAAAATCCATATATTTGGAAAGTAAGAACAAGAGAAGGCATCTGTCTGGGTCATGTACTGCATGGAAAGCTGAGCTGAGCCAGACTTGAAGAAACCAAAGTAGTAGTGAAGAAAAGAATAGAAGATGGGGTAAGTCAGCAAAGGGGCTATTGCGAAAGAATGGCATTCAAAGGTGTGCTTGTGGGGAAATGATATGCAGGTTTGTGCACTAGAAATTGAATCCTGTCATGTGTTGTGCTATTGCACATCAACAGCAAAAGGCTGCCCAGTCCATCCTTTCAAATGTCTTTCTAACCACGTAGGCAACTGAGTAGAATATTTTCTTATTGCTCACAAACATCCTGGCTGGGGAGACTGACCAACGTAAAACTTACTGCATCTAAGGTGCAGTTGTCTGTCAGTGATAACCAGGCTGTGGGTAGCCTGCCACCATGCTGCAGGCAGAGCCCTGCTCTCCCATTGTTCTTTTCCCTCCTCGCATTTGATGCTGCACTTGTAGCATGCAGTGGAGCACTCCTCCTGCACTGGTGCAGTGAAGCTCCTGCATAAGCATCTGGATGGGTGCAGTGATGTCTCTTCTATCCCTTGAATGTCTCTCAAGAAAGGCCTAGCGTTAAGAGCTGGGATACCTGGAAGAGGAAAGTGGTAGATTGCAAGATTCAGGATTTTCACTAAGGGAGTGAAAGTTCTCCCCAACAGATCAGCATGGTAGTTGCACACCACACCAAGTCATGCCATGATCACAGAATCATAGAATGGATTGGGTTGGAGGGCACCTTAAAGATCATCTAATTCCAACCCCCCTGCCATGGGCAGGGAGACCTTCCACTAGATAAGGATGCTCAAAGCCCACCCAGCCTGGCGTTGAACACTTCCAGCAATGAGGCATTTGCAACTTCTCTGGGCAACCTGTTCCAGTGCCTCACCACCCTCACAGTGTGTAATTTCTTCCTCATATCTAATATAAACCTACACTCCTGTGTTTGAAGCCGTTCTACCTGTCAGTACCTGCTCTTATAAGTAATCTCTCTCCATCTTTCTCGTAGGCTCCCTTCAAATATTGAAAGGCTGCAATTCTCTTTTTCAGGCTAAACAATCCCAATTCTCTCAGTCTTTCCTCCTTGGAGAGATGCTTCTCTCCTCTAAACAACATGGTGGGCTCCTCTGGGCTTGCTCCAACAGGTCCATGTCCTTCCTGTGCTGGAGACCTCAGAGCTGGATACAGCACTGCAGGTGGGCTCTCACCAGAGCAGAGCAGGGGGGCAGAATCCCCTTTCTCACCCTGCTGGCCACACCGTTTTTGATGCAGCCCAGAATACAATCACCTTCCCCAACTGGAAGCAAACACTGCTGACTCATGTCCAACCTCTCATCCAACACTGTATTTTTAGGCAATATGTTTGCAGAGGTTGATTCCTGTAGGGCAGTAAAGGAATTAACATTGGTTTTGAATATGAAAATATTCTATCTTTATATTTATGAAGCTTTAGTGAAGAAGGTTATGATCCTTTTTAAGAAGAATGACTTAATCTGTGTTAAAAGCAAAAGAAAAAAAGAAAAAGAAAAAAGCAACCCAAAAGTTCCTGCTAGCATAGCCACATGGACTGGAACAGATTTCCACAGAAGTGTGTTATTTCTGGATGTGAGTACTGTGTCTTTGAATAAAATGTTCGAAAACAGCATGGGTATGCTACTTGTGCTCATTTCCAGAAAGATAAAGCTGGTTACAAACAAATGAGCTCAAATAATAAGTAGTTAAAATTTTGATGAAATAAGAGAGGCCAAGCAGAACCAGTCAGCCAGTCAATTACAAATAAATGAAAGTAGACACATAAGAAGTCATTTATGCCATATTCTCTCTGGAAGTCAAAACTTCTTCATTCATGATGGAATGAGGCTCTACATGAGCACAGCTCCAGGTCTGATCCCAGTCTGGCTTTTTTTCCCCTAAAGATCTCATTTGCAGCACTTCTAACATCATTTTTTCAACAATTATTTAAATTTTAAATTCAGAAAATTTTTATTACTGAATGTCTCAGTATTTTTTTCCTAAACTGCAGTGAACACATAAAAAAGAGACAGGTCATTGTAACATAGATTAATGAGAATACTTTTCAGTGGTGGTCTTGCTTATTCCAATAAAAGAAGATTGCCATGCAAAAGTCAGAAGAATAAAAAGGTACCAGTGGCACCTGTACTTTCTGAGAACGGCAGGTTTTCCCCACACGAGGGACTCATGGCAACAAAGGAGGTAAAAAAACAACTTCCATTTGCAAATTTTCACAACTCCTAAAAGCAAAAAACCCGTAAATCAAATCTGTTTTATATTTCCTGCAACAGCCAGCAGTCTCTGTTTGCCTATAAACTAGTAAATGGAGCAGGCATAGTTGTCTGAAGTACTATCATATTACTCGATGGTAAAAGCACTTAATTGTTTAGGTTCCCATAATAAATATTCATGCTTTTATGGATTCCTGTATCTGAAAAAGCTGGTTAGGTATGCAGTCAACCTTTTTTATTTATTTCATTTTCTTAGGAAAAATGGTTTGGAGATTGGCAGACGAGTAATTGTGGCCTCTATCAGCCTGACACCTTGTGAAGCTACTGGCTAAAGAATAGATCCATAAAGCTATCATCCTGCACATTTGGAGTTTTTTAGTAAAATTGGCTGGCAGATACTTTATTCACTTAACTTAAACAGAGTTTTTCTTCGGGTACATCTACCATTATGAGTCTTTTTTGTATATCACAGTTCTGATCCCTGAGGTTAGTGGAAGCCTTTGCATTGAAATTGTGCATGAGTTTCGGGTGAGGCAGTAGTCAGTTAGCATTTATATGTAGAGACAGCTTCAAAGGCTTATGTGTGATGGAGAATATGGATGTAGAAAACAAAGATTATCAGTTTGGGTTGAGGCTGGAAATTGTATGCTCCTCAGCAGTGAACGTGCTGTGGAGTTTCAACACTTAAGGTTTCTATAACAGGGACAAAATGTAACTGCTCACTGGTTATATGCTGCACTTGAAACAGCAAATGAACATTCAAGTGGGAAACACATGCTCTGTAGATAGGCAGTAGTGACTTTTTCACTGAGGCTGCTTCTGTGCAGCAGAAGGAAAGAGAAGCTAAGCTTTCATTTTAATAACTATTTGAAGATTTGGTTTAAATGGATAAAGCTTCCTGCTTAGCAGCTCATATTATTTTTCTTTTCATCCTTGTTTGCCTGGCAGATGAATTTGGAGCCAAACAAAAGCTGAAGAAAGAAACCCAAAATACTGCAGTTCTGACTGCGGGGTCAATTACCATGTCTTGATCTGAAGAACTGAGAAAGTTACATGAAAAAAAGAGATGAGAAGGTGAACATGGTATGGATCCCATCTTGTCTGTGTACTGCCATAGATTGCTTTCCTCCATGGGACCAGGCATGTGAATGTCTGCATAGATACATTAACATTCCCAGAAAATCTCTCTAACTTGTTCTTTCAGATAGAAATGACACATATTTGGGCAAGATACTGCATTAATAGTGCCAGTGGCATCAGCCATCCTGTGGGAGATTGACAGCACTGCAGGAGATAAAAAGATGAAACCACGGCCCAGTCCAGATTGTTCATACCTACAGCTTTGCATGATGTATGCCTCTGGGATGAGAAAAGATAGAGCCATGGAAGTTGTACCATCCTCAGGGATCCCAGGAATAAAGTTGAATTGGCAAGATTTAAGTAGGAAGACAAACCTGCTGCAATAGTTTGTCATCTAATCTTTAAACGAGGTTTACTCTGTGTACATGCAATTTTGTGGCATCTGTTTACAGAAACAGAACTTGTTTGCTGGCTCTCCTTTACCTTCCTCTCTTGTCAGGCTTAGTGCTTCCATAGCACTAGCCTGGTGCAGTGACCCGTGTATCTTCTCCATTATCTTCCGCAAGGAGGAAGATTTTTGTGTGTGCTCTCCATGTACACAGTTGGGTGGCTGGCTGTAAAGGGAAAGAACATGCAAATATCTGCATGCTTATAAACAGTGATTCTTCACTTCTCTTGTTTTCCACCTCCCTGAGGTGAGTCTTCTTATGCAATGCTGGCAGGAGGAATTCAGCATCTCACTTTTTGCCTGGGGAGGTACCACATCTGGCCCATGCTGGATTGCTGCTAGTCGTTCAGGCAGCACAGGTGTCCCTGTGTTAGGATGCACTGTCTTGTCAATATGCAGATCTCTTGCTCTGGGCTTTTTCTGTTATGTGTGGTATTACCTCATTTCAGGGCAGTTTTATATTGAATAGGAGATGAGTCTCAGAAAAAGGGGGGACATCCAAAAGACAGCGACTCTCACAGTAGGTAAAGCACTGCACAGAATGCTCATTAATAAGACACAACTTGCAAAGTTATGATGATAATAGAAGCAGCAGTGACAATGTCCTGGGTCAGTGCTTTATGTGCATATGTTTCAAATTCATGCAAGGAATCCTATTAGAGCTTTAAAATCATTTGCTTTGCCTCAGCAGGGTTTTTGTGCTCATTTAAACCCCTGGTTTATCATTATGAAGTGTATTAACATTCCCATGTTCAGTGCTTATTTCTATCCTGAGAGAAATAAACAAATAATACTTTGCAAATGGGTTTCTTGGGAAAGGAGGATAAGCAGCAGCAGGGTATCATTTGCACTTGGAGCTGATTGCTTTAAAAAGCTTCTCTAGAGTTCAAAAGGTTAAAAAACAGACTTGGTGAACATGTGCATTTTACTTATATTTTCCTTTTTTCGCTCAGAGTGGATTTACAGAGCAGTCTTTTGACAGGCATGAGGCAGTGCCAGTTACTCAAGTCTTGCATGAAAGAGAAGAAAGCACTAAGACGTATTTGCACAGTAATTCTGTGAGACTGCTAGCCTCAAGTGTAGGCTGCTCCCTGCTGCTGCTACTATATATACCCCATGAAAGACTGGTTTAAAGCATAATGAAACCACAGTGGGAAAAGATGTGTTCCTTTTCCACAAGTATTTGGAAACAGATAAGCATCTTTTGAAACAGTAATATCTCCCATGGCAAAAAGTGGGCATGCAACTGCCCACAGCAAAGGTTCGTGTAAGGCCATTTAGAAATGGGTATTATAGGAGTGGATGGAGCTCAGAGGGTGTTGTTTGAATGGAAAGGTATGTGGAAGTAATGGAAGAAGAAAGTGGAAAGTTCTTGGGAGTGTGATCCTGAACAAGTACATTGTGCTGTGGGTCCTTGGAATGGCGAACAGAGATGTTGTCTCTTGCTGTGCAATGGTGTATTCAGGAAACAGAACTTTGTAAATAAGCAGGAATGCTCCAGGGGTGCATTTGTTCCAGCTCTGATTCGTTTTCCTGAAGTAACTAATGTCTAATATGGAAATGCTTTTCATTTTCAATGAACAGTGAGATTCAGAAATTATTTCGTTCTTTCCTCTTGTCTTGGAGAGGACATTTACTGCCACTGGATACAGTTAGTATTCAGACTTCATTTCTCCTCATCGCCTACTGCCAATTGCAATTCTTTTTGGGAAAGTAAATATTGATTTTTGTAACGTGGGGACAGTCAGTTGAGGACTTAGAGGAAGACCATCACATTTCATGTGGTGTTATCTGCTTTTCAAGTGGAAAAGACTAGTATATTAATTTGACAGTGTTTTAATACTGAAATTAACTGAATATGCAAATGTTGAAAACTGCTCAGTCAGACTGGTTCTTAATATCTTGGTGCTTGTTTCTTGGGATTTAAATAGAAGTAGATTGGCTTTTCAAATAGCTCAATATTTGCATCACCCCTTGGCTTAATAAGCACATCTTCTGTGACACGATCACAGCACAACTCATTTATAGATCTGTCATGATAACATCCATGGAATTTGCTTGTTATAGAAATGTGTTGTGGCAGCAGGTGATGGAAAGGTTATAAAAAATGTATTATAGCTAGAGATTTAAATCATTGTCAGGCTTTATACTAAAATTGCCTTGTAGGAGGTACAGCAATTCTGCACAAAGACTGCAATTTATAAATGGAAACTTTTACACTACAGCACTTTCTCCATACATGATTAGGCTTCTTTCGGAAAAAAAAAAAAAGGTAAAATGGTGCAATGCTAACACTTACGAGTGATGTATGATTGATTATCTCCTAAAGGCAGTGAGAGAGAAAATTACCTCCTTCCCTCATTTAAGGACACTATTAGAAGACTCAATGAGTTCAAAGCTCAGGAAATTATGTTAAGAGGACTGAATCAGGCTTTTAAAAAATCAGGACAAATTATTTTCTCAGCAGTTCCAGGGTAGGATTTCTTTTAATGTACTGTAAAAGAAGAATACTTTGACACACTCTTACACAGTTCTCTTAAAAAGTGTCTGTCACCACGTTTGTGACTTACTCGCACAGGTACAGTTCTCTTCAAGTCCTAAATGTGCTGCAATCTGCAACAACTCAAATTAATACTGCATTTTAAATGCCATGTATGTCCTGGTACCTCAGAGCAGGAAGTAAAGGAATCCTTCTTTTGTCTGGGTAGGTAGCATTGTATGCTGGGAAAGAACAGAAGGGGATAACACCATTCAAAACACCAGTGTTTTCTCCTGCAGGGTTTGAGAGTCGGACTGCGTGTCAGCTAGCAATGTTCACTTCTACTGCTAGAGACAGGGAAAGGGGGAATGCTGCTAAAGAGATCTACGGATACTTTTTTCTTTTTTTTCCCCATTTTTTACCTTGCACCTTCTGTAATTAACCATCTCGTGGCATTGCTGTACTGTCTGTCAGGAACCAGTGGGAGGTGAGCTGCAGCTGATCAGAGGAACATGAAACTGGGTCTGTCCTGTCAGAATCCTACTGGGGCATGCATGGCAGCTCCTTTTTAACTAGTTTCAGGAGTTAACAAGACTTACACAGTGCCATTCTCTGTGTCTGTCTCATCTGAGCCTGATAACTTTAGCAGAAGTTGTCTGAATGATTCAAAATTTAGAAGAGGTAGTTGTCTCAAATGCATTATGCTCTACACAGTTTCCAGCAGGCAGAGAAGAGGCAGCTTGAGCAGCCCTGTAAAAGGAGTGCCCACTGTAACAGGAATTCTACCCTTATGAGGCACAAGAGAGTCTATATGAGACAGTCTATACATTGCAGGCACCTCAACTGGGAAGACTCTCAGCTGGAACTGACACTGTGTGAGGTGTTAGCAAATCCAGTCACAAGAGATGTCCTTATGAAGGCAGGTTTCATAGTTCTTGTCACTTTTGGATTTTGTAAAACACAATTATCTGCTCCTCAGATGGACAAAATGCAAGATCCTCATTTCAAATGTGGAATGTTTTAAAACAGCCTTTAAATTAGGGGAACATTTCACTACCTACAAAATGCAAAATACATTTTGCCTCAGGTTCTAACCAAAATCCCCTATGGGAGTGGTCTCCAAGCATGACACTTAACTTATATCAGTATTCATGAATGTTATGCTGGCAAAAACCTGTATGTCCAAAGCATAAGTACTTTTTTTTAATTTAAAGTGGATCACAGTGGACTTGTAACGTGCCCCTGTCCTATCATAATGACTTAATGTAGGTTTTTAGATGTGTTTTTTGGGGTATGGGAACAGTTTTGTGACTTTTGCTACCGAGTAAGAGAGAAAAATTATTTCTGACTTGCCTCCAGACAGGAAGGTAAATTGTCAATTTTCTTATTGCAGAACCTTTATTTGCTGTAATATAGAAATATAACACTAAAATTACACATTATCACCTTTAATACAGCAGTTTAATACAAATAAACACAAATGGTGTTTTATATTAATATAATCTGTCTGGTATTAATATTATCTGTCAGGCTAAGAGAGCTGGGGTTGTTCAGCAGGGAGAAGAGAAGGCTCTGGGGAAACCACGTTGTGGCCTTTCAGTAGTAAAAGGGGCCTTATACAAAATAAGGAGAGTGACTTTTTACACAGACAGGTAGTGTTAGGACAGGGGGAATGGTTTTAAACTAAAAGAGGAGAGATTTAGATTTGACATCAGGAAGAAATTCTGTACTGTGAGGGAATGAGGCACTAGAACAGGTTGTCCAGAGAAGCTGTGGATGTCCCATCCCTGGAAGTGTTCAAGGCCAGGCTAGATGGAGCTCTGAGCAATCCAGTCTGGTGGAAAGTGCCCCTACCCATGGCAGGGAGGTTGGAACTAGATGATCTTTAAGGTGCCTTCCACCCCAAGCCACTCTATGATTTCATGATCCTCTGATTAATGATAGACCATCTGATTTATTTCTGTCTGTACCAGCTTTGTGGGGCTGAAAACAAAACTTGAGAGGCAAGGGAAGTAAAAGAACATCTTTTTGTTGCCTTTTGAGCAACTTAATACTGTCTCCTTATTTGGCTTAATATCTTCCCTTTGAGCACTTGAGATTACTTCACCAACTCTGACAAATTATCTGCATTTTAATAGTCACTTAGAAATGACATGGGAATCAATTCTCTGTAGTCTTGGTCAAGACTAATGCTTTCCTTACACCACAATATCATAAAATAATATGAATTTGAATGAGTTTCTTGAATCTACCGGACAGGGTTAACATTCTTGTTTTCCCTTTGCTATATGGAAATAGATGGGTTTTTCTAAACACAAAAAGTATCCACTCTTTTTCAGACTGTCAGTATCAAGATCTATAAAAGTGATAAATAAAAAAAGAAGAGCAGTAATGTATCCATGTTAAAATTCCTCTCTTAATACATTGCATCGATTCCTCTCATAAAATACCAGTTGCCTCACAGCTACCATCGTAGAAAGACAGAAACTACCCTTCATTGCAAGTGCAGCAGACAGGAAAATGTCTAATCTAGGCTGTGTCTAGATTAACTGAGCCATAGGCAGTTCTCCGCTCGTGTGAATTAAGCTGCTAGACACTTTGTAACATGTCCATGAGAGACCCAGACACATTTCCTGTCCTCCTTCAGATTTGTGGTTTATTTGTGAAAGAAGCAGGTCTGTAGGTGTGAAGGGAGCACATTTGCTACCTGAAAGAAGCCTGCTGGTGGGACAATCCAGGAGCATGTGTTCGATAAACAATTTAAATTTAACCAGTACCTACATACCTTCACATAGCTGAATATACCAGTAAAAGCATTATGCTTCCACATGAACAGGCTTACTGAAAATTTGGCTTTAAAAGCTCTACACAAACCAATAAAGTGCTGGCTTCATCATAATTAAAAACTAATCAGGCCTGTCAGTGCTGAAACATCAGCTCCTCTTGTTTGTATACAGAGTACATCATTAATTTATTTAAATGTCAGCAGCAGACTTTATCATGGTTCCCTACACTTCATCCTACATCTCTGTGCGGGATGTGAAGTTATTGCTGTGAACCATCTCAGTTGGTACAGCACAGTGTAATTCAGACGTGGCCTTGGACACATCCTTTGAAGTCTTTGAGGCTCGAGTGTGGCAGACTATTCACCATGCTGGTGGCTTAGCACTTTTATACCATGAGTGCTTGTTCAGAACATTTGCAGTTTTTTTTCTTTCCTTTTTTTTTGCCCCACAGTGACATAAAAAGCATCCTGTAAAGGCCAGGATTATCACCATGCATGTGGCTGGGAGAGAAAGAGGATAATTGCATCCACATCTAAAATGAAAAAGCAGTTTTCTTCCGAGAGTGAATGCACTCAATTCAGCGGGTAACTCATTTGCTTAGCTTTGCTGCCCACTGGGACTGAGAATAGCATCCTCTTCTACTCTGCCACAACTTACTTCCCTTGCTTCCTAGATGATCTGAAATTTCATGAGTGCCTGATGGTTGTTTTGTTGAAAGGAATTTTTTGACACAAACTACATGTTAGATAAAAGATGCAGATCGTATAATTAGCATAACAAGAAAAAAAGTCCCTGAAAGCATCAGATCCTTAAAAATGCAGGAAATGGAGTGTATTAACATTAACTTCTGCATAATGAGATGTGCTTTATGTGTTGAGTTAATGCATTAGCCTTTCACCCTAGAAACCTGTGTTCAAAACCAGAACTATGCAGAAATTAATTTGATAACCTGATACAATTATCTTTTGAACATTAATTCACCTTATACAAGTCACATCGCCGTCTGATCTGCCTGGATGCTTAAGAGCAGGCAACTAAGACAGCATGGAACACAGCTCTTCTGAGCACCTACAGGGCAGTCAGTTCCTGTTGGTGCAATGCTTTTCCTTCAATAAAGTTGTTGCTGGTGTAGGTTTTCCCATTGTTCAGCTGACTTCTGTGCTGCCAGTATATACGAGTTGAAAATATGCCCCTATGGTTTTGCAATGTAAAAGTAATAGTCTGTTGCTTAGATTTCATTTAATTAAGACACAAAGAAAAGTCATCTTAGCTAATTATTTTGAGATTACATGCTCTGAAAGAGAAGGATAGAGAAGCACACTGCTTCAGTGGCCAAAAATAAATAAGCTGTGAAAAGAGGAGCCTTATTAGGGTTGCTGTTTTTCATCACTGTGCTCCATTACATTATGTCAAAATCAAATTTCATTAGGCTAGGAGAGCACCAGCCGACAAGCACATTCAATCACGGCTTTCTAAAGCACGCTCCCATTTTATTATGTGCATTGTAGGCAGTACTTAAATATTAACTGAACACAACTTCCACTTAGAAGCATTTTAAAAATAACCCTTGATGTATTCTTTTTCACGCTTTTAACAGCCTGAGGCTTTGGGTAAGGAGAGGAGACAGCTACCCAAAGTGCTCGGTTTCTCAGCCATGCTGAACAAGTAAGAATCATCAAGAATTCAGTACAAGATCCTTATTGCTCAAGTCCTTAAAATATAAGGACATTGGGACAGTTAAATGTAAGCAGCTAATTCAGCTTCAGACCTTCAAACACAGGTATAATTTTTTTTAAAATCCCAAACACAGCTATTTTAGTTTGCATGGTAGCAGTGTACATTTATGTGTTTGTGAGCTAAGGGTGAACAGTTCTTCTCCTTTTCATATATAATCTCTCTGAAAATATGTCTGCACACTTATGCAATTGTACAAATTGTAAGAGGTATTCCTGGATTTGGTATTTGCCAGCCTGACTGTCAGAGCAGCACTGATCTTGGATCTGATGCAAACTGGAGCCACTGAACTGTGAGCTTGTTTTTCTTTCACTAATGAATCTCTTGAGTTGCATTTTGTTCTTAGCCACTGAGATGCATCATGTCCCCCCAGGTGAGGCTAGTCTGAAAGTCTCTCATGTATTCCAGCCTCCCACCATGCCCGAAACACCTGCACATTTGCCTAAAATGAAACATCCCTTGAACACTTTGGCAGTGGAAGTGTTCGGTGCCCACATTTAGACTTCTGCCAATGCACACTGGTTTCCCATCCTGAACAAAGAAGTAATCAATATCTGCTACAGCCCTGCTCCTAATCACTAAAACTCCCAAACACCCTGTGTGTTTCTGTTGTATTCGGTGTACTTGTGGCACTCTGGCATCCATCCTTGTATCACAAAACAGAGATCAATATTCTTCTCTCCCACCTTGTAGTGGTGGACCCTTCCTGCAATGTCAGACTCCCTCTCGGTAGCTGCCCCTGGCAGTCTAGGCAGCTCAGTGGCACAGCTCTTACATGGGAAGTGTGAGGTCCTCCACAACTCTTACACAATGCAGGCATTTACTGTGGAGTTGAAGGAAATATGGTTTAAATCCTAGCACTGAAGGAGAGCTGCACGCCAGAGCTCTCATTTCCTGAGCAAGGTCGAGGACTTAAGGGCAATCAATTATGGAGACGCCGTCTCCCACCACCACCCTGAGACATGTGAGTTTTGTGAAGTACTTGACCTAAGAGGAGGGATTAAATACTTTAACATGGAGCTCTAAGACAGACACCTGACCTGCAGAGAATGAGGCTTCACAGGCAACTTAAAAAGTGCATCCTTCTGATGCCTCACTTTTTCTCTTCAGCATGCTGCAGTCGTGTTCCCGATTTTAGTAGTACCTCTGGTATTCTTCTGTGTCTCACCTTCAGCCTTAAGATATCCCTCCCATATAAAAGCTACAAAATTTTGTCTCATCTACAGGTGGCTCAAGTCATCTCTGTAAACTAAAACCCGCCTCTTGCAACAGGGTAACACAGTGCTGAAGCTGTAACCCAACAGTAGGCACATCATAGCCCTTTCAGCAAGTTCATTATTCTCATCACGCCTCTGTGTGGGAAGCTGTGGTACAGCAGTGTGGAATGTCATGCAGACATGACATGCTCCTGATCTTGCCTTCCAAACCACTCTTTTTTTTTGTCTTGAACTCTTAAAAAGGGGCTTTGGAGCTGCCTCTTGGAGTGATGGCATTGCTGTGGTCAAAGAGCAATCATTAGTTCATGTCAGTGTGATGCCAGACACTGCTAGAAGTCGAAATCCAGCCTTCCTCTAATGTCAGTTTGTTCTGAAGCACATGAACATCTGTAATAAGGAAACATTTTCCCATGAAACATTTTCCTATGAATCCTGGCATTTCACTTCTTTACACTTCAATTGTATTTGACTAAGAAACACAACAGGAAGATTCTAGAGGTTACCCAGTGGAATAAACAACAGCCTTTATAAATGCAAAGACGATAAATAGGAAAGTTGATAAGAGCTGGGTATCTGTCAATTTAAATGGCATTCAGCAAGTGAACTTTTAATTGAGATGAAGCATTGTGGCATAATGTATTCAATCTATTACTTTTCATTAACTTTCATGTGGCCTATTTCTCTACCTCTTGACAGGTTCATCCTTCTGAGAACTTCACAGGCAAAATGATATTTTCCTTTTCTGTCTGCTCAACTGTGATCTCAGTTTGAAGCATTGCTTAGCATTCACCACTAAAAGAAATAATGCCAAAGGCATTAAACAGTGCCTCATACTCCCCCTCCTGTTGTTTAATTTTCCTCCTGTTTTTTAACCTTATTTGTCTTATAGTCTGGAAAAAGTATTTGGTGAGCAATCTTCATGTTTTTCTTTTTTGGCCAATTAAAATGAGACAAATGTTTTGCAGTTGTTAACCTCGTGAAAGAACAGGAAACAAGAAATGCTGGAAACTATGGTTAACCTTAGTCCTTTAAAAAATTACAGGCATATGGTAAGGAAGTGATTAGTAATTATGAATCATAGTCACCAACTTTTGGATCCATAGGGGTATTTTTATCTGCAGTTTCTCTCTGTGTTTACTTGATTCCTACTATAAAGGCAGCAAGAATGTAATTTCAGTGATTTTGAGTGTAAATACAGATTTCTCATAGATATTACTTTGTCCTTGCCAAATTTAATTTTCCTGAAGTGAGTGGGGATTCTGCTATGAATTCTGCCTGGTGAAAATCCCTTCCAGTTTCACCTAAGTAGTGGCTACTCTGAACCTTTGTTTTTTAAGTTCTAAATTATTTCAAGTCCCGCTTTAAAAACTAGTGATACAATAACAGAATTCATGAGCATGTTAGTTCCTGGGGACACTATTCTCCAGATAAAATGAGCTGAGACCACTAAAATCCAACTAGACAGCGACAGGGAAAGGATCTATGTATCCATGAGGAAAGGGAAAAAACAAAGGTCTTTCCTTTCTAACCTGTGTACCCAAATCCAATATTGAAGGTGGTTATAAACAGTGTAATTTTAAGAGCTAGTTTTGAAGAAGTGGAGACTAAGTATTTTTAGATGTTCATACTAGTTTACAAAATTTATAGGATAAGTTATATGCACATAAGGTTCATTTCTTGTATGAAAAAAGTATCTGTTATGAAAGAATGGTACTAGAGTGTTCTAAAAATACTGCAAAAAAATTTGATACATGCAAAATTAAAATGGTCATTTATGTGTAGGAACAGAGTAGTTATTTACTGCTGAGAGTGATACCTGGAAAGTATAAATGCAGATTTGGCTAGAAATTATGAGAATAATTTCTAGTGTATCGTTGATTAGGAAAGTTATCTGAGTATGTTGAACTTGCTTAAATAATTTTATAATTTGCTGAAAACATTTGTTTCATTTCATTCAGTAAAATGTATTTAAATCTGCTCCAGTGTCCCATTCAGAAAACAGCACCCATACTTTAGGCAGCTTCCCTTCTACATGAACCTAAGATTGCTGTAAATTGTTGTCCAGATGCTTGTTAAGAGACAAGCAGGCTGTTTACCTTGGGTTGGATAGTTTCCAAGAGCTAACATGGGGATTAACACTGGTATGTCAAATACCGGAGAATGAATTCCCAGCCTCCAACATGCTCTGCATGAAAGATTATGTGCATCCTCTGTAACCATTTAATCTGCAGCCCAGGAAGTCATCAATTTAAATTCCTGTATTGAAATAAGCCAACAGATACTGACATTCGCTTGCTATCTGATTTATGCTGATATTTACTTAGCTTTTGTTTCCTGAAAATCCCCTCTTTTTTCCCCAGTCACATAATATAGCTCTTGAGAGCAAAAAAATCACATACAATTTACTTACTCCAACAACTTTTCTTGGTTTTGTTGCAGGATAACTTATTTCATTCAGAGTTGTAAAAGGAGTTAAGCTGAATGCTAACATTTTGATTTATTGTGAGGAGGGTTAGAGCCTAATGTTGGTTTCTGTCTCCACACTAGAGCACGAGGTGTAGGCAAGATGTTATCAGAACAAACACAGCATCCTCATCTCTCATAAGAGGTTAGAAGTGCTGTGGGAATAGAGCACCTTTGAATGCCCAAAGGGTGTTCTTCCAAAAGGTATGTTCTTCTTGCCCCTGAGCTGCCGTGCAGCAGGGAGCAAATGGGAGCTTGATTTGCTGTATTGTCAAGGCTGAGAGATTGATATTAAGAATGATCCTGTGGGAAGAAGCTGGTAGTCCATTAAAACAGCAAAATATTCATTTTTCAGGATAACATGGATTCAAGTTAAATGATTTCTCATGGGTGTTTTTGCTCCTCTGAGGCCTGTAACCCCTTCCCTGAGAAGGCAACATCCACAGCATCCTATTAGATCATACCTAGGTCTAAATTTTATTCAGAAAATTAAAGAGGAAGCATGGACTGTGATGTGTGTTTCAGGGCTGCCTGCTTGTCAGATGATAAAATACATGAGGGAGATATTTTGGCTGAAAGAGATCGTGGTGGAAGCACTGCTGAAGGTGACTGCATGATACCAAATTTTTTTTTTTTAGTACCGTTTGCTGTCAAGGCTTTGCTAAATGCCACTAGTCTCAAACATGAAAACATAAGCTACTACTTTGTCAAGGTTGTTGCTTAATTCTTTCTAAATGGCAAAAAAGATCACAGCCTTTTCTTCTAGAACAAAAGTCTGAGCAGGCATTTATGCAAGGTTTTTTACTGAGTTTCTGATTTAATAATTTGTTAACTCCAAGGCAAACAAAACTGAAGTGAATCATAGAGGCATAGAACCCCAAATGGTATTTGATAGTGACACATACATTGCATCATTGCATGCACTGATAGATGTTACGTGTGAATTATTCCCCTGTTTTTGACTTGTGTTCTGTGCAGATTAGAATATAATTTCTCAGACAATTCAAGTTCCTAATTATTGTGCTCATTATTCCAATTTATTTAGCTACACTTTAACATCTACCAAAATTGTGAAGTAAAGTATGAGACAAGTTGAAATTTACTGCTAATTCATTTTTAAGACAAGAGAACTACCTAATATAATCTCAAAGCAAACCCTTAGTAGAGCAGTGGCACTGATTAAATAACTGGCTAGTTCCCTTTTGCTAGCATTAGCATATTTGTAATGAAAGAACAAAATTTCATCTCCCGCCTTCTCCAATTCACTTATAGGGTTGAACACTCCTAGCTTGAAAGCACCTTTGAAAACCAGGTCTTCTTCATAAAGCTTGTATTGTGCAAATGTTTGTATTTTGCCACTACCTCTCACACATTTCCCACTCCAGGTACCATCTGTAGCTATCACGCTATGTCAACAATGAGTGCTTTCTCACCAGGTGTGAAAAGCATTACTATTCATGTTCTTTACTTCCTTGATTACCTCTTGCACTTCTCGTTACTCTGCCTCTGGTATCTTAAGTATTAATCACTTCACAGTCACTTGTATCAATGTGAGCTTGCCTGTCCACTTACCTCAGTATCATCAGCCAACCAAAATGCACTGATTACATATTTGAAAGCAGACTGACTTGCTGGCTTTTCACTACGATACTGTTTTTTTCGAATGTGTGCAAACCAATCTCAATCTTCTGTTCATTTCCTCTCCTCAGACATCTTTTGCTGTATTAACTTGTCCAGTAGGCATGCAATCAACAATATTATTTATAAACTCACGTGTAGTCTCTCTGGAACAGCTTTTTATTTTATCTCCAGAGTCGTTTTATCTCATTAAACTTGTATCACATTTTCTTCTTTTCTAAATAACAGTATTTTCATCTTTTATTCACTGAAATATTGCTAGGAAGCCTTCAGTTTCTACTCTTTTCCCGTAACAGAGCAATTCTAAGATGGTTAAATTTAGGAAAAAAGCAGGAAGAGACTTTACTGAGCTACTTAAGCTGCTGCAATTTGGTGACAGCATTACAAGTAGGCAGAGGTGATGGGATGACTCATTTCATTATACTGAGTACTGATGCAGCGCTGGAGAGATGAGATCTACCTACTAAACTGAATTGGCTGGAGTCTACTTTTAGGGTAGGAGTGTTGGTTTCTTATCTTTACTGCCCCCAGGAGGCTTGAAATTATTCATAGCAGACAGAGTGTTTATCTGACCGTTCTCACACAAGCCTGTCAATCCCTGGCAGAAAAGGACCTGGGGGTGCAGGTTGACAGTGGCTGAACAAGAACCAGCGTGTGCCCACGTAGCCGAGATGGCCAATGGCATCCAGGTCTCTAGCAGCAATAGTGTGGCCAGCAGGACCAGGGCAGTGATTGTCCCTCTGCACTGCTGAGGCCACACCTCCAATCCTGTGTTTGGTTCCGGGCCCCTCACTGCAAGAAAGACACTGAGGGGCTGGAGCGTGTCCAGAGAAAGGCAATGGAGCTGGTGAAGTGTCTGGGGCACAAGTCTGATGAGGAGCAGCTGAGGGAGCTGGGGCTGTTGAGCCTGTAGAAAAGGAGATTCAGTAGGGACCTTATTACTCTGTACAACTGCCTGAAAGGAGGCGGTAGCCACGTGGAGGTTGGTCTCTTCTCCCAGGTAACAAGTGACAGAGAGGAAATGGCCTCAAGTTGTGCAAGGGCATATTTATATTGGATATAAGGAAAAATTTCATCGTGGAAAGGGTGATCAGGCAAGGAACAGGATGCCCAGGGAAATGGTGGAGTCACCATCCCTGGAGGTATATAAAGGATGTGTAGATCTGGCACCTGGGGACATGGTTTCGTGGTGGACTTGGCAGTGCTGGGTTAATGGTTGGACTCAATGATCTTAGAGAGATTTTCCAACCCTAATAATTTTACTATTCTATACTCTTATTACTGTGTTAATATTTGTAAACAGTACTCTAGTACTAAACAGACTATCATTCCTCTAGCTTTTTTTTTTGCTGCTCAACTTTAGATAGAAGGTATTTTATCAGCGTTCTGGAAACCTTCTGTACCTAACAGTACGCTGCAATATTCCTCCTAGGTCAAGAAGAGAGCATTTCCTTGCACTTCGGGGAAAAAATGAACTCTTAAAAGTCTGTTGGGGGATAGCAATGAGAATAAGCACAAGACTCCAACACATGACCTTCAAAGAAAGACCAAGTGAATTGGTATGGTTGAGAGCAAAAACTGAAGACTGAACAGACTTGAATTGACAGTGTTCAAGAGCATAAAAGGCTGCTTTGGAAAGTAAAAAGGATGATCTGTTCTCTGTCTATGGTGATTAAGTAAAGAAATACTGAGCTAAAGCTGCAGCAAGAAGATTTGCTCTAAGTCCTAATGTGAACTTGGCATACATAAGAAATCAATTATCACCTGCTCTCTACTGGCTCAGCCATTCTAGCCAGGTTCTTTAGGGTCTGTAGGCTGGTTCTGTGAAACATATTACTATAGCAGTTATTTTTTATTATTTCAATTTTGAAAACTCTTTGACCTTTTAATCAAGTTATGGCCCTGTTTTATTAGGTGTCCTATAAACACAAAAAAGGTCCCTGCCCTGAAGTGACAACTCGGAGTATTAAAAAACATTATCATTGATGTTTTGCTTTGTCATAGGACTTAAAAAATACCAGGCATAGCTTAAGCTCCTCTGTGCAAGACAGAGTATACATACCTGACCAACATAGCCATCCAAGGGTATTACAGCTAAAAGGCCTTCTGCTCTGTAATGCTATAGAGCAAGGTCTCTTCAGGTTCTCAAGCAACCATTGCTCATGATGTAGGGCAGTGTAGTTGCAATAATTGGTTATCCTGTTTCAGGCTTTGTTTTACATGAAGTTTTAAATTAAGTCATCTTTTACTTTGGAGGACCCTGTGAAAAATAGATTGGTTACAACATAATCCGTGCAACAACAATAAGTCTCCACTCTGTTGCCACTCAGAATGGAAAAGATGTGAAATTTAAAACTACACAAACCCACTTATAACTTAAGTAGCTTCTTCAGATGCTTCTTACCATTTCTCAACATCTGCTTGGTTACATTTCAGCTGAGTGTTGAAGACCCACAGCGAAAATTGTCCGTCTTTGTTTCAAGGGAGACAATTCAATCAGGATAAGTCTTTTATTTTTGTAAATAAGGAATTTTCCCACATAGATGATTGAATAGGGTTACCAAGTGCTTCAGCTAAGAAATTGAGTGAAGAGTACTATAAAGTCATCATTGTTAAGATATTAAAAAAACTTATTAACACCATGCTTTCTACTTATACAGCATCTCTCATTTAAGTCTCGTAATGCTGAAAAAAAAGTCTAGAAGTACTGCAAGAGTACAGAGACACCAAATATATTCTTACACTTGAATAGGTCTTGCAAAGACAGACCAGAAAGAAGTTCTTACTCGTATTCTGTTCAGTGAGGAACATAAGATCCAGTAAGAAGGTTTTTTTTGCTTGTATTCTTATAATCCAATTGTTCTGATTTTTCTTGCAGAACAGTGGTTGCTGTTCTACTACTTTATGAAACTCTATCTGAAACACATAACATTCTTTCTATCCAGCTTGGCAGAGAGGATTTGTAATTTGCTATATAAGTGTAGAGAAATAAAATAATGTATCTCCAAAGTCAAGTGTATTTACCATGAGGAGAAGAACTACTTCCTTAAAGTCTGATATTAGAAAAGATAAAAAAGTCTTTGAACTATGGACTAAAATGTCTTCCCCATTGCAGGCTCTTATAATCTAATACACTCCCAAATGATTCCTGCTCCAGAACAATCTGTGTTTTGAAAGTAAGTTTTAAAGATCCTTTTGTAAAATATGGATGCATTTAAATTCTGCAGGTCCTGAAAATCATGGGTTATATTTACAATACATATGTTGTATGAAAAAGATTGAGTGAGGAAATAACAGGCTTTCTGCTTCATTTATTCTGAGAAAGCAACTCATTTCTGCTGTAAATCTGTTTTTGTATGGCTGATGTTTAAATTGACTGGTGCTCAAAGAGAAATACGTGTTATTTACTCCTGATATTAACTCAGTTTGGCTTTAGAATGAAGTGAATGCTTGATTTTTTTAGATGGTGAACTGCAGCAAACAAGTGCTTAATGAGGAAAAGAATGAAAAAATCTTTGTTTGTAGATTTCAAGTTTGAGCTGGTTTGACTGCTGTTTCTAACAAAGTGGTGACTCAACTTTGAAGAGTTTTAGTTTGTCTTTGCACTTATAAGGTGTCCATATTGCTATAGAAGATTTTGTCATGGGCCTTCATACTAGGATAGAAACTGCATTTATTCCATTTGCAGATAACACAGCGCTAAGAGGGACAACAAAGAACTAAGAGGGAAGATGAGAATTTGGAAAGGTCATGACAAAACACTGAGTGGCATGAAAGTGTGGGATGTGTTCGAGTAAGGATGAATAAAGGTTCTACTCTTACAGAAGAAGAATCAGCTACACAAGCACAGGATAAATCTGAACATTAGTAACAGCTCTGCAGAAAAGGACCTGGCAGATGTAGTAGATCACACCCTGAACATGAGGCAACAATTGCAAAAAAAGGAAAATGTTCTAGCACAGTGTACAAGGAGCCTGCCTGGGAAGGCACATCAGCCACTCTTTCTGATCTACTCAACACTCAGGGTCTGGGCGGTGGAACAGGACTTTTACTGAGCCTGCTTTCAGTTCTTTTCTGTCATTCAGGATGTCATTGTTCCTTAAGGGCCCTTCATTATGGTGGTAGATGTATGTTATGGCCAACATTTACAAATTTAGGTATTTAATCTGAGGCACGTATGTAGCAATGTTCTCGTCAGCCGCATGCATGGTTTAATTCTCTGAAGTTCTGAAGATGCACAGCTTGTTTTTAAGTTTTGCACATGCTGTAGGTAGAGAAGAACATAAATACCAACATAACTTCATACTTCAGTTTTCTCTCTGACTGCACCAGATGCTCCAATACAGATTCCTGAGACCCTAAATTAAGCAGTGATAGGATAATCTGCTACTACTACCTACTAGCTAAGATTGGCTTAAAATCTGAAGCATGCAGTTTAGTGTTTCTTTCAGCTTGTGTATTAATAGCAATCATTTAAATTCCAGATGGTATTGTTATCCTTCTAAGTGTTCAGTCACTACTTGTGTCATTTTCTGAACTGTAGCCACAGTCTCCACAGTTCAATTGCATGTGGTGTGAAAAATAATTCTGTATTATCTTTTTAGAAGTGTCCAGAAGAACTGGTGGACACTTTTGCTGTGGTTGTTAACATTGACAGTCTTTACAAAACGGTTCAGCTGTCGTGAAAATCTCTCAGGTGCAGACTGAATTTTCTGGAAACAAGCAGCCCCACCTCACAGCAGCCAGTAAGCCAGAGGCTAACATGGTTATCTAAATTAACACTGAATGAAAACCTCAGTCTTTTAATTCCCAGGTGTGTTTTGTAATTGCTTGCAGTCCATTTAAAAACCAACAGCAGATGTTCCACAGTGCATTGCATATTCATTATGGTAGAGATGGCTTCTACATCATGGCATTTGAGGAACTGGGTTGGAGTATGTGAAGTGAAGGCTTGGGTCCTAGCTGCAAGCCACATGCTAAAAATGAATTTTCTGTTTGCTAAGTGAGCACCTGAATGTTCAATATCCTAGTGTTTCTAGACGGGTTTCTCTGTCAAGTGTTGCCCTCTTTTTCCTGTCAGAGGAATTATGAAATACGAAATCATGAGAGAATTTTTTTTTTGCCTTTTGCAACAAAAAATTGTTTTTGAAATCAATAAATGCAATTGTTTTGCCTGTCAGTGGTAGGATATGGTACACCACTCCAGATAATTCCACACCCTTTGTTTTATGTTAAGTTTCTGTACAGTTGTTCATTCCCTATTCCCATTTCCCTGTCTTTCTTTCCTTTTTTTCCCTCTTCCCTAGCCTTTCCTTGTATGAAGATGGGAAGCTGCCATCTTCCATGCAACTTGCCAGCAAGTCCCATTCTCAAAGGCTTGAGTTGACTGGTGTCAGTAGGGTAAGCAGTTCACCTCCTCCACCCTCTCATATATATTAGTCTGCATTTAGCTGAACTGGGGTTCATTTCCCACCTTGCCATCTACCAGAAGGCCCAGGGCTGGAAATTTTTTTCCTTTTGTTTCCATCCTGTGTTGGTACAAGGATGCCACTACCAGCAGCTATTGAAGAGATGTGGCAGCTTCCCCCCCCCACCCCCCCCACCTTCAAATCCCTTCTCACATAAGCACATGAGCAGGTTTTAAGAGATAAATGTCATTCATTTGTTCTCTTGAGAGGCTGGGGAAAGCACTCCTGTGATCTGTTGAGCAGCTGAGACATAAAGGTGCAGTACAGCTGGAGGGAAGTGGCATGAGTGTTCTCATCGCCTGACCTGCATTTTATGAATCTCAGCACCCAGCATATGCCTAACACATTGAGCTTTGCTGACAGGCTGTCTCCCTTTCAAATGGAAAAATATGACCCCACTCGTGAGCACTTCTCTCTGAAATTCAATCCTCAGAGCAATGAAATCTCTCTTGTTCTCCTCTAGGTCTTTTCTCAAAGGGATATAAAACCCTCTGCTCTAAAACAGGTTTGGAAAGGTTAGTTCTGCTTTCAGAATGCCCTACCTTTTCTCCTGTGCCTGACTACTTTCATTAAAGTGTCAGGCAGGTTGGGAAAAGCCACTTGTGCAGTCAGAATAGGGGTAGGTCTCAACAGAATGGTTTGGTCTGGCTCAAGCTTATGACAGATGCTGTAGCAACACTCGTAAATCTGATGTTATTGGCTGTCCTTTGCTAGAGTTATGTGGTTCATACCATCATCCCTTGTCGCTGGTGAGTTCAGAAGAATGCTTTATCATTTTGTAAAACATTAACATAAGCCTATTAAAATGCAAAAGCATCACATTAATATGGGGTAAATCACCTAGTCTGGAGCCTTTAAGGCAGGCTGTGAATTATTCAATACCATGATAGATTTAGCCAGCGCAACACAGCAAGCCTCTGGTTAGCCCCAGGATAAATTTTGAGAGGTCATTAAGATCAATATAGTCCTTTAAATATACCTTCTGTATGTGAGTGTATGTCAAAGCAAAAAAACAAGAAAAAAGAAAAGGAAAACGGAAGTCTTAGGAAAGACAATCAAAGAGGTCTCTGTTTTACAGGTTGTAATAAAACATGGCTGATACCAGACCCAGCTGAAATAGCCTGGAGGCAAAACCACTTCTTGTGTTGTCCTGCTTACAGCAGCAATTAGGAGAATGGAGTTCCCAGTAAGAATCATGGGTGTGAACCCCTGATAGCTGAGTGTCAGAGACAGTTTGTCAAATACCAGGTAAATAAACAAACCTGATTCCAGTGAAGATGCTTCAAACAAAATGGAAAGCAAACACAGTTTCAGCAATATTCAGCCATGCTCATAAATCTCATGCACATAAATCTGTTCAGTATTTGTAGAGGAAGAAAACCCATGCAAACAAAATAAACCTATGTGATGTATTTGTATGTTCATTTATTTCCTTTTTATTTCTTCTTTAATCACAGGTTATGTCAAGTGCTGTCTTTCAGTCTCTAATTAGAAATATCACCAACTAGGGTGAGCATTTACCCCTGTTAATCTGACCAGGAGGTGCATTATGAGTAATTTTATCTGTATATTTCCTGTCCTACTTGTTTCTAGCACAGAAAAGTGTGCCGTACCCACAAATGTGTTTGATCTGCTATAGGACCTTCTTGCTGCTGCATGTGTAATCAACTTCTGCTATTACTGTTCCTCTGGGAGCTGGTAAATGAGTAGCATGTGTAATTTCTTCATTAGCATACCTGTTTACTCCCAACTGTGCTTTGAAGTAGATTGGGGCAGGCTTCCCATCCGGCAAATGCTGTTCCTAGACTGGATCCACCACAGTGGTGAGTACCACCCTTATGAAACTTAAGTAGCCTATAGTTGTTTAGATATGTTTTGACCACTGTCCAGCATCAAAGAGTCTTTAGAGAGTTCAAGAGCATGTTCCTAGCATTTGTGCATTGGAGGTTATCACAAGCAGATCAACTGCAGAGTGCTCAAATTCCCTTTAGGATGGTATTTGTGCACTGCTCAGTTCAGTGTACGGAGGTGAAATCCTTGCCACAGCTCCTTTCCTGCCATCCTGCATGTAAAAGTGCAGTGTATTGCTAAGTCATATATTGATTTTTAAACTGTCAGTGGACTGAATGCATGTAATACTTTTACACAGATTCCTTGAGGCAGCTCTAATGTCCAGGTGTAGTGAAAGGTCACGATGAATAGAGTATATGTGTTAAAGAAAGCCTCTTCTTTGGCTCTGACCCACACCTCTGGCACCTCTTTCCAAAAGAGTTACGGAAGACAGTGGACCTGCTAAGCTACCAGGCAAATTTTAATACTTACTGTTTTGAAATGGGTTTCACATAAACAACTATTTTCTTATGTTTTCTTCTTCTCACTCCACTCATTTTCACAGCTTTATGGCAAAGCACATTTCTCAACAGAGCTCCTCCTCCAAAGCACTTGTATCTTTTTTTGTGTTGTTGCTCCAAATTTTCTAGTAGCCACAAAGCTCTCTGTGATGCCTCTTCTGTGAAAAGGCTTTACTTTCACAGACACTGTTTGCATCTGTTACAGTGTCATGAAACGTGCAAGAAGGCAGCCCTGAAAGACTTTCAGATAGTTTCTGGCTGTGCTCCTGAGACACTGGAACAACATGAGTGGGTTTTTATGGTGTAAATTACAGAACTGACATGAAAACAGATGAGTTTATTAAAACAGAGTGAATCACTGATGACATTTAAGTCTAATTAAGTCAGGCTACCCAGCTTAATGATTTTGTTCCCAAGGAGGTAACATTTTGGGAATTCATGATGTTTAACACAGATCTTCTGAAATAGGGTATTGTACCTAGGGGTGCCGTCATCAGGGTCTGTAATAGCAAATGCTTTCACTTAAAATGCTGTGCCAAGGAAAATCACAGTGAAATTTATCCCAGCCATTTGATAATCCTATCCCAACATGTAGTCATGGTTGAATAAACAATGGGGGTGTGAGAGCAGGGCAAAGGATGTTCAAAATCGAGATAAGATGGTTAAAGCAAAAAAGGTGCTTTTCATCCTCACCTAGGAGAGTGACCTATATGTTCAAAAAATACAGAAGTGAATCATTTATTTTGGTCTCAGTACTGAAAGTACCCCAAATTAGTGGAAAGCTGCAAAATGCTGACACTTGCAGTGATGTACTTCACACATTTCAAAATATAAGTTCCTCTTAAATGCTCACCAGTGCCCTGGTTGACTTTTCTTATTTCTCTACTGGGCTGCAGTACTTTTGTCTCTATGCAACCAAGACACGCTTGTAATTAATTTTGATTTCCAGTCTTTGCCTGCAGCTTAATAGTTCAAGGATATTTTGTTGTGTAAACTAGATATTGCTCCTCTGACATAACTGCTGTTGTATAGACAACCTTCCTGGAAATTAAGCCTGAGACTCCTTCCTTCAGCACTAAGATAACTGGCTGCTTGCTGTTGAAGCACTTGAATAGAAAATGCTGTTTATTTCTTTAGCAGAGTGTGTTTAAACAGCCCTGTTATCACTGATGGCATGCAAAGCTCAAAGGGGCCAGTACAAGCCTGTCTGCCATATCTGCACGTTCTGGGACTTCCAGAAGTCACATCTTCATCTCCATACTGGAGGGACAGATTAGATATAGAACATTTTTTCCTCTGCTATTCTGCAGTCAGGACAAAGTCACTACTTGGTAACAAGAATGTTCTTGACCCAGGTCCTCTGAGGGTAGTTGTTTACTTAGGGGGTTTGTTTTCCAATTTTTGGGTGGTTTTTGCTGATGGCACTAAATGTAGCAGAAAGCAGAACTATAGATCTTGGCACTTTAAATGGTTTTTGATGACTGCACAGAGCAAGAACTATACCTGTAATGTGCCTCTTGTACAAGTACCTTTGTATCTTGTACCCTTTGCAAGTCTTTGGCTTACTGAAGTTCTTCATCTAGTCCTCTTGGCAAACATATAGCAAGGTGTTATGAGGGCTCTGAAATGTTCTCTGGCAATGCTCTCTTCTAATCACAGAATTCTGTGTAGGGCGATCGGGCATTTTAAGTTCCTCTGTTCAAATATTTAAAATCTGTCATAAGGGCTGCAAAGAGTTACCATTCAGAGTTACAATTACGTGGACGAAACACATATGCATTTTATTTGCACATATACCATTTTATTTGCAAGGTTATCCTCCTTCTTGTTCTGATTTGAACAGCATCACTGACTCAATTTACTCCTTATTACTACAGCTGTGTTGCAAGAAACAATAGGCACCAGACTCCAAAACATCAAGTGATGTACTCAGTACTTTACAAATATTAGGTTCTTATTAGGCAATAGTGACCTATGTACTAAACCAAACCAAATGAAAACAAACAAACAACAACCAAAAAAAACCCCAAAAAACACCCAACCCAAAATCTGAGGAACAGACAAAATAATCCTGCATGCAGATAAATAAATAATTACTAAACCCAGATTCATTTAACTGCATCTGCAGTATGTGAATTAAGCTATCACATTTCTTGCTTCCTGGAGAGTTGTCATCTGTTGTGTCCTTGCTTCACTGTAAAGTTGCACTGGATCTGCCAAAGCATATATGCAATATTAAACACCACATGCAATGGATTCGTGCACAGCAAATGTTATGTAAACTGCTGAGATAATTTTAAGTTCTAATTTATGTCACCACACAAATCTTCTCTGTTTGTTTCTCCAGCTAACTTTACCACTCACACAGTTCATTAATTGTTTCAGCTGGGAATTTAGGAACTACAGTCCTTTTCTGAAGTCAGCAGGGCATTCCTAAATGGACCTTGCTCAGAAGAATGGACATTTATTTAGTTGCAGTACATATAATTTACATATTATATTGTCTGTAAATGCAGTTCCACTGCTAGATTTTGCCCCATGCAGAGAAACATAAAGTAAAGGGTAATCTTCTAGCTTGATAGGCCAGGAGAGAGGTATAGCCAAGAGTGGCTAATATAGAAATAGCGAAACTTGTTTACATAGAGAGCTATTCTGGCCAACTGCCACGATTCCAAGCACTACACTTGAATTATACAGATATTTGCAAAGCCTTGCAATCTAGAATAAATTTTGCTGATGTTACCAACTTTATTGTGAGTGGAAATAAAAGTATGAATACCACTGCAATAAAAAGCTGCATATTGTTTGTTATCCTTTCCTCGTAGATACAACAGCTCTTTTTTTTTTCATTGGGAGTGCTTAGTTTCACATTTCCCTTAACATCTAGCGAGCTGGGTGCCTTGGACACTACTTGTCTGTGTGGCTGAAGGGCATATAAGATACTGTGATCTGGCTTCTTTCTTTCTTTTTCATGCAAGTTCTGTTAAAGTGTTCTCATTATCTAAAAGCACAGTTTTAAGAAAGAAGCTGCATCACTCTTCAGGGTTCATCGTGCTGCAGGGGCTAGACTGGTTGTCATGTCCAGAAAATCATATGATAATACAGGATGTCTCCAGTCCAACCGCCTGCTCAAAGCAGGGCCAGCTGAGGGATCAGGACAGATTGCTCAGGGATTTAATCAGCTGGGTGTTGGAAGAGTCCAAGGCTGGAGACTGCAAAACCTCTGTGACCAACGTGTTACCCATTGTCCCCATGGGGAAAAAAGCTTTTCTTTATGGCCAGTCTGTAACCCTCTTGTTTCAATTTATGCCTGTTTCCTCTTGTAATCTTCATTCTCTGCTGTTCTTACTCTTCAATCCTTTTTCCTGGACAGTGAAGCCTGTGACATCTTGTTTTAGAGCACTGAGGCAAAGAAGACATCGATTAATTCAGCCATGTTTGGGCTTGCTGTCACATACCCCATGTAGCAAAGGTCCGACAGTTTCACTGTTTAGTTTTTTAAACTAAGGGTTCTTGTCATCCTTGATACCCCTTACAGGTGTCAACTTTGAGTAAGCTTTAGCTTTCCTAGTGTTGTCCTTGCATGCCCAGAAAATATTTCTAAATTCATTCTTTATAGCCTGTCCTTGCTCCCACCTCCTATATACTGCCATTTCACATTGAAGCTTCTTCTCAAGTCCCCTGCTTAGCAAAAGTCTCATGAAGAATCTGCTTGTCTTCCTGAATTTCGTGGGGGATCATTCTTGTGCTCAATGGATGCTGTCCTTGAAGGTCTACCAAATTCACAGAGATCCTTGGCCCTTGAGAACTGCGTCCCATCAGAACCCGCTTAGGGTCCCCTGAATAAACTGAAGTCTGCTCACCTGAGTGCTCTGCTACTGTCCTCCCTCACACTTGTCAGGATCTTGAACTTCACTACTCCATGGTCACTACTGCCAAATCTTCTACTGATTACCGTATGTCCAGCTAGTTTTTCCTTGTTAGTGACCAGCAGATCCAGCTGTGTGTCACCTTTGGTTAGCCCACACTACATCAGTATCAAAAAGGTGCCTTTGGTTGCACAGACTCATTTTGTTGCAAGACTGCATCAAACTGTTTTGTTGCTTGTAGTCAACTTACAGGACACTGAAGCAGTCATGAATGGATTTTTGCCTCTCTTTGTTTTCTGGAAGACCTTTTTGAGTTATAGTGCTCTGACGTAACCTTGCTGTAGTTGGGTAGATGTTTAGTACTCAGATCAGTACACTAGTGAACCCTGCCAGACCTAAACTACATCTGTAACCAGCTGTGCACATCAGTCTCCTCTATTTGGATGCCTTACTGACCACCTTAATCCCAGGACACAGATGTAGCCCCCATGCTGCCAATAGTCATGCTGGCTAGATTCCAACGGCAGAAACTGGAGGCTTGGAGGAACCATATGAAGTTTTTCCGACTTTGAAAATGGCAGTATGATTGTCATCCAGAGAGAACATTCTCTGACTCTCTATCATTTTTCAAAGATGCCGTCCTTTGCTATTGCTTGCAGTGTCCTCTGTGTGTAAGAAAAGGCTCTGAGTAACCCCTGAAATCAAGGACAGTAGAGGGTCCTATTATAAGTTCTTGGCATTATCCATGGAAGACGGTGGGCCTTTTAAATGTAGGCAAAGACTTCTAGAACTTCCTACACCCACCAACAGACTTCCCTGGCTTTCCAATGGCTTATGCACCTTTACTTACAGGAAATTAAATGTGGCATTTTAATTCTCTTTAATTGGAAAAAGCAGAAATAAATTACTACAGAATGTTGCTTGAAAGCTAGTTTTTACTGCATGACAAAGATACAATGGATGTGTCATCTTTCATACAAAATCGAAAGAAATTCACTTCTATGAAAGTAGGGAAAAAAGGTGATATTGTTTGAAGGTATACTTGGAGCAACTTATGTGAATTCCATAAATATGACCCCCTTCTTCTCTTTAATGCCCATTCATCTTTTTGATCTTGCCTCTGATGCATTTCCTTTAAACATTCCTTTGTAGCCTTCAGGTCAAAAGTGCGGGTTCGGAGGGCCCTCCATGATTAAAGCATATATAATTGTCTTCTACAGTCCAGTGTCTGTCATTAGGCATTTGGGAAAATCACTTATTTTTGTTAAGAGTATACAGCAAACTGCATGGTCTTCAGTAAAGGTTATACAACTGTATTTGCTGTCTCCTACTGCTCCTATTTTAAGAAGAAAAATCAAAAAGTTTATGCTCAAAACTGACTTCAGTTTGTTGTATGTAGTGAGAATGCTATTTGTGGAAAGAAAAAGGGGAAATTGTGTGGCACAATAAAAAGATCTAACTCTTAATCTTGAAATGCGTATTAATTTTTCCAAGCCACTTACCAATACTTTTTTTTTCCTTCTCTAACTGCTCTGAGGAAAAATAGTATTTACCCTTTTCTGAAAATCAGAGAAACAAATAGTTCCACCCAGGGATGAAAAGAGTGTATTTCTCTTGTGTTTTGAAGGCAAGTGCACGCTCACTTTGCCCACACTGCAACAACCTAGCAGTTGTACAGATTCAGTTGTGGGGCACCGAACTCAGGCTGTGTCCTGCTGAGAAACTAATGGCTTCTACTTGGCTTGGAGCAAGAAGAGCAAGCTCCTACTTGCTTGCAGAATGCCATGTAGAAATTAACAGACAGATGAAAACTGTGGTGTTTATCATGGCCCTCGGACTGCTTGTAGGGCTGATTTGAAGTGTATCCTCTGATGTGAAATAATGTATCTGAAACCCTTCTCCCTCCGGCCTTCTTATTAAGCAAACTAATAATTTGAGAATAAAGGAAGTAGTAGAACACTTGCTGGTATGGTTACTATAATCTTCTTCTTTTCTGAAAGCAAATCTCAGTTCATTCTCTGTCAAAATTAACCTTGGAGTTGCTGAAGTGAGGGAATTCTATAAAGGACTAGGATAAATGCTGATAAAACTGGCAGTTTTTGGAAAGAAAAAAGGAGCAATTGCCCATTATTTTCAGGAGTAAAGTATAAATCCTTTCTTTACTCTCCACAGTGATAGTCTCATTAAAATTGAGTCACTTGACTACGTGGAAGTACTGCATGAGGTCTGTTTCTAGAATAATGGAGAGACCTCCGATATCCATCTCATTCTTATGATCTTATATACAGATTAATCTATCTTTTAACAAATGCTTTCTAAATAGTATGAAATACCCCTGGGGGAAGAAGGAAGGGAAGGAAAATCCTCCTAAAACTCAAGAAGAGAGGAAGCTATTGTATGCTTAATTACATTTATGTAGTATTTCTCTACATTAACCACATGATCTGGGGAGAGAAAGAACTGAAAACTACTATGTAGAGGGACATTCCCTTTTAAGTTACAGATAGATGCCTTAAAATTCCTCACTGGAGATAAATATCCTGTACAGCAAATCTGGACCTACTGATTCTTGCTTTTACAGACTCCTCAGAAGTAATCCATGTATCCTCGGGGGTCCAGAAATCACAGGTTGAAGTATCTGAGACTATAATTACCAGATCCCCCAGCTGCTGATTTCAGCCAAAGTGGCATCTGCTAAGTACTGCCCTGTAGATTACTTCAAAGAAGCCTTTTGCATCATCAAATATGGACTAAATCTAAACAAATGCATGAACTTGTCTCTTAATTGCGTCTAATACTGGTGCTTATTTCCTTTGAGCAAGTGCTGACTTTTGTCAAAGTCTGCAAAATGGAAATAAAGAGATGAACTACGCAGGCTCTCAGCTATGATGCCAGAAAAAAATATATTTAGTCTTATCTCTGGTAAATACATCTTTGTAGGCTGCCTTATTTTTGACTACTTCCCCCTTTTTCTGTTTTAAATTCGTAGTTGCATCCACATGGCATCTTCTTCTTTACCAAGAAGCCAGAGCATTTTTGAACATCAGAGATGTCATCCTTTGCCAAGAAACTGATCTGAATATAAGTGCCTTATTGTGTCTTAGCTGACTGGTCATTATCAAAATTTTCAGTGGTCACCAGCTGTTGCTCTTTCAGTGCTCCTTGTGTCTTCCCCTTTCTTTGTCCATTCAGGTATACCCCATAAGTTATGGACATGTCTAATGTCCCTGCAGCTCCTGGTCTCCCTATCACCTGCCCCTTCTTCCACTTTCACAAGTGCTCAAGTTAATTATTTAGGTTCCACTTTGTAATTCTCTCTTTGGTAGTTGAGTGATGTACACACAACCACAGGTGGCACGTTGCTTCTTCTTCTTCCACCGCGGAATGTCTTGAAAGGGCATTCAGGAGCCAGAGGGACTGTCTGTACTGAATTACTTCCAAGAGACTTCTCAAATCTTTCTCAAGCAGAAGTCCCATTGCTCCCATCAAGTCCCTCTTTGAGACTTTAATTTCTTTCCCGAAGCTGCCTTGTTGTCATTCTTCCTCAAAATGTTCCTGACTTCAAAAATAAGATGCAAAGGGTCTGTCACAAGCTTTTCCCATGAACTTACCTTATTTTCTCCTAATAGCTTTTGTTCCTGGTCTTTTTCTTGTCTTTTTCTTCCCCCAGTTATGTGTGACAACATGGCTGAACTACTTCCTTCCCCTCCTTTATCCATCTGGTGGCTCCTTCTATTCATGTCCTAAACACATTTTAATGTTCTATGTCCTTAAATATTTATAAGTAATATCATTATAATCCTACCCTCTTTCATCTTGAGTGACATTCATTTGATGGTAACCGCTAACCTTTTCCCACCTTCTACACTCCCTCATTGTTCCCTACTGCTATGTCAGAAATGCAGCTCCTACAACAACCTTCTGCCTGACAATCAGACCATGTTTTTGTTTCATCGCATCTTCTGGCTCTCTCTTCTGAGATGAAATGCTTCATCCCAATGCCTCACCAAGCCAAATCTCTATCTTTGGTTCCTTTTGTGTAGTCATCAGTGCCAACCCCAGTGCTCTGTTCACTCTCTGTTACTCTTGCTGGCTGCCATTATCTCCCACCATGTGGCTATATCTTTTTTCTCATTCAAATTCTTCCTCAAAGCACATTTTATCAGAGTCATTATCACTGTTCACACCATTCCAGTATTATTTGCAGGCCCTTTAATGATAGGAGAAAAAGCGGAAAGCAAAACCAAACCCAAGAGGAACATTGTAAGTTGTCACTTTCTCTGCATCTTCAAAAGAGTCTTTTGACATCTGTTGTTCTTCAGGATAAAGTAGAATAGTGTTTGTCTTGTAGAGCACCACAAACACTACTGGTGCCTAACAAATGTTCTTAATAACTGTAACTGGTCCTTTCTTCTGAGCAGTCACTTGGAATTGTCGACGTTACAGGGGTTGTATAATCAGGCTGCTGTCTCAAGGGGCCTGCTGCCAGTATCTCCATCTCCCTTGTGAGCAGCAGAGCATGACTATGTATCCATAATGAGCTATGAGATGCCTGAGATTTTCATCTCCTTGCTAACGAGAAAAAGCCAAAGTAAATGTATGTAAGAGATCCTTGTCTGAAGTGAAGACAAGATGACATTTTCATGCAGTTCTAAAATTCTCTTTAGACTCTTTGTTTGTATTGTATAAGAAGCTGCTGTGACAATACACAGTCGATGTGGATGAGAAACAAAGGGGTCACTTATGTGGGACATGAATACTATTTCCTGAGGTACTCCTACTGTCAGTGGGAACCACAGTTACTCACTTGCTGCCTGAAGAAGTGGGAGCCTGCTACCAACTTTAGCAGAAGGGGAGTTTGGTCTGCACTTCCCATTTCGAAAGCTGCTCAAGAAAAATATTAAGACCTTTGCAAAATGTGGCTCCACTACTGAACAAAGTAGATTACAGAGAGTGGCTGAAGAATTAAGTGGCTTTTGTAAGTATGTGTTCAGCTGTAAGAGAGAGACCAGATCATTCAGTGGTTTCCCTCTCTCAGTATAAGCTGGGAATTTGGTGAACAGCTTATATGAAGCCTAAGTCCTTGTTTTTCATCTGAATTCCATGTTGAAGAAGAATGGCAGAAGAATGTTTGGTCATGCTTCCACTCAATGTGGATTTTTAAATGGCTTGCAAATAGCTTTCCCCACATCAGACTGTGGTATGTAAGAGCAGCAGCTCCCAGGTGCAGTTCAGAACAGTAGTGTAATAGCAATGTAACAACCTATTACAGTGGAATACGGACACAAAAGGATCAAATTAACTTCCAGCAAGGAGAGAACATTTACAAAGAGTCTCTGACAGTCCACTTGAGCTATACTAAGATCTTTGTTCTTTAGTAAGAATACTGTTAAATTACAAAACTCCCTTTATCTCAATCAAGGAGCTCTCTCTGGGGTTGGTGGGAGTTTTTTGTTGGGTTTTTTTTTGGAAGAGAGGGGGATGTGAGAGGAGTGGTTGGTTTAAGTTTCTTTCTCCCCTGGGGACTGTTACCAGCTATTCACACATTTGAGCTTATAAAGAAAGCTCATTTTTCCACAGTCTGCACTCTCTTTTCCCAAAGATTTAAAACAGACCAGTGCCAGAAACATTAGAAGGCTTCTTTCTGTGGAACTGCACATTTTGTTTAACAAAACAGACTTCTGAACAGATCAGGAGAACATTTACTGAGGTTTTAAAAGCAGAGAATAACTAGTCTGAAAGTGACTCCACCACATTGCTGTTGTGGTCACATTGTAGCAATGGAAAATATTCAGTTTCAGTGGCACTTCTTTACCCGTTCCATACAGATCTGAAATCCCATACACAGTGTGGGGAAGCTCTTAGCATTCAGCTTGTTGATGCTGTCTGCAGTGCATGTTGGCAGGGTTCCCAGCAGAGGTTTTATATCTGAAGGTTATCACTGCTTTGATCATATACGGAATATCTCATTTCAAAGTGAGGGGCAACCCCAAATTTGTACATAACTTCTAGTGGTAAAGACTACTCCACTATCAGAAGGAGAAAATAATTTCTTTTTTGCAGTGATTTTTTTACTTTGTAAAGCAAGTGATACACTGCTACTTAGGACTGCAAGTGAGTTTTCTTGTCTGTTGCACATGAATCCTCTTGAGACATTGAACATGCGCCTTTGCCAGGAGGTATTAGCATGCTTTGCTTCCCTCTCTTAGGCAACTATTTCCATTAGATCTTAATACTTTCAGCAAGGGAGAGAAAGCAAGAGAGACAGTGAGAGAGAGCAAATTCCTCTTGAATAACACAGCTTGTTTACAAACCTTCCACAGCCTGAACTAAGCCAACGGGAGGTCTCTAAATTAGCTATTGGAAAAGCATTTCAGGAGGGTTTGTGTGCTGGAATGGAATTGATAATAAAAGTTGCTTGTCTGTACCCTGTGAGCTGATTAGCTCAGGAAGAGTACACACAGCGTTACAATTAGCATTCAAAGCCTATTCATCTGTACACTGGCGCAGAGAACAGTCTCTGTGGGAGGCTTAACTGGGAGAATTATTCCTTCTTCTATGCTGTTTATAGTTAGTTGAGATTTAAAGGATCCAAAGCCTTTAAAGAGACTTGGTCTTCAGGAAATCTGAAGATGCTAGAAGCTGAGGTGCGTAGGAATTGTCAGGTCTGAGAGGGGCTGCTATATAGCTCTCTACCAAGCCTGGCATTTTGCACTACAAAAAAATTGTTTAATCAGTAACACATCTAAAATAATGTCACTAGTCAGGATTCATTAGCCAAGATAAACGAACGTGTTATAGGTGACAATTCTTCCTGCAATGTAGTGGTTGCTAATATAGATGTAAAAAACCACAAGGAATTGAGTAAATCAGTGGTCCTATAGTAGCATTGATGTGCCCATTTTTTCAGATATAATAGTAGGCTCTGCATTTAAAAAAGAAATTAAAATTTAAATAAATGAGGCTGAAACACCATGGAGCACCACAAGTATGTGATTTCCTAAGACGGGGTGTTGCATTAACAGTGCTCTTGCGTGCAGGTTTATCCAAACAAGGCCAAAGTCCAAACTTCCTTCTGACCTGTCTGTAACTGTCACTACCAGCGAAGATTGACAGAAACCCAAAGGATACTTACACTCCTCTCTCAATGAAATGCTACATTAAGAATCCCAGACTCTCCTTTCCCTGAGTAATGTCACAAAACAAGCTACCTTCAGACCCAATCTGCGGGCAGGCACGGGGGACTGCCAGTCCTGCGTGCAATATTGCATTTTATCTGTGCGTCCTAGGAGCCAAGATTTTCAAGGGCATCATCTCCATGTGAGAATGGCTGTGGGCCATGTCAGTACTTTACAAGTTTCCCCTCAACAAAAGGAAAGAAAAAAAGCCCTAATGCTCTGGGGTGAAGTTGACCTCAAAACTCTCATGAATTCCCCAAGTCAATTTGGATTTTGTTTGTCTTTTGATTTCCAAAAGGTCTTCTTCATGTCTATTTTGTTACCACTGAGGTTATTTGGTCTCCAGCTACTACTTTACTGTCACATTGCAGGAGCCTGAGTGCTGTAGACACCTGTCCCAAGAGTTGAGAATCCATTCAGGCCGTTCCTGACACCAGACAGATGTTGGAGCTAGAAGGGTTGCTTGGGCAGCCAGCTTGTCTTTCTACTCTTCGCAAAATTGCATCCTGCCTGCATTTCTTCCCACTAATGCCTCACTGAATACATCTTAGTGTATTAGCAGGATGGTACCCTCTTTAATAGTCTTTCAGGCTCCAACTGCTTTTAGCATTCAGAAATGCTCTCTGAGCTTAGTCTCGACTCCTTCCTCGTTAGCCTGCTTCTGCGTCTCAGCATCTGCTGAGATTGAGTAATTCCCTTCCTTCATTTATATTTATATTTTGAAGGTATTTATAGATTCAAGCTATGTCCCCACGAGTTTTCTTTTCTCTAGGTTATATTTATAGATCTTTGATAAGCATCCCCTAGTATTTTGTTTTTGTCTTCCAATGCTTATGTGCATTGGAAGCAGTTGCTTTGCTGCTAACTGATTGTTAGCAGTTGCTTTGCTGCCTTCCCCACACACACACATGATTCTGCTCTTCATTATTCCAAAAGTGGTGATACTAGGTCTCATTTTAATGTAACCATAATAATTGAAAATGAGGCAGCCCCAGCAGGTATAATACATGATCCATCAACAATCCAGCCCTGAAAAATATTCTTAAATGGTGGCTATTTTCTTACCTTTTAGAAGCTTGCTGCTGTTTCTCCTGCTGCTTGGGACTGTCTCTAGCTGTCTGTACAGCACTCAGCACAGTGGATTTCCGCTTGCCTCTGGATTCCTGTTGTCATTCCATAGTGTGAGGTAGTTAGAAACAAAGGCAGCAATGACAGAAGAGTGAAGAATCAAGTGTAAAGCCAGAATCTCACCAGCTCTGCTTTTGTAAAAAACTTAATTTTCACACTGAACATTCCCAAACTGCTGTAACTGTAAGAGAGTTAGAATTGAAGGTGATAATGATATGGACTGGTGCAGATTTCCCTGAACCATATGCAAGATCAGCAATCTAGGCTCATAAATTAAGTTCAATAGCTGTGAAAGTGCCTTGAATTATTTAGCTTACTTGTCCAGTGAGAACTCAAAATTATTAAATTCTTGCCAGCTGCTGTATGTGCAATTTTTTTTCACAGCACATTTTTCCTTTTGTACAGTTGGCATATTTTTAAACAAACATGGTCAGTTATGTTTCTGCCCTCTGACTCATTTTGGGTCCTTTTTATAAATTTTTCTTCCATTTTCCCCAAATAACTTTGCTCTAATTTTGCCTCCAAGTTTCAGACAGAGCCTTGATTGTATCTTAATGAAAGTTCTGACCTTAAAATATCTTGACTTAAGAATTTGCTCGTGTGACAATGCAAGCTAGATTCAAGAAAAAAGAATATGATTTTCCTCTTAGTTTACTGATTTTTCAGCTTCTCGGAACAAGTGAAAACCTAACTTGTTTTGAAACAACTGGGGATTTTGTTCACACCACTTCTCTGGTGAGAAGGCATTTTCTTAAGCAAGTCATATCAAAAGTGAGACACTGCTGTAATTTCAAATAGTGGTAGGTAACCGGAACTTTGTTATGCAGTCTTGCTGGTTTTAGGAATGCCCTTCTCTCTTTATCACTTACTGGCCCCTGATACTTGTTGAAAGAGTTGACATGGACCTTAAGGAACCTATATGCGGGGCATATTAGAAGGATACTGTTTTCTTAAGCATGTTTTTCGAAGGTTACCCTAGCCCAGAGTAGCAAAGGTTAATACGTGCTTGTTGAAAAGTTTGTTTGGTCTTCTTTTCTTTTACCTCAAGAAATTTAACCTTCTAAGTGAGTCAAAAAGATATATTCAGTATCAACAAATCTCATGGAATTATCCAGAGTATTTCAGAGAACAGAGTGGAAGCACTTGTCACAGCAGAGGGGAGGACGGCACAGTGATGCTGTCAGTGTGCTCCTGAGCCTGCACATCCTGTGCTGTTTTTACTTTTTGTGCTGCCTTGTGTCTTTGAGTGAGGGCTTGGGTTGGAAAGCCATTGAAGTCCAATGGAGTGGAATAATTCAAAGCTTGGAAACTCAAAACCTGTAATTTCAGTGACCAGTACACCTGTAAGATTAAGTTACACTTTATAGAGGAACATTTCTCTGACAGACTCTTTACGTATTTTATATGTATATTTTATAGGAGGGTAAGCAGTTTCCCAGTATCATCATCTAAGGCTGCATTTTAAAAGAATCACTTCTTATGTGTGCAAGAACATAATGGCCATAGAGCACAATTTGCAAATAAGTCATTTCTGGCAAACCTCGAGGATGTTTGATGCATTTTGATACTGTTAGTAGGAGCAATAACGTAATAACATAAAATAAGATCATTCCTAGATGAGGAAATGAGGGATAATTTGCCTAGGCCATTTGTATAAGGAGATGCTTATTCAAGTTTGAAAATGTTTCCAAACTTCCAAACTTTCCAAACAGAAAAAATCTTGAAATAAAAGCCTGCAATCTGCCATCACTTTATCTTCACAAATCTAGGATGCTGCTGTAAGGTTAAGGTGTGGAGATGCTGTGTGAGCTGCTCTGCAGTACCACAATATCTCTGCTTACTTCTGTAGCTAAAAAAAAACAAAGCCCCTTTGCCCCCCTATTAGTTGTTGAGAAGTGGTAACCTGAATGTAGAACAAATGAAGTGTGCTATCACTAAGGGATTTCCAAAAGAGCATTATACTAGTGACTGTAAAAGCTGCATGTGGCAGACTGAAAAAACACACAAATCCCCTTGTTTTATGCTGTTACAGCTTTGACAGGGCCCCCTCTTGGGATGGTTGCTCCTAAGACGCATTAATTCTAGCACTTAAGCTCCCATGTTCAGTGGAATAGAGGCATGAACTGACCTTTCCAGAAGGAAAAGGTTAATGTTGAAAAACACTGATTTCAGCAATCCATCTTCTCAAGGTAACCTCAGAGTTTATGGTTTGCTTAACTATACAGTGTTGCTGTTCCCTTAAAAAATAACTTTCTTTCTGAAGTGATCTATGTAGCCAAACCAGTGTTCCCACTTATAAACAGAATTTTAATTGCCTGCTATCTCTCTCATATGTCTTTGTCACCTGAGAGCATGGAGCAGATGTTTAAATGCATCTGCATCTTAGGTGCTCCTGAGGTGGCAGCCAGAGGGATGTTCTTGTAAAATCTTCGTGGTAGTTCTCACCCACGGTCGTTCTGGGAGGGGCCTGACAACAGTACAACGCTTCAGGAGATGACTGTCATAAATGGGATAATGGGATGTCCTCATCCACTTGGCATCAGTTGTTCAAGTTACTCCAATTATACAACAGTGATGGCAATCAGACAATTGTGTCACATCAAGAACATTAATTGGGGGTTGAGGAGTAACTCTGAGCAAAGGAGAACTTGGGATCAATATTAGGATCAATTTTTTACAGGGAATCTATGGAGGAGAAAAGTTTCACTGGAGAAACCATGGAAACTTTACCACTTCAGTTACCTGAAGTGACTAGACAGGGCTCTGGAGCAATGTAGAAATTTATTTTCCATTGACAACTCAGAAGCATCAGATGCATTATCTTACCTAACAGCTGTTGTCTCTGCTTGATAGCCTCTGAATCTGTCTTTTCCAGGAAACTTGACAGCCACCTATGAGGAAAGTGGACTTTATGACACATGAAGGAGGCCCCTGGGCCTTGAAAATACTAAGTGGCATGGAAATACTTCATGTCTGCCAAAAGCCTTGGAAGTGCCTCTCATGGCTGCTCTGTTGTTCTGCATAAAGCAAGACTTGCGTTGGCAGGTCCTCCTGCTCTGGCTCCAGGCAACCCAGCCTCCTCCTTTCCAAATGGGAGTATAATGGACAAACGTGGTATGGGTGTAGTACAGACCACTACACTAGTTGCACAAGTTCAACTGAAATGCCAATACAAGGGTATTTCATCAAGTGCTTGTGGTGCTCTAAGGCCAGAAAGATCACTGCTCCATCCACTGTTTTGCCTTGTCTTGCTTTAAATGAATGGGACTAATGATGCTTCCAACCCCTTCCATCAGGAGGTTATTTCGCAGTTTAATGGAGTGCCTGGACATCCCTCCTGATAGTGTCTGACTTACATTTTTCATTGCTCAACTTCATCCAATTAATTTTACTTAAAAAAAAAAAATCCTTTACAGTTTTATGTTTTTACATGCTCTGAATATTTTTAGGTTGTTCTCGTAGTCCCCAGGTAGCCATTACTGGGAAATATTTTGTTCTTCCTTTTTGGAAACTACACACTGCATTTAATTGTAAGCTTGTGATTACCATGAAGATAATAAAAAGTCATTTAAATTAGAACTGATAGGAAATAATAGTCATGGGACAAGAAGCCAACAGAACCAGTAGGCCAAATGCAGGAAAATTTTTAGGTCATTAGTTTTCAACAAAATAACTGCTGGCCTTGGTACGATGCTGGGATTCTAGGAGAGAACTAAAACCCTACATTAGGAGACAGGATCCCAAGTGCTTCATTGGATACAAGACTTTGTATTTCCATATATTGAAAGTATTTTTATTTTATGAAAGTATGTCAGAGCAGGAAGCCCTGACTGCAGCATACATGGGACAGACATTTTCACTCAGGGCTCTGGGGGATCACAGTTACATATCATGGGGTGTAGGCTCATGCTGTACCTATTTTCTTGTTGGTAGGTCAATGACCTTATAGAAAGTTTCAAAAAGCTTTGGCAACAAACTGAGGACATAGGAGGCAAAAGGGTGCCCTGATCTGCCCTGGACTATGGTAGTCCAGGGAAGGAGGACTGTCACAGAAGATAGCTTTCAACAAAAAGTAACACTAGTTAGCCCAATATTTTACTTCTTATGTGTGTGTAGTAGCATTGTCACAGTAGACATATCTACACCACCACTTCTGTTAAAAGACTTTATTATATGCCTAGGAAATTGAGGAGGTAAAAATCTCCTTTTTGAAGCTGCTAAAAGGCAAATTGCCAGCCTGAACAGAAAACAAGTGGCAACTTGGCTTGCAAACCAAGAGGCCTACAGCTCACACAGAGTGCCAAGAAAGCATTTCAAAAGGAACAAAGTGATACGGCACCACACAATGGTAGGAGGGCTTGGTGATGTGCAAGAATTTTCAAAACACTGTGATAGTGTGAAATACAACCTAGCACTGATAGACGGATTATGCAAGCTGGATTGAGCTATTGGTCTAGAAGGCAAAAGGGGTTCTGAAATAACCAGAGCCTTCGAAGTAGTTTTTAGGAGTAGTTTTTGGAAGTTTTTAGCATGCCTCAAAAATTACAGACTTTAAAGCACTTTAAACCAGCTTTTTAAAAAGCTGGAAAAACAGTATAATGCTCACAGTTGTGTTATCTGCAATGTTAATTATCATATCCAGCTGTCCAATGCTGCTATGCTACCATTCCTTCATAGGCAGGGCCCATCATCCCTTGTACTACATGCAAAACAGCTATCTAAACAATATAGAGAAGACTGCCCTGTGTGACTGTTTCTGCATCCACAGGAAAAATTTATACTGATATCTATCAGTTTGCTCTGTTTTGCAGCAGAAACCACCCAAAGGATTTTCTGAATGGTCAGATCCTCCACCCATGGTGCTAATCAAAACAACAACACACACGGATTTTGCCTTTGGATAGATCTTCGAGTCAGGAGATCCCATGGAAGATCTTCAGGACTGCTTGAAATTCCCACCTGTGGAGCTCGTGTCGAGCAGTCAAATGCTTGCTTGTGCTGCTGTCCAGAAGTTCAGACAGTGACCTGGTCGACCTTCGGTTGACGCAGCGTTACTCGGCTGTCTCTCCCTTCCAGAGAGGCTGGGGAATTCCAGTCCCAGCCTGCCTGACTAGCTGCTCTTTCAGGAGCCAGGGAGCTGAGGGATGATGCTGCCTGGCTGGTGGTGCTGGGACTGAGCAGCTCTGCCATACACTGGAAGCCGTAAAGAGAGGCAGGAACATCAGCAGCATGGCCACACACCCCTGTGGCAAAAGAGGCCAGAGTGCTGCCCCATTCCTCCCACAGCAGAGCAGCTCTAGCCAGCGGGATCCAGGGAGAGCCACGTTTCCTCTGACCAGTGCCCGGGCCAGCACAGTCATAACACTCACATGTAGCTGCAGTGTTGCTCCAAGTGAAGCAATGTTGGTGCATACCCTTGGAAGCACAGGAGGAGCAGAGGATCAAGTGTCATGGCCTGGGAAAGCAAACAGGTTGGTGGCTACATCATCCAGGCAATGACGCAAGGGAAGGTGTCAAGGACAAAGTGACCCAAGTGCAGAGGTGCAGAGTGCCTGGCAGAGGTCCCTGAGCTGACCCCAACTGTGTGCCAAGGGACCTTGCTCCCAGAGCCACCGGTGCAGTGAAGAGCCTGGGCATGGTCCCAAGGGCGTCCTCCAGTGCATGGAGGACCACGTGGGCAGTGCTGACAGAAGCATCTTTTCCCTCTCTCTCTTTGCAAGGTTTTCAGAAATCTGGCCAAATCAGGACCAAAACAACTTCAGGACACTTAATGTCTTTTGGGTACAATTTCATGGTTTATTGGCATTAATTTTGTTACTCCTGGAGATCAAATATAGGGAGAGTCTTCTGTTCAACTGTCCTGTGTAATTTCTTGCAGGCCAAACTGCATTTTATAAAATGGATGACATTTCAAGGATTTCTATTTTAAATGGATCTTTTTTTCCTGTCTAACTTTTTTTTTTTTTTTAAAGATTCCTGCTTTTCAAAACCCTTTTCCATTTGAAATTTTCACAAAAAATAAAATTTTCATGAGAAATGTTCACTTCAATGAGCCTGGTCAGATGACACAAGCTTTCCATCAAATGCAGTAATTTTAAGAAGAGATGGAGAAATGTGGAGAAAAACAACATGTGAAACTTAGAAACAATAAATTAGAAAAACACAAAATATTTTGTTCTCAAAAGCAGCCAACTATTTTAAAAGAAATCTATACTTGGTTTGTTCCTTTTTTTTTAGTGAACCTGTGACAAATATGTTTTTATCCTCTTTTCAGGTTGTCTGATAACCAGGATTGCTGTCTAACTGGAAAGGGTATGCACTTCTGTGCATAGTGCTCCTTGCACTTCCTCCTGTGTGACTTTTCATGCCCTGCAGCACAGTAATTTAGATACCTGCCTTCCATGGTCACTGCTGCAATGCCTCTAATCCCAGCCATGGTTTCAAGTGCTTTAGTATCTTCCTTGGTGCTATTACAAATTCCTGGAGATGCATACATACTAGAAGCTTGTGAGTAAAGGAAGAGGTGCCTGATTTTCCTGCAATTTGACTCTTTCCAACAAGAGAACATTTTAAATTAGAAACCTCAAGAAAATTATGATGTGGCACTTTAGGACATGCAAAAGATACCAAACAATGCCTGTTTTAGGACCCTGTGTATGCCAGGCACTGAGATCCAGGAAATAGCATGCTGCTGCGTTGGATGTTGTGGTTTGGTCCTCTTTGACTGTCTCTACTTTAACTTTTTAATTTCTTACTGCTGCTACCAAAATGACATCAGGACTTCTTCACCCAAACTGGCATTTCTCATTACTGAAAGGATTGCTGTGCCAAGTGCTGGCAGTGTCCCAAGGTTTTCTGCTATGTCGGGACATCAGCCCTCTTCTTCTTGAAAAGACCTAAAATTAAATGCATTTCCTCATTATTAACTTAGTTCTATGAGAGCTGGCAGCACAGACCAGCGTGATCTTTCTGTATTAGACCTTACAACATTTTTGTGATCTTTTCATTGGGTGCTGCAAGGTGCATTTTTCTTTGCTCTGATTCTTGTGCCTAAAACCTGTTTCTGTAACTGAGTGTATTTGAAACACTTTTCCCTCTTTCAGTTTCCTTGGTCTGGCAGTGAACAAGCAGATGCTTTGTGTGATTGGATAAACTTAAATAGTATTTTATTGTCAGAAGTTAAATGTGAATGCCTGAAACATGAGAGGAAGCAACTATTTTACTTTTTTGAGCAGAACTAGAAATAATATAACAAATATGAATCCTTCTGCATTAATGGGATTTAACGCAAGTACGATTGGTTTCAGGTGGTCAAATGATAATGCAGAATGGAAATCCTGTATAATGGCACAAGTTACTTGGAACAATTTCTTTGCTGGGCCTTTGTATGTTTTTTAGCTGGTTGTTCTGATGGAAAACACGCTCTCCCTACTCACATAAGTATCTTCCCAGCAGATACTTTCTTGCTTCAATGGCAATAACGGCTTCTTTCTATTCCAGTCTCTGGATCTCTTAAGGGTGTTATTTTCCCACAAGGTCAGTGAGCTAAATTGCCTGCCATGCCACATCTGAAAATTGTTCCATTCTCAAAGAACATGAGTGAAGCACTTCTCATAGAAGTAGCAATCCTTTAAGGGTACTTGAAGTTGCATCTTTTGGACCACTACTTGTGAAAAAATTGTTCCAGGGATTTCTGCAGTTTAATTTTGAGTATTTTTTAGTCAATTTTCATTTATTTTTGTCTTCCATCTTTGGATAAATTGCTGGCATTTCTCCAGGTCTGATCAGAACTGTATTGAACACTATGTGCAACCAGCCTTTTTATTAAAACTTAAAATATGACCATCAGGAGCTCAGACACTGAAAAACGGTATTTCTCTCAGCTTTTCTAATTAATTACATAATGGACAGATTGAATGAGTAAACTGTCTGAAGTGGCTGTTATGTGTTTTCCTGGGGTTTCTTTTAGGAATGGCTGAGGAAAAAGTTACGTAACTACAAAAAGAAAAAAAAAAGGTGGAAAAAAACCTTAAAGCACTTGAATTTCAATTTATTAATTGTTTCACCAGAAGTAATAGTGACTCATACTTTCATTTTTTTTACAGGAGATAAATCTGAGGTGGTTTGGCTGAGGCACAACTCTTCCCTGGGGAAAAAAAGGCCAAAAGCCAATTCAGAGAAAGATGGGTTGAATACTAAAACTCAAGATGACAATCTGACAGCCACTTGGCATCTGCTCTCAGATGGCAGCCAGCTGGCTTCTCACAACAGTATAAGCACCAGCAACATTGTTAGGAAGAGCTTGCTGAGAAAGTCAAGGCAGTCCCTGCTTCGATGCGACACCTCCTGTGAGGCTCCTCTTGCGCAGAGCCGGGTGGGTTGGGGCGTCACAGCGGCGCTGCTCCGGCACTGCCGTCTTTCCCCACATGTGCACCCCCAAGCATCCATAAGGAATTAGCAAGTTACTGATGGGGGCTAATCAGTAATAACAACCTGGATTTCTGGGCTCCGGCCTGCTAATGTACAGGAGTATACTTGCATACTTAAGTCAGGGCCAACCATTTGACTCCAAGGACAATGTGACTGTTGGGTGAAGGCTTCAGAATGTTGGCTCTGTGGACTTGGAATTGCTTTTGTTTGCATGGTGCCTTGCGGAAGATGAACCCACCTATCATTTTGATTCGTAGTGGCAGTATGTCTTTGATTAGACATTGTGTTGGGAGACAGCAAGTTTCCAACCTTGTTCTGCTCTAGAACAGGTTGAAAAACAGTTGTCATACAAAGCTGTCATGCTCTGCTCTGTCACAGGGACACCCCACAGCCCTGTGCGCAGGCCCCAGTGACTACAGTGCTGAAAATGTGCTAGTGCTGGTGGTGTGTACTTCACTTGATGTGTAAGCCACTGTTCCCAGTAGGGATAAAAATATGAGAAGGGAGAAATGCCTGCATCTACAAACAAGGACTGTATTGCATCAAGAATGGACCTGAGGAGTTTAAATACCGGCTAAATGTGTATCAACTTCAGGTCTTTTTCTCCATGCTGTCCACACCAGCTTTTTCAAATGCTCTTATTTTTGGCTCTGAGAATCCCTGTTCTATCTCTGGTTTACTGATAGCTTTCACAGACACACAATCCATTATCTTAAGTATTTGTATGATCATGAATTTGATGCAGAACACTGAGAGCTTTCCACTTCTAGCAATTAACTTGAGATAAATAAAAGTGGTAAGAGGAGGCATTAAGTTACCCACCTGCAGAAGACTGGCTCTGAGTGCTCTTGACAGCAGAGTGCATCTGAGGAAGTGCTAATTGCAATGTATTCCTTAATGGTTTTTTGTTGATGCACAAAAGATTGAGAAAACGGGAAGAAAATGAAAATGCCTTTGTCTTTTGAGTCACGGTAGAAAATATACAGGAATTGGACTTGCAGAAAAAGAGTGTGCTAAGGACAGGGGAGCAAGCAGAGGACTGGTGCCATGAATAGAAATCTCCATCTGTGCTCTGGCCATGGTCCAGGCTGTATGACATAGTTTACCTGATACGGTGCCCGTTTGGATCATTTATATAACATCATAGGTGCTATGAGTAATGCAGGAAGATGCTCTGTGTGACCCGAGAGTCTCATGCTGAGAGTGAGACAGACACAATACGAAGATTCATTTTTGGTGCATACACAGGAAAGAGCAGCACTGGATTAGAAGAGGAACAAAGCTCAGGTAAAGAAGCAAATGCTGATCTTGGCCATGAAAATGGCATTAGAAAAGACAAAGAATTGCTAGGTGGAGACAAAGTGCTGTGAAGTAGTGGAGCCAAGGGTGAGGGCTGAGAGTGGGACAGAAAGAGCAGTGAGATTAGACAGAGCTATGTGTCTAGGAAATGATGTTACAAAGACTGAACTTGGAAGAAAACAGGAAACTGGGTTAGAGGGGTGGTGGACTGTAATATACATATATAGTATGCAGCTGGTTAAGAAGAAAATCTGACTTGGTAGAAAATATTTTCAAAGGCATGGGCAAAAAAGAGATGCAGGATAAAGGCAAAAGTGTCTGGAATAGATTCAACCAGTGCAGTGAATGCCTGACATGACAGGAGCCATGTGAGCTGGTTGGCACTGCTAACCCACTTTGGGTGGGTTGGCTTGGGATGAGCAGAGTTCATGGGGTAGGAGGGAAATGCAATGTGCTAGCATCCCCATGGCCATAACTTATGGGAGCAGTGAGAAATCCCCCCCCACACTCATCCTGAACTCTCTGTCCCCAAAAAGACCACTGAGTGCACCTCTTGTCCATTCAGCTATAAAGACCTCTCAAAAGTGAGTGCAACAACACCAGATCAGAAATATATCCAAATTCAGCTGCAATAGAGCTGCCATTTTACCCACTAAACCAAATGATTCCCCGAAGGAAAGTATCACAGTTGTGCAATTTCCCACTCTTAAAAGGGAAAATGCATGCCATATGATACACAGGGCACAGCAGGGAGGGTAGATGTGATGTGCTGGAGATAATTGCTGTAAACCTGCATTATCTCTTCTCCATGTTATGTTGCAGTGTTTATTTTTTCCTCCATAGTGAAACCATTAAAAAGTCGAAGAACAAACAAAGGTTTTTTGCCGAAGGTAGAGCAGATCCTTTGGCTCTTCAAATGCTGCCCCTTTGGAGAAGGAAGAAATGCAGCCAGGATTGCATGTGGCAGCTCAGGAATGTCTGGAGGAACAGCACAAATGTTCACAACAACCACTGACCTGCTGCACAGAATCTGCCCCATGCAGATTGGGAATGATGATTGCAACATAGACCCGGCATCAGCCAAAGAGCACAACATGTTCAAAAGCCTCATTTATGGCATTATTTGGATCAGTAGAAACCAGGAAGGAAATGGTTACGTGAATGTTTCTTCACTGTATTGTTTACAGGATACACAGGGAAATTTTTGGCTTCATATTTGCGTAGTTCAAAAGGCAGAGCCAGCATAGTTGAGAAGAAGAATTGGCAGCACTGAATCTGGCCATAGCAAAGGCAGATTTCAGTGCTGACTGCCAGAGATTACGTTACGTAACTACAAAAAAGTGGCAGTTCTGACAGGCTCCCACATCAAATCACTCCAGCTCAGGCCAGCAGAGCTATTCTGGCAGGTTTTATCCGGTTATGTAAGTAGGGAAAAGATGAGATGCGACCTTGACCAGCATAACCGAGCTGGGACCAGCCTCCAGTTCAGAAGAAGTTTTCTTGGCAGAACAATGCAGTTACCTAGATGACCTGGTTTGTTTTGTGAGGTTTCTAATGCTTCTGTTCTGCACTGTGGCTGCGCTGTTGGCTGCCTGCACAGACTTGCCCATGGCTCTCAAGTCTGGGTACAGGGGCCATTTTAGCCTGACTGGAGTTCCCTGGAGTGGGACAGCACAAAGTATTGTTTCTGTAATGCATGTATTTATATGGTGGCGATGGAAAATGCTGCAGAGTGTCAGCCTGATTAGATTTTCTGCTATAAGGAGCAGATATATTCCAGTAACCTGTATCACTGTCCTGTTGTTATACAATACACTTTGACAGAAAGTTCAAAACATCTTTTGGACTAGGATTGATGAAGAAGGAAGAGCATCATTCAGACAATATTGGATTTAGATTTTCAAAAATCAGGATAAACTATTCCTCCAGTGGTCTAATCCTGTTTGCTTCATTGAAGGCTTGCTGCATTGCAGGGAACTGCAATTCAGGGGGCAAAATTCTTCAAACAGAAGAAAATGGCTTTAGCATTTTGAATGTGAGAAGGAAGGCAAAGAAAAGATTATGGAAGCCAAATTATGGCACATTTGTTTTGAGCCATTTAAACAGCTCTAGGCATGGGATGTATTCCTCAGTTTTTTCAAAATTATTTTTTATGTGCTACAATAGAACTGGTAAGCAACTGGTATAATTGGATGCTTTTATTTCAGTACAAGGGTGGTTTACTAATTATTTATTCCATGTTTTTAACACAAATTATGGATCAATAAAATAAAAAATTGAGCACAGGTCTGAAGTGTTCTAGGTTATTTTCCTGACTTCTTCTCCATCCTTTCTTTCCCATCTAATTAGATTTGGAGAATTAGATGATAGTGAGAAGATGGAAGGCCAGCTGGAAAGAACTACTAATGGCCTCTTGTCGTGGGAATGGTCATTTGTTAAGTTCTCTCCTGGGATGGGCACTGATTAGTCACAGTCCTTGGGAATTGAGCCTGGTCTGTTTTTGAGATGCATCTAAATCAAGATACGTGGATCTAAATCAGAACTTGAGGATCTCCAGAATAGAGAGCTGGCAATTTGTCTTCATGAGTCCAGTTAAACTAACTCTAGGCTATGGTTGTCATCCATGGCTAAGAATCCTGAGTTGATTATGAGGAAAATGCAGCAATCAAGATTCCTGCTTAACCTAATATACCTGAAGTTAGATCAAGTTCCTTTGATATCTATCAGCAGAAGACCAGAACCCTTTCCAGAGCTGCATCTTGACTGTAAGTCCTTCATAATTATTTGTTATAACTGTTTGTTCATAATTATTTGTCAGTCATAGCGAGCATTTAAGCCTAACAAGGTCCTTCGTAATCATGAAATATTTCAACTTATTCACCACCTCTCTGTGCTTCAATCACAGCCTGCCACCACTGGGCGCTGAGATCCAAGTAGTTGCAGATGCACTGAAAGTTGCCAGGGAAAGTGGGAGAAAGAATTAAGCCTCAACAAAGATTTTTTTTTTAAATTAAATCCATTAAAGGGGAAAAAATTACCTCATATCTTTTTTCTTGGCCCATTCTTTTCCTCTGAGATGAAAGATCGTGCAAGAACTATTGTATTTTCCAGTTTAACTTCTATTTTTTGTTATCAGGGAGGCAGATGCATATAGTCTGACAGGAGGCATTAAGCTCAGTGAACATTTTTCAGTTCAAAAGCTTCACCTCCCCTTTAAGCAAAATATTTCAAAAAGAGGAGAGGGAGTAATTGCCTGCTGCAGCAAACTTAGCAAACATTTTTGGTACTCATGGCAATATCTTTCCAGTACATCAAAGGAAAATATCACTCTTCATTAAATATATCAATTAACTTATCACAGGATCTAATTGATATTTTGATTCCAGCAAATCACACACTTACTTTTTTTGTTCTCCAGCTGCACAATATCTGACAACTCACTGAGCAGACAATGTTGTGGAGAAATCATGATCAGTTTTGTGAAGTCTGTCAATCATTCAAATATTCAAGTTCTCTTTAGACAGAAAAATACTATCTCTGAATTGTGTTAGACACTGTGAGTTTTTGTCTCGGGCAAAGCCAGAAACACACGTGAAAAATAAACACTCGAACAAACAATTTATAACTAATTTATATGTATTTTGAGCCCTGAATAAGGTAATTCAATTGATTCATTTTTAAAAATGGTTTTCTCATTCTTAGCAGGAGCTTCAGGATTTTGATGTGAGCAGAAGCAAGAGCTTGTTCCTGTGTATCTGCTTAAGGTGAGAGTTTAGCCTGGAGTATTCAAGGCTGAAGGACACAGTTTGTTTTTAAAGGGTGGGAGAGGAAGAAAATGTAACAGACTAGATCTTATTCCAGAACTTTGAGCTTACACACTAATTGCCCTGTGACAAAAAGGGTGACAACTACTGGGGAAAATGGCCTGGCATTTGCTTCAATCCCTCTAACTCTGTGTTATTTCTGTGCAAGCCTGGTGCTGATGTCTCTGTACAAGTAAAGCAAGAAATCTCACCTAGATGAAAGGCAACCTTATGACAAAGTATTTGATTGAGACTCAAGAAACCTGGATTCATTTCCATGGCCCGCACCTCTGTGGACTTGTATACATCCTTCCCAAACTCACATTCTTAACTTTGCAATGGGGAAATAACACGATTGGATGATATGTGATAGAGTCAATGTTTGTGCGGTGACAGGTCTTTAAGAATACAGAGCAGCAAAAACAGCACCACCTCCAGAATCTAAAATTAACTAAACCACGTCATAGAAAGGCTGCATAAATAACAGGGTTTTTTTCTAGGTTTGCATATTTTCTATTAAAGAAAGAAAGACTGAATTTTTTTCAATTCATTTACATCTGACTTATCCCAGCTTGAACTGCACTAAGAAATGTCTCTTTGCCACACATCAGATTAATGTTCCCCTGGGAACGTGGCTGAGTCCCTAATAGAAGGCACGGTGCTGATTCTACAGTGGAAGTCACTGCTCTTGAAATGTGGTGGATGGTGAAGATGAGGCAGGGAAGGACACTTGCATTTGAACTTCAGACAACAGCTCACATTTTACAAGAAGATGTTTTAGAAACATGTTGCTGTATTTATTCTGTTCTCTGTGGAAAATGTTGTAAGGAAAAAAATGTAACTTATCTCTCTAGGTGATTTCAGGTCTTAATTCTGATTTTTTTCCTTGACTTTTCTTAAAGTCTGGAAGGATTAGCTTAAAGGGTTTAGTTTTAGTCTAAAGTCTTTCAAATCAACTTTTAAGTCTGTGAAATGACAACCACTCTTTTAAAAAAAAATTCTTTCCACTTTGTCAAAGTATGTTTTTTCCCATATTGTTCTCTTTAGTATATACACCATTAATGTGGTCAAATCATCACGCTAGCTTTAAAGATTCCCTCACAGTCTCTAAGGTCCTAGTAAGCTCTAAGAATCACAGGTCCCAGCTGAAAAGAGTATCCTCCATTTGTTCTTTTGCTTTTCTTTGTCCTATTTTTCTTTTCTCCTATTTCTTTTATTTCTCCCTGGAAAGCTCCAGGCTTGATTCAATTCTCATTTGCAGAACTGCTAGAATTGCTGAAATATAATAATAAAAATAGTGGGGTGGTAGTGCAGAGAAGCTCCTCATGTTTGACATCAAGTGACAGTGGAAAGCCCTTACCCAGATTTGCATCCCATCTCCCAAACAGCTTCTCCTTTGAAGGGCCACATTATTCTGCTCTAGCACTTTCTATCAAAACTGGGTATCTCATTCTGTGTCCCACTCTCCCCCACTTCATGTTTCCCTTGGACAGTGGCCTTCTGCTACTGCCTGTGTCCTTCAGGCTGAAGGCTGGTGTCTCCCTGACCCAGTGCCTGGGGACCTTCCCCAGTCCCAGCACTCTTCAACTCCATGCCAGTGGGTGGTAGCGGCCCAGGGTTTTGGCAGAAGCTCAGGTTTTTGGAGGTCCAAAGCCTATGATGAAGATGCCATCCACAGTTAAAATGTTGGGTAGTAGCAGGGGCTGGTGAGCGGGCTGGACTGCATTCGGCCTGTGAAACGTGGCTGATGAGAGTTCATGGACATAGCCTGGGATCCCTGATGGCAGTGGAGTCTGGGGGAGCAACAAAGAGTCTGATGGCCTTGGGGATGGGGGACTTGGGAGCAGCCACAGGGTGGCAATGCAGTATCTGCAAAGGCCCTGGTGCCAGGGCTGGGGGAAGCCCTAAGCCGTCCTTCAGAGCTGCCTTTGTCATCTGGACGTTCAGCTTGAGACCTGCTTAATGGGGCTAAGCCAGGAATTGTTTTGACTGAGTGTCTGAGCTGGAATTCTTTGAATAAAATTGTTGTTTTTCTCTTCAGCCTCTTAGAAGCTTGATTATTCCACTAGAGACATTTTGAGACCAATCCCGTGAACATATTTTGAGCCTATTAAAAGCCTGTCTTAAAACTGGCGCATACAAGCAGCAATCAATGAAAACTTGGCACTGCTACACTGAACCACATTGTGCTGGCCATAATATTGATGTTTGCTGAATATTCACGGCATTAAAGCAACCGTTCATTTAAAAGAAACAAGTTGGAAAGAGCTTACACTGAAAGCAGTAAGTAAATTATATCAAATACCATATGAGTTTTGATGCAGCATAAGTAAATCATTAAAGCCAGCTAGGGCTGTTTTCACGAAAGATCTGTCTGAGAAGTTCTGCATAGAAGTTGGTGGATTAACATAGATTTTGGTAGCATAACTTTCTTTTCTTTTTCCTTCCCAAAGAGGTGTTTTCCAGAAAGTAAAGCAATTCAGAATTGTGTTGAGCAAATGCACACAAGAGATTAACTTGGTTTTGTTATATGAGTGCTACTTTTCACCTCCTGGATGGATTCATGTCTGTGTCTAGAATGTTGCTGTGTGTCATAAAACAGGACACAAGTTGTTTTGGCAATTTGTGCTCAAGAAAATATGGCTTTCCCTGATTGGCAAAGGCTCAATGTGCTCTCAGGAATGAAGTGCAGAGAAAACCTTTTCCCCAGCTCTGATAACAGTGATAAATTATAAGGTAGCTGAAACATGCAATTTTTTTTTTTTTGGTCAAACAATAAACCCAGAGCATTTCTGCAACATTTTTATTACTTTACACATATCATTTCTAGCTAGGCAAGGAAAACATCCTTTAAAAGTCTTGTTTGATTTTAGTCTTGAAAGGAAATTCACCTGAAATTGAAAACATTGAAAAATGTTACAATCAACACTTACAACTTCTGCTTTCAAAACTTTTTTTTGTATGCACATGTCGAAGTGCACTATAATCAGCAAGTAACTGAGCTCCATGTATGTACCTAGGATAAAGTATCAGCTTTCCCAGATGGAGAAATGAAAGAGTACATGAGCATAGAGCAAATTAACAACTTTCTCAGGATCATACAATCAGCCAGTGGCAGACTCTGGCTTTCAGAATGTTCAAGCCCTTGTTTCAACCATTGTGCAAAAATTCAGTCAAAATTTAACTCTGTTTTTTCAGGAGTCGTATTGGAAAACACTGTTTCTTCTAAGTTTATTTGATGCCTACCTACTATGTATGATACACAAAAAGAATAGTCAGAGGGTAATTTATAAAGAGCTTCAAGGCACAGACAACAGGACTTGGAAAGCTCCCACCCTGGCAAGTGCCTTAGTGTTTAGGCTTGTGCTGTGGACTCACTAATGCCAAAACATGCTCCAGTCTCCAAAAATATCAGTTTGCATTGATATTTTTCTCAGTCTCAGGGGTTCCACGGAATTTGCACCGAATCCTTACTGGAATACTTAGGCATTTATGTAGTCTGTAGTATGCAACATTTTCATATTGTTTCCTCTGGACTCCATTTTAAGTGACCTGGAGAGATGGGAAGAAAATCCCTGCCTGTGGAGCAGTGAGGTTCAGTTCACTCACTCCTGGGTGAAATATTTCCCTGCTTATGCCTTGGCAGATGGGAAGGACCTGTCTGTGGAATACCAGACTGAGCACGGGGAGCTGAGGGAGGAGAAGCTGTGTTCATTTCACTCACTAATCAAGAATAATCACAGAAGTTCAAAATTACGGCATTAGTCGGCACCATGACAGCGTAACAAACATGCATTATGAGGTAGTTAAATAAAATATTTAAGGGAATGCACCTGGCAGTGGCATTTGGTCCCACAAGGACGGGTATCTTGGAAATGCATAGATAAATGGATTCCCGCAGCCTTTGTTCTAGGATTCTGAGTAATAACAGCAATATCTGACGGTGGGGATTTTTCACAGCAGGAGGTATCCATTTGGTTCTTACAGCTAGTGACAATTCCTAGGTGATTTTTGTTGTTGTATTTTTTCTAATCCTATTTGAGTACCTGTTTTTTATGAGATTAATGGCTCACAGTCTGTGAGACACTTATTTAAGATGCAGGAAGAAGGATGTGTCTTCTAGACACATCTGAGCCCTGCAGTCTAAAATTGCCTCCTGTTGTGAGAGAGATAGACAGAAAGAAGTGACTAGAGCACACTCCAGCTGCTAACAAACTGCCTTGTAACCTTGCTCCTGGAATTTACTAGTTGCCATTTTAAAAAAGCAACTTTTACTGAGTTGTTGTTGGGCTGAATTGTGATATTTCCTTTTCTAAGTGGAGCTGTCAAGAGCTATATGGTTTAAGAACTCTTGTTTTCTCTTAAAGGATGCTACCTGCAATAAAATAATTCTGCTATCCATTGAGGTCTGTTACAACTGCATTAGAAACCTTTCTAATAGCAAACTCTTTTACAGGGAAGCTAATTCATATTTGAATTTATTTCCCCTGGAAGTGAGACACTGACAGCACTGACTGAAAACAAGCACTGTATCAGGCATTGTATTGTGATGGGCTTGTTCTCTTCCAGTCACACATCGTGTGTCTCTATGGAAGGCACACAGTGGTGGTTTTTACCTATTGCTGCACTGTGATTTGTTGAGTGGCTGTGATCTGCATTTTGAAGAAGGTTCTGACAGCTTGCAGGGTGTCTTGGAACCCCATCCTCCTAAAGCAAACTCAGTGTTGTGAAAGAACTCTGTAGCAGACAAATGTACAGCAAGGTCCAGCTGCACAATGCCTAATCCTGCTGAAATCTGTAATGGATGAGGAACTAAATGTTCCTACAGAGCTGGGCCCAGATGGCAGAGAATGAATCACAGGATCATAGGATCATCAAGGTTGGAAGAGACCTTTAAGATCTTGTAGTCCAACCATCCACCCAGCACTGCCACTGTAACCCCTAAACCATCTCACCCAGCACCACACCCAGATGCCTCTCAAACACCTCCAAGCACGGTGACTCCACCACCTCCCTGGGCAACATATTCCAATATCTGTTATACATCCTAACAGAGACGTTTTTTCTTATGTCTATTCTGAATCTCCCCTGTCTCAGTTTAAGGCCATTTCCCCTGCTCTTCTCACTGCAGGAACAGTAGATGGACCGGCCCCCACCTCACTACACCTTCCTTTTAGGTGGGGTTGAGCGATGAAGTTCCCCCTGAGCAGTGAAGTTCCCCCTGAGCCTCCTTTTCTCAAGACTAAACGAACCCAGCTCCCCAGCCGTTCCTCATAACATGTTCTCTAGTCCTTTCACAAACCTTGCTGCCCTTCTCTGGTCTCTGTCCAGCACCTCACTGCCCTTTTTAAAGTGAGGGGTCCAGAACTGAAGCAGTATTCAAGGTGTGGCCTCAGCAGTGCTGAGTACAGGGACAAAATCACTGCCCTGCTCCTGCTGGCCACACTATTCCTGATACAGGCCAGGATGCCATTGGCCTTCTTGGCCACCTGGGCACATGCTGGATTATACCGAGACAGCTGTTGACCAGCACCCCCAACTCTCTTCTGCTGAACAGGCCTCAAGCCACTCACACCCCAGCCTGTGTCTTCGCACAGGGTTGTGTGACCCAAAGTGCTGCAGGACCCAGCACTTCACCTTGTTGAACCTCCTGCAGCCATCCGCAGCCCTTGATCAAGTCTGTCCAGGTCTCTCTGTAGTGCCTTTCTATCTCAAGCAGATCAACACTTGCGCTCAACTTAGTGTTTTCTGCAAATTTAATGGGGTTCACTCAACCCCCAAATCCAGATCATCAATAAAGATCTTAAACAGGACCAACCCCAAAACTGAGCCCTGGGGAAGACCACTGGTGACCTGCCGCCAGCTGGATGTAACTCCATTCACCACCACTCTCTGGGCCAGCCACCCAACCAGTTTTTTACCCGCCAAAAAGAAGAGGAAACAGGCAGGGGATGGGGGAGCTCCTCTATCTATGCTTGTTCATTAGCTCCAAGTCCATGTTTTTCAGATTGCAAGCCACAAAAAATAAACCAAAATCTTTATCGTATCTATTTCTCCATATACTGCACCTGAAAAGGGTTGTGAAACAGGAGGGTTAGGGGATTTTTGCTTTTTCCAGCTCATTTCAGACTGAAGTCTGAAGTTGCTGCAGCGACTGTAGTGCAAGGTAGGGTTCTCTTGGCTGTCTCAGAGAGCAGCAGCCATCCAGCCTCAGTGGTATGGCACCATGGCTGTGGTGGAAGTCTACACAAAATTAGATGTGGCCCTCTTGATGAATGTTTGTTTTCATTATCTAGCAGAACCACTGGCAGTAGATCATCATGGTATCAGTCCCATCTGCAGTGATGCAGGATTTGCGGAGAGCTTTTCCAGCTATCATACTGACTCACAGACTTACTCTGATGAATTGGCCCATCTGTTCCTTTCCAGAGAGCAGGCACCAATTATTAAGACTGCACCATACTCAGTTTTCAGAAGAAAAGGAGCCAACACTCAAACTTGTGCTACAAGGCCACTGCTTAGAAGATCTGAATAATTTAAAATCAAAGAATATCCTGAACAGCCTGGGATATATATTTTCTCTTCTTACAGACATAGCTTCACAACCCTCTGTAAAAAGCAACTTGGTTTACTCCCTGAGATCACTATAAATACGACATATCTGACACTTCATGGTATTCTCAACATGCATCCTAAAATGCATTGGTGCTGCCCTCTGAGAACGTTTTCTGGGTGTCACAGTGGGACTCCAAAAGTATTTCCAGAGCACACTGTTTAAAGTTCAATAATCCAGCATAGTGGCCGTGGATATACGACTGTATTTGAAAGAGAACAGCAAAATAGGTGCAGATACATTTATTTTAAATGGTGTTTAATTTGATCTGGTCACAGGCATATGCAGTCAATACACATAACCAGAACAGGATCCAAGTTACTGAATACTCCAGGTCACCGAAGAAGAGAAAAGGAAACTTGTTAACAAGGAGGGGGAAGGTAAAAATATTGCTGAGGAGAAAATCAGAGCTTTACGTTGAACTCTACAAGCAGATGACCTGCCCCATAAAGTGCTAGAAACACATGTAAGAGAGCTGATGGTTGCAGTGGTTATTTGAATACCAGCCCAACAGCAGAAGAGGTAGTTCTCTTGGTCAGGCAGAATATCTCAGCCTGGTATGAGCAACCTCATGAGCAGAGCCCCAGCAGTTCATTTCTCACTGCAGTGTTTTCAGAATTCATATGCTGACTAGCTGTTGATATTGCACAACCTCCCAGGCATCTGGGGATGTTGGTCAAATCAGAAGAGTAAGAGCAACACAGTGGCACCCAAATTAAAAAAAAAAAGCTTCTGGAGAGGGTAACATGGATCCTACCCTCTCCACACTCCCATTTTTTTAGTTGAATGTTCCAAGGAACATTTCTCCCCCAAAGAGAACAAATTTTATTACGGTTTTATTATACCTGGCAAATGTTCCACCCTTTCCAAGCAGTGTTTTTTCCAACTGTTCTTTTGTTGATTGCAAAAGCACCAGCAAGGAGTTGTAGACATGGCAGTTTACCGAGGGGATGAATGCAGCCTGATAAGCTCCAGCATTTTGATCATGTAAGATGAAGAAGGGTTTAAGAGGTAGCTGACTAATCAGCAAAGAACAAACCTTCCAAGTTTTCTGAGCACAAAAGCCCCGTTGTAGTCTGAAGAAGACCAAATTCTTCCAGGGTAGGTTCCAAGTGGGGTGGAAGGGGAAGAGTGGGAAACTTTCCTTTTTGGGATACATACAATTTCCTCTTTTACATTTGTAATACAATTGGGGTAATTGAACTGGATGGGTGCTCTGTTTTCCTCCATAATGATCCCATTCCTACACTGAGATAAACTACAGGCTTTAGGTCTCATAGTTAGTCCCCTTGGAAACCAGATTATTTCCTTTTAAAATAGAGCACACCAATTATCCTCTAAATAGTTTCGATGATTGTTCTTACCCACACAGCAACAAAAGCTGTATTATCCACTCCATCATGTACAGTTGAGCTTCACCCTCAAAGGATACTGGCAGATGTGTGTGAAGGACTCACGCAATGGCCTCCTTCAGCCACATAATATTAGAGCAGCACAGAGACAGCAATGAGTGATGTGTTTGGTATATTAGTAGTGGTTACACATAACTAGATTTTCTGTTTCTGTATCCACTCAGAGTTACTGGTGGAGAAACAAATAATTCCTCCTGAAAGTGATGGTTTATATATCAAAAAATGCTTCATTTGGTGTTAGGTCACATATTGTGAGGCATCTCAGAAGATATTAGAAGTATCTCAGGGGTTACTAATTAGTTAGTTCGCGAAGGTATTCATTACACTACTCACTATAGATATACATAGAAAATACAGTCCCAAGGAACATTTCTCCCCCAAAGAGAACAAATTTTATTACACTTTATTACTGACAGTCTTACGTCTAAACATTTCTGTCTTTTGTGCTTTTCAGAACAATGACATAAGTGAGAGGATCAAATACATAGAATTTTGTCTTCCATACCAAATGTACAGTTTTTAAAGGTGTTCTGCCTTCCTTCGGCAGACTCTTTGGAGATCAAGCGACACAGCAGAGATGGAATCACCTGTGTTTATGAGAGCATAGCTCTGTGCTTCCTTCTCTCATTACCTGCTTCAAGGTGTTTAGTTTGCACTGCAATAGCTAGGATAACACCGCATTACTAAGAAAAAAATCCTGTGGGTCTGTGTTAAGCTGTACTCTATTATGCCTTGGCCAACAGACAGTGAAGTCTGAGCTCCAATTTGGCAGTGCTGCCTCTTCCCTCTTTGTTTAAGCCATAGAATCACAGAATGGTTTGTGTTAGAAGGGACCTTAAAGATCATCCAGTTCCAACCCTGCTGCCATGGGCAGGGACACCTTCAAGCGCTATAAGCATCATAAAACACTTGTGGTGCATTCAGTGATGCTGTTGCTGAGCTAATCTTTTGCCACTGAAGTTGTGGTCTGAATAATTGGTGCTGGGGGATGGGAAAAAGAAGTTCCTCATTTGCTAAAAACCGAGTCCTGAAAGCTTCCTGCAGAGCCTGTGAAAAAAGACATTGAGTGTTCACCTCCAGGAATAACCATATGTAACAAATTTCTCTTTCTTTGGGGTACTTATTTCTGGTAAGACATAACTACCCAGTTCTGACTGCTGTCAGCAGTGCAGCATGTGTCTTTGCCCCACCCCCCAATCCTTTGCTGTTCACTTTCTGTGGTGGACAAGCTGTATGGAGCTTGATCGGTTACTCTCACAAAAGGTCTTTATTTGCACAGAATAGCAATCCCTGCTTTGTCATTTTCATATTCAGCGGATGATTAACTTGTCTGGCTGCTTTTCTGCCCCCGATGACCCTCCTCTCTTCCAGGTGAACTGCCGCAGCTGCCACGTGAAAGCAGCCTGCTAATCTCCATCAAAAGAGCTCAACGAGGGAAATGTGGTTAAAATGGCAAATGCAGAAGTGAGAGAGAACGTGTTTGTGTGTGAAGATGGCATTATACATCAGGGGCCTACAAAAGACTGAGGCGATAATTGCCTGTCTAAAAACCTGGCAAATATTTTAATGCAGCCTGTGCCCTCACGTGGCACTGTCTGCCTCACTCGGCGGCAAGTATTGCTCATTGATTGTTTCAGCCATGTTTCTTTGGCTCGTTTCTTACAGTCATTTGAAACCTAGCTAACATGAGAATGAAGGGGCAGACCATTACAGTAAGCATTAATTACCTGCAAGGAATATCTGGGTATTCTGTTAACCAACCTTGGTGTGCTCCTTTTAGCCTTGCACACTTCCTAAAAGCAGTTAGAGTTGTTTTTAAAACACTGATGACTTTATTCTCCTTGAGATGTGTCGATTTTTCTTACAGTTCCCTCTAATGTTTTTCGAGGTATTGTAAATGTCCCCAGGGTAATTGTGAAATGACCAGAAGTGCTTGATATTGAGCTCTTTCCCTTTAATTACCTTTGAAAATCCCTGCCTACATTCTGAAACCGTTTTCCTCTATACAGGTGGCAACCTGCATTTTTGCCCAATAGACAGATTCAGAGGAGCACCTCACCTCTTTGGAGCACATCAAATGGCACTCAGTCCAAACATGTATCTTGAGACACAAGAAGCTGTCTGGGTTAAATTAAATTTTCTTTTAAAAATGGGGAGGGAAAATGTTTTTAAGAAGGGTGGTGAGAGTACAGTGACTCCTAGGGAGAATACCCATTCTCTAATTAATTAAACAAACTATTCTGCCTTCTAAATCTTCACACTGGAAAGCACTGTTTGGGATAGGATTCTGTAGTATATAAATAATTTTACTCCAGAAAGGATAATTCGGGTGTTTGGTTATAGACTTTTCAGTGGTTGCTGCTCTGAAAATGCTGCTCTAAGACAACAGTCTTCACTTGTCCTGAATCCCGTAGTTGTTTCCTCTTCTTTAGGAAAAACACGTTACTATCAGCTTGTGTCACGTGAACTTTATTATCCAAATTTGCTCCTCTATCAGTAGTCATAAGACTTTCCAAGGTCTTGAATTCTTTATCTTTTTTCCTCTCAGAGATAATGGATGAACTGGATATTTCTTAGATAGTGTAAGACATGAAAGACATCCGTGGTAGTGCAGAGGGAGATTACATTTTGCCTGCTTAGGATGGAAATCTTTTACGTGGATGCATGTCTTGCAGTCTAAAGTCACTCGTGACACTCCCTGAGCACACTGCAGTGGGAAAAGAGCAAGGCAAGGATGTGTAATTTTCTCATGCTTGTTGGTCAGAAGTCTGTTAGCAGGACCATGTGATGGTCAAATTCCATTTGGATGTTAAGACTGCACTATGGTGCGGGTAAGCAGATGCACATGGGTAACTAAAGGGCTTTCTTAGTTAGATACACTGAAAATGCTGATGGGCACAGACCAAAGTTACATTAACTTAAATGTTAACTACCAGAAATTTAGATCCATCTAATTTATGTGCACAAATTACCACCAAAGTCAAATTGGTTTAGCGAGCCCGTCCTCTCATTAAAATGATTTTTTCAAGACATCTTTTTTTGTTTCAAAATAACGTCTCGCTTAGACACGTATAATGAGGAGTAAAAACCACCTAGGAAAAAACCTATAAAATTATAAAATTTAGTACAAAAGGTCTTCAAGTAGAAAACATTTTTCTGGGGAATGAAAATGAAAGAAAAAAAGGCTTTTCAGATCTGCTTAGAATTCAGTTATATTCAACCTTTCCCATGCAACGACAGTACAACTTTCTGTAGTGAAATCAGAACCAAGAAACCTGTGTGAAAAGGTTTGAGATAGATTATAAAATAGTTTGTCTTAAACACTGAAAGTGGTCTAATCATGTCAGAATGGGAGGGTATTCTAGCTAATTTACACTGCTTTCCTGTATCTAGCTTAACTCAAGTTAGTTAGGAGCTCTGCTGTTGGTCAGGTGCAAATTGCTTTGGATCAACTGATTTCAAGATCAAAAAATGTTTGCTCTTTCTTCTTTTTTTGGGTAATGAAACAACCTTTTCCTTTCTCTAGCAATAATTTGATCCAGCAGTTTCCTTTTTCCTACTAAGTCTAATTAATTCTCCTTTTCATCTGAGCCTGTCAGTTCTGAGCACAGAGAGAGATCTCTCAAGTTTGTCAAACACATTTAATTTATAATAACAGTCTTAAATCTGAATATTTTTTGAAGAAGTACAAAAACAAAAGCTTTTCATAGCCAGCATTTTGTTTTACCTCCAGGTGAGCTGTTTCATAGATCCCACATAGCTAATAGGCACTTCATATCTTTCACTCCATTTGCTCTTCTGGTGGTCTGATATAGGTACAAATGGTTAAATAAAACAGGAGCATTTTTTATACTTCAAGTAGAATAATGTGGGAACTGAACAAGACAAGAGATTGATGAATGAGGTAATACAAGCTGTTCCTGAAATCTCAAATGCAGCTGAAGCCAGGGAAAACAGCACAACTTTGTACATGATGTGCATTACTTTCAGTGTTCTGAGGCATATTTCTAAGAATTACCTGAGCGTCTCAAATATGTAGTGTGAGAAAAGTTCTTTCTAGAAGAGTAATTTATATGGAGAGACATTATTATTAATTCTGAATATTTGTTTTGGCCTGCAATTTTCCTTTGACTTCTATGAGCTTCATCTTGGATACTTATTTTCAATTTAAATAATTTCTACCCTCAGACGAGTTGTGACTCATGCTGTCATGTTTTGCAGCTAAGAAAGTAGTTGACAAACTGTGTAAAAACCTCTCCAATATTATTTACCATCTCAGAAATCATGCACGAGGAGAAAAAAAAGGCACACTGCAAGGTTTTGAGTGCCATCTCTGTGGTACAAGTAAAGCCTGCTACTGGGCAAACCACTCTGCCAGGGTAAACATCATCCCTCCCCTGTCTTCTCTGTGCCTCTGAAGTCTTGGAACTGGTCTGGTCCATGGTAGAGTTTTCCTGACCCAGTGCAAAAGAAGCAGTGTTGAAGGGACTTCAAGAAGAAGGCTGGTCTTGTGTCCTCGGAAGATAATGTCAGCTAGAGTTACATACATTTAGGTCACTGGCTTTGTCTAGGACTTCAATACCTCCAGCAAAGGCCATCCCAAGAGCTATCAGGGGAAGTTACTCCTGTGCTTCAGTATGTTGCTGCTAGAAAGTTTATTTTACCAGTGCCTGACCTGATTCTTCCTTCTGTTTAAACACATTATTTCTAGTCCCAGCTGACAAGTAAATAATGAAAAGAAGCTGCTTCTTCTGCAGCAGTCTTTCATGTACTTTGAAGTTATGATGTTCCCTTTTCATCTTTTCATGTCAAGGATGAAGAGCCCCAAGATAACCTTTTCTTTTTCTCCCTGAGTCCTAAACTGTATTCATTCACTGAAGCCTTCTTCCAGCTGCCATGTGCTTGTTGAAGTTCTCACATTTGTGGCTGCAAATTCACATAAACATGACAGAGACTTCAGACAGAAAAAGGCCTCACCTGAAAGTCACTGTCAGCTGAATGCAGACTTTTGAGAAGCTCCAGTCTGAGACTTTAGTTCTGTTTCGCTCTGGAAACTATCTATACTTCAAGAGTTTACTGAAGTGTTGATTTCTTCCAGCAGGTACCCCATCTCAGCCAAAAGTAGCTCAGATATTCGAAAAGAGACCTCTTGCACTGTGGGGCACTCTAGTGTCCTTCAGCTCTAACAACGTGATCCTTATGCCCTCCTTCTCATCACGGAAATTTCAGGAAAATGTCAGGGATTTTGATTTTATAATCCCAAAAGGGCACTACTACGTAAAATGCCTTTTGGAATTCAGGGAATAAATTTCATTTTTGAAACTTTAAGGTGTAAGTGGTTGACCCGTGGGAAATAAGCGTACTGCTTCGCTTGCTGCTTTAATGAAGGTCCTCTGCCAGAGAACATGAAGTTCTTTATGGAGTTTGCCTTGTAATATTGACTTACTTACCTGGGCTGGCAAGGAGCTCATACCTCTCCCTCAAAAGTCACATTAACTGCTTCACTGCTGCCCAGCGGGAGGTGGTGCCGATGCTGTAATTTGCAGCAATAAAACAGATTGGGGTTTGGCCAGGCTACTGTCTCTTCTTGCTGCTGGCCAGGAAACTCACAGACCTGCTACTGTCCTGCCTGCTTGATCCCACCTTCCTGGGCTGCACTACTTGTCCTTAGTTACAGATTCTGGCTGTCAGATCAATTCCTATAAACTTGTGTTATCCCCTGATACACAGCTATTGCAAATTAAAAATATACAGACCAGATTGAACACCTATCACACTTCTGCTCAATACTGTGTAACAAGATTGATGACTCCTTCAGCTCCCAGTCCTGCTCCTATAGAAGTCAATACATTCATTGCCAGTATGAACAGGAGCAGCTCCCTATTTCGATAAAACACAATCCCCACAAATGTATCTCCCTGTATTCCTTGCTCCCCAGGAGGGCCTCAATGCCCTTGCCGGCTGTCACACTTCCCTAAGTAAGCATGAACTTAATGCCCCCTGCAAGGAGGAAAACAGAGGAGCGCAGAACCACAGGCAGTAAGACGCTGCCAAAGTGTTAGGCTGGGCAGCAGCCTGGAACAGAGTGCTTTGCTGAGCCTGTTTGTGCATGCACTGAGTTCGCCTAACTTATCTGTTAATTGCTTTGACCTGTTTGTTTACTTCCTGCTCAGGAATCTCAGCATTTGCTGCACTCAAAATGACTTCTGGATTGCAGCACTGAGCAAACATTGACTTAACCTTTTCCGTTTCTCTGTGTCAATATTTCCAGTCTATTCATATGCATGTGCTATTGCACCGGATAAACCAGGATTGTGTTCAAAACTAATGCTCTTTTACTTATCTGGAGGTATCATATTGTGCAGGCACACAAAGCACCCACGTGAACGCCTTTAATAAAAAGCTTAACCCTTACCAAACAAAGAACACGTATCCATGGAGCACGGGGCCAGAACAACTCCAATTTAGAAAGTGTTCCTGGTCCTTGTCAGTGCTCTCCTCGCTCCATCACCTATCACAACCAGAGCACCAGGCACAGGCAGCGCTGATCTCCATTTCCCAGCAATCCAGAAAACAGGAAGATAGTTTCAGTGAGTTGTGTTTGGGACACAACCTTCACCCTCAGGCTGTACAATTAGATGACAGTTCGAAGGGCACCCTAAAATTGACCACTGAGCGTTCTGGGAACGCTAACACCAGCAGTGAGCAGTGCCATCAGAACTGTTAAGATCAATAGTGTTCAGGCCCTTACGGCAGCATTTTGTGTGCGTTATGTGATCCGTGAGCAGAATGGAAAATGAAAGTCAGTCAGAAATATTTAATTTTCTATTTCGGATGACAAAACCAATTATTTTGTTGCCGATACCCAGCATAGCTCTTTATTCTGCTTAATTCTGCATACCTAACTTATTACTTAAGAGATATTGTATTTCTCAAAGGGCCATTTTATGAAGTACTTTTGGGACTCTTGGATCTAAAGGGGACTTTGTAAAAACAAACTTTGATCCGACTTGTTTGATCTAAAAGCCAACCGAGCTAGGTAAAAGATGAAGAGCTGTTTGTGCACTGGCTGCCTTTTTGAATAATTCTTTCCTTAAGTAGTCAAAGGTTCAACACAGTTCAAACTAATCATAGTATTTCTTTTTCATGGGAGATAATTAGAAATGTTCCTATTTGTAGGTTCTCTCCTAGGCAACATTTGTCAGATTAGCCTTTAAATCAAACTTTAAACTCTGCCATTTTTAACTATGTTGAGTTTTTATTTGGATGTGGGGTTTTGTTTTTGTTTTTTAATGAGCTGGTGTTGACTGTTGTTTAATTTTTCTTAACTTCTACAGCCCAGCAGGCATACTCCACTACCCAAAGCCAGGTGTGGGCATAGGAGTGCATGCTTAAGAGACGCAAAGAGGAAAATCACTAAAAAACCCGTTGTTTTCAGACTCTCAAATACATTGTGGGGAAACTACTGGAGGGGTGAGGGCTTGGGGATGATTTTCCACAGAACAAGTCTTGTTTTACCAAATATACCTGCTGGACTAGGTAGAGATGGAGATTTGGAGAGAATCCTCACTTTACCCTTTGTTCTTCCACCAAAAACTGAGCTGCCTGGGCACATAAGCAGAAGCTGAATTTTCTCCAGTGATCAGACAGAATATATCTAGACAGATGACAACAAGCAGTACTTGTGACATGATTCATGTCCACCCACCTTCAAATTAAATAGGCCTAGCACCTAAAATAATTGAAAATAATTAATTTTATTAGTTAATCCAGAAATTTATCATCATTGTCTTTTCTTGTCAGCTCCCAGAAAAGGTGTGCAACTGATCTCTAAAGATTTTTTTTCAAAATCTTTCCTCCACATGATGAAAAAAAATTTATTCTGTACACTAGTTATCAGTATTGAAACAAACTGGGTTTAGGTCTGAAGACAATGGGTTCGGTCTTAGGACCTGCCTTGAGGGGAGATTTTCAGTTTATGGATTTGTGGATACAGGATGGACAAACTAAGCAGCATCTCAGAGTATTTTTGCAGACTGTGACTGAACACGAAGCATATTTCACCAGTCTAAACCTAGTTCTTGTACAGTCTTATTCAGCCAAAGAAGCATTTGGGACCCTAAAGTAGGACAGCTTTTTGGTAAGACTGTTGCAAGTTGGAAATTGGAAGCTGAAATCAGACACAAAATGTTTGTCTTTGCCCAGACACTCAATTGAGGAAGTTTAAATGCAGCTTCCCTTTGTTTAAAAAGTAAAACCCATGAATCAAGCCTTTTACTTAAATCTTCCAGCTTTCTCTGAGAAACGATATCCCTTTCAATGAGCCTCAGGCATTCCCACTTGACTCAGGTTAATGCATTTGGTCTCTATAGAAACAGCAGCAGATCCCACATGTAACTTGGAAAGGTCACCTCACTTTTGTACAAAAGCTCACATTGTCTCTTCCTTCTGTTCCATAAAACAGCAGTAAAAGGAAGCAAAAGGCAATGCACTGTACTCATCCAGAGTCTCAGGGCTCTTCTGCTCTTGCAGACGCTGATGAAAGACCAGGCCCTTCAGTGCTTGTGCTTGCTGACCATCCTGGGTCAAAAGGAAACACGAGCTTTTAAATACAAACTAAATAATACCATTGAGTTGGCAGGAAATTCAAACTGTCCTGAACTGTCTGGGAGCCAGCAAAGCTAATGAGCTGTACCATTTCCAAATGTGCTGATGGTAACACCATCTGAGAGCTTGTGTACATACAGAGCTGTGCAGGTTTGCCTCAAAGCATAATTCAAAATTGATTTAATTAAACAAGAGAAAAAATAATATGGAAACTTAAATAGATATCAAGCAAGCTTATGTCAATTTGATTAAGGAAGCAGTTTAAACTGAAGCACATTAATCCTCTCTTAAATAGAGCAGAGCTGTCTTTTATCAAGGGTTTTCTAGTGCTTCAGCTGCTCTTGGTTTAAAAAGCAATTGAAGTTAAAAGCTGTCTGCAAGTCAGTTCCCAACCCCACCATCATGTCTGTTAATACAAATGGTGAAAATTTTGGGACATGGTGATCAGTGAGAGACAGAGAAGAATGCTTGAAGGTATCAAAGAAACATACCTGTAAAAAGAGAAAGCCTTTTCATAGGAAAATGGAGTGCTGGAAAGGAAAAAAACCCTCCTGAATTTCCTATGGCTTGAGAGCACTTTTTTTTGGTGTTCCAGTGTTCAGTTACACAACCCTTAGTGCAAAGAGTACTGTTCTTTGGTGGGAGAAATGTAGGTGAGAGAGCTCCGCTTTATGTGCAGAGACATTTCACAAACATGTCCCATGCAAGCAGAGTGGTGATTAGTCAGGAGGGTAACTCCAGGCCACAGCCACAACCAGACAGTCCTGGGGCATCCCAGCCAGCCCACCACTCCCATTCGGGTTTCGTTTCTGAGGCTTGTGGGACGCAGGATTCATGCAAACACCATCCGTATTCTTTCACGCTGTCTTCCTTATGCAGCTGCTTTCTGCACTGTGGTATTCAGGGCAAAAGTGAGGCTTTACTGCTTGTACATGCACTTATTGAGTGCATCAGTTGTGTGGCTGAGACTGAATGCGTTCCCCTTGAAGCAGTCACATAAAACAGGACGTGTGCTTTATGCATAAAAGGCTAACAACAAGATCAGCTCTGTATTTGATAGCAACTCAGGCCTTTTGTGTGAAAATTCTGGTGACTGTGTACTGCCAGGAAGTCACTGGCTTTTATTATCTGCCCAGAAGAATGAGCAGTTGCACAGAGACAGAACTACTCTTGGGACCTGGGCACACGGCAAGTGACTCCAGCTGATGCACATCTTCAGCTCCTATTACGTTATTCTCCAGCTTTGTAGGTTGTGCAACACTAGTGTTACTTTGCATTTCAACCAATCTTCTTGCAAAAGGATGCTGCTGGAGTCTAGCCAGCCAAGGCCCTCCAAAAGAAATCTGCTTAGAAGTCTGTAGTTATAATGTAAATTCATCTTCAATTTATCTCAAACCGGTTTATGTCTTAACAAAGTATTGTTTATATGAAAGCAGAGAATATCACAGGGCACCTTTCAACTTCCTGGCTCCCTCCCTGCTGCCCAGAGAGGGCGGCAAATTGAACTAGAGCTCCACAGAGACTGCCTGCAATCACAAATGTGGATGGTACCTAGCTCGAAAGGCTCCCAAGTGCAGGTGAGATCTTCGGATGCCACTGTGGCACTTAGAGCTGTAAATGAAAGCAACAAGAAGTGCTTCAGAAGCATAGTTCATAAGGGGCTATGCTCTAAAGCCAGATTTCATGTATTCTTTCCATTAGTTTTCACAAGAACTGAGAACATACATCTCTGAGGGCCAAATTTGGAACTAAACGGAAGTTCCCCATATTTTTCAATGCAGATATCACAGTGCATGAGATTTGGTAGCATCTTGATAAAGCTATACTGATAATTGCATGTACCATTTTAATCTAGTATTTCTCAAGTTAGAGCTGAGGTACATCATGCACTCATAAAACACATTTGCCTAATCCTGAAGTGGAGTCAATTTGAGTTTTTTCAATAATTGCTCTACTAAAAGAAGAATCAGATATACCTAGGGAGATATGACACTTCTCCTCAGTTATCTCCACCACCACAATAAAATTCCTGTCTTTACACTGAGTTATTCCTTATATTAATTAAACCTCCTTCTTGTTGAACACTCTCCACCATTTTTTCCTAACTTAAAGAAAAAAAGGCATGCTTTATTTGCTGTTTCTCCAGCACAGCCTGTGCCCACATAAATAAATGCCTTGTGTGCGTCTGCAGACATCTCCAGGTTGTCAGTTCTTTTTCCACTCCCCTAGAGCTGATGCTCTGGAGGACACATATTCTTTGCCCCAGATATTCCTAAAATGGGAATAATCGGTTGTTGTGTAACAGAAATCCAACTCTGCTCCAAGAAGTATGTTTCAAGTTAGAAAGATTTTATTTCTCTTCAAGGAGCTCTGCTTGCACAATGTAAAGTAAATAGCTGCTCTCATCTGTGGAAGATTTAGCAGGAGACGGGAAAGGATCAATGCCAGCTCTGTCTGTAAGACATTAGTGCACTCAGAGTGCCTGCAATAAATTTTTAACCTTTTCCAGCTTCCCTGGGGATGGGCAGGTATTCAAAAATATCAGCACCCTCACCCTAAAGCTTCACTTTGCAAGCCAAAATGAATGAGATGTTTAGCAAACCACTGATAGATAAATCATAACGTTCTCTTTCACTAGACAAATAACATATTTTATTAAATAAACAATGGAGAGATTACCACTTTCTGTGTGAGTCAGAGTTTAATGTGAAGGGCCATCTGATTTTATCAAGACCTGAAATTTCCCATTAATTCAATTTTTATTTTAAATTAATACCCATGGAAGGCTGTGATGACCAAGGCAGGTTTTACTCTAGCGTATTTGGAACAGCAAGTAGCTTGTGAGCACAGCACCAGTACTGCTGCAGAGTTGCCTGCCTGTATTCTCCTCATTTCTTGAAAAGCTCTGTGTCCCTGTCAAGACACAGTGCTGTGGTGGGTGCCCAGATCAGTTCTGAAGCGAATTGGCTCAGGCCTTGAATGTGGCATCACGCTGCAGGGTGCTGCTCACAGCCAAACATCGCCACAAAGCGTGTGGGTGGGAACTGGGCACGTCGTGTAGCAGCCTGCAGGGTTCCGTGAAGGCTTAAATGTCCTGCAATGAACTTCAGCTTTTTGAGCACAAAAGGTGCTCTTTCATTTGACTCCAGCAGGCAGAGGTGATCCCACAGGGACTACCTTGACGAGGTGGGGCTTGGACCCCCAGTTTGGCACGTGTGTGACGTGAGAGCTAAAGGGACAACAAGAGATTTTGCTTGGAGTAAAAGCTTAAAGAGAAAGGCAGAAAATGCAGGATGGGAGAGGTCACTGCTGCAGGCTGTTAGCAGTGCCCAAGAAGAAACATCAGAAACTTAGATCAGCTCAAACTAGGACTGACAGTCGTACGATGGAGGAGGGAAGGACAGAGAGGGTTAGAAATCTGCCTAATTATAACCTAGCCATGGCACATTACAAATCCCTCAGCTCTGGAAATGGCCACGTAAAACCTTACGTAGACACCTCTAAATAAGTGTCTGACTGGCAAGAATCCTTCAGTGCTGGTGCCTGAATCCTGACTATTTTTGGCACTAATCTCCCTTACTGTCTTCTTGCATGTGGATTTTAGATCACTTGTAAATAACAAGTCCTTTTTAAAGCTTTCAGAGTGAAAGGTACTGTAATACATCTTTCCAAAGCTAAATTGGATATACAGTGCAGCTTAAATATTTTAGAAGTTATATGTATGTATGTATGTATCTACCTATCTATCTATGTGTCTATCTATCTCAGGCTTTGTGGGGACCTTATAACTCTCTATAACTGCCTGAAAGGAGGTTGTAGTTAAATACGAATCAGTCTCTTCTCCCACGTAATAAGTGACAGGACCAGCAGAAATGGCCTGAAGTTGTGCCAGAGGAGGTGTAGATTGGATATGAGATAAAAATTCTTCACAGAAAGGGTGGTTAAGGATTGGAATAGGCTGCCCAGAGAAGTGATGGAATCACCATCCTTAGAAGAGTTCAGAAGGCATGTGGATGTGGCGCTTGGGAACACGGTTTATTGGTGAACGGGGTGGTGCAGGGTTAATGTTGGGACTCTTATGGGCCTTTTCCAGCCTTAAGATATGATGATTATATATACATGTACATATATATATATATATATATATATAAAAATTAGAAATTTCAAAATCTAAATTGCTGTGTAAGTTGTTGCTACTTTATTAACACACAGCACAAGCAAACCTCCAACAGTGTTTTTAAGGCCCTAGTTTATCAAATTAAATCTTCAAGCAAGATCTTTGGGTAAACACCTGCTTAGCAAGCATGTATCCAGCCGAGTCTGGGCCTGACCTGCTGTGCGACGATAATTATTGCCAAACGGGCAGGGTATGCTGGTGTTTTCCACTGCAAGAGTCTGCAAGAAACTTTCCCTCCTGAAGCTGTCGCTGACTCCAGCAAGGGAAAACCAGCCTTTCAGTTCCCTAAACTCAAACTCTACATCTCTGCATGGCAGTATTTGCAACCCAGAAGGAATAAACAAGGAGGGAACAGCTGCTTGAGATAAAACAGTAATGCAAGGAACACCTGGTCCAAACTGATCTGCAGAGATCTGGCTTATAGGAAGTCAGAAGCAGGGAACTGTGGGTGCAAAATTGGCACTGATGTCACTGGGGTATATTTATACTAAATTATTCTGAAACATATGTACTATAAAATTAAGCATGTGTGTAACTCCACCCTCAATTTCTGTCTTAACAATGTTTTGTGCTCTGTCTCACTGTCAAGGGAGGCCAGCTGCACTTGCAAATTAGTGTTAATTTTGAAATGCAGCTGTCATATGCAATGGGTCAGAGTAATGAAAGGGGTTTTAATAAAAATTGAAATTAGTTAAATCAGAGTCTCACAAGTAATTTTTCCACAAGAGGAACAAAATACTAATACCCCCTTTGTATTCCTCCAGTAATTCAACATTCCAATATCATGTCAGTCACCTTATTTGCATTTTGTCATATTTTGTGGATTATTCAGTATTCAATTGTGGATCCTTCAGAGTCAGTGCAGTGTATCCTCTGAATGCATATTACTGATAGCTCCACAATCAGTATTCTGCACTCATAACATAGAAGGAATTAACTGATTTTATGTGCTTATGACATTCAGAGTAAAATATCTGAAAGATATTAGAGTAGATAACATCACTGTATGCATGCATAATGGCAGGTATCCAAACAATAAAAATTATAGTGAAAATACACACTGCTAGATTCAGTGTACTTCCCCACCAGTAACAAACTAACCAACATTTAATAACATTTGTGGGGTTTTTTAATAGAGTCTCATTAAGAAATATTTTTTCTACAGCCTTTTGTGTCTCACTTCCTAGGCAGCAATCCTGCCAATGCTTTGATATGTGCTTGACTTTCAGTATCCATGTAATCCCAGAGGAGCCAGTGGGACTATTCATAGCCTTAAACAAAGAACATGAAGGATAGAAGACTTAGATTGTCTCCCTGAAAAGAGCTCATCATGACCCCTTGAAATGGCCAAAATCTACGGAGCATAACACAAATGTGCTCTTGAGAAGGGAAAAGCTATAAAGCTCAATTTGGTCCTGATATGTGCAAGCCCTTTGGAAATGAATGGCAAAATTGATGTTGATCGAAGAAGAGGGGGTTTCTCTCCCTGATTCCTGTGGTAGCCCCGAGGGCTACCAACTTATGCCCCTTGGGGGACATCCATTTTTGTCAGTCATCTTTGTGTGTGCAAATCCAGAATACAAAAGTGATTATTTAGTTGAGATTAATTTCAGATCTAATCTGCTGGGTTTCCACATCGTGGAACTCCCTGGATGTTTCTTAGGTTTGTCCCTCTGTAATCAGATCATTATTTGAAGTTCTATCCATCACAATTGATTTGCTCTGTAATGCATTAAATTGGTGTGATATGTAATCTGCTAACATCTTCTGATGCTTCTTTCCCCAGTGCTGCCTCAGCCACTAAACAGTGCCTTGATGTGAAGGTGTTAGACAAAGTAACACGGGATGTATTTGCTAGTTGTAGGCAAATAAGGAAAGAGTCCTAAAATAGGATCGACAAATGCAGTGCAGGTTTATTAAGTGCCGGAAGCATTGCCAGAGTCTGTCAAACTTCATAATTTTTTTGGCCTTTGAGTCTCCTTGCCCTCTGCCTACAGAAACCTGTTATCTATTCAAAAGGCACTATCTTTTAGCAATTCAGGGTTTTTAGCATTCACTATCAGCCACTGATTGATTTTTGATATTGATATTCTACTGGAAAAGATGCAAAACACAAAAAATCCCCAACCCTCCATCATGTGAATTGTGTCAGACAGGAAACCAATTATTGGACCTGAAATTTCCTGTTCAAATAATAATTTTGTGTCCTGTCCTGATGGTAGTCAGATTGACTAAAATAGCCACATAATGAATCATGAAACAACATCAAGCAGTGAAGGTGTGAAAGCCTTCACTCAACCATGTTTTAAGTTTTATGAGTTTCATTCCAGCTGAAGTGGAACAGAGTAGTGAACTTGAGCAGAAGTACGTATTAATTTTTACAGCTGGTTTGACTATCGCACTATAAACCATATTTGCTTGTGCCTAATACTGGTAAAATAAGAAGTAGTCCCTTTCACACTTGTTGAGTCAGAAAAGCAGCAGAAGTGAGCTACTTTATCCAGATAACGAAGGGTCTGCGTTGCCTTTTAAAGAGACTCATAATACTGATCCAGAAAAGCAGGGCTGTGTTGGAGGCTGCAGGATGGAGTGTCATTTTCACTTTAAGGCCTGTATTAAATGAAGTAGAAGGGCCAATATAACACCCAGATTCCTCATTTCCAGGAGCAGAGAAGAGATTCTCACATGATAACGGTTGTAAATGAAACAAGTCCTACGAAATGTCGTGTTTTTCTGTGGAAACAGACTCTTGAATTCATTGACATAAAACAGTGTGGAGGTCAAGAATTTAGTAGGATTAAAAATCAGCCAGAGGTATGGCTCGCACAAACATCCACTGGTGCCAGAAATCATGATAGCAAATCAAGGATTGATCTTCAGCATCTGAAGTTGAATTTGAAAGTTGAAATGGAAGAAGGAAAAGTATTTCATAATCTTCTGCAACACCCACTCCTGTCTGCAGTGAGAGGCAGCTACAGATGGAGCTGGACCTGCTGTTAAAAATGGCTCCCAATCATTGTTCATCTTTTATAAATCATGTCATTTTACTGACCCACTGTTCCATTTATGGTATAAAAAGAGGCCAAATTCAGAATATTGTGAAATGGATATTATGAGAGCACAGCTAAAGATGCAGTTTTTGTGCAGCAATCTCGGCTCAGATTTGGAAGCTTCTTGACCTTTTGGTGACAAGATCCAAGATCATCAGGAAGTGCTTGGGAGCACTTTAAGAAATTTAAGGTACTTGCTGCTACCAGGCAAGGACAAGGTAAGGAGGCTGCTCTAGCAGCTTCAGCAAGCATGATCAGCTGCCTTTGTCCCAGGTGCCCAGAACATTTGCTACAGCTGCCCCGAGGCGGAGAGGGCCAAGCACCCTTTAAGCTGGTGCTCAACTAAGAAATACGTAGGAGTGCAGCTTCCAGAGCACAACTAACAGAGCAGTTTATACAAAAGAGGACAAAGAAGAGGCACTCAGGTAAATTTATTCTGCTGCAGAAGTCTCAGACACGGTGTTAACACACCACAGAGTGGTTTCCCTGGCAGCTCCCCATGCCAAGGTAGAGGCTTTGACACAGAGTAAGTTGTAAATAGTGGATGCAGCCCTGCAAGTGTCTTAGGATGCAGGGAATGCTTGGAGTCTCTCTCTGAGGCCAAGAGAGATGGCCGTTTGTCCTGCAGGAGCTGTGCTGCCAAGTGGATGAGTTACAGAAGAACAGCATCAGAGAAGAGGAAAGGGAGGTAGAGAGGATCTTCTCTGAAATGAGCAGCTTGAAGAGCTGAATCCCATCTGTAAAAGCGGGGCAGGTGGTGTTCTCTCCTGGTATTAAGGTAAGTGCAACCTCTGGAGAAGGTGAAAGTTGGAAGTCAGTGACTTCTGATGCTAAGAGAAAGGCTCCTGCCCCACTGAAGGGCTTGCAATTGCAAAACAGGTTTACTGTCCTCAAATTTTGAAGAGGGTCACGGGTATGTTGTCTGTGCAATTGATGACATGTGATGACATGCATGTTACATCTGTTAGAGGTATCCAGAAGCACTAACCTTTCAAAAGAGGCAAGCAGCTCTCTCTATCAGAGTCTGCCTTATGCTAGACCATGAAGCTGGGAATCTCTTCCAAGTTGAATCTCTTGCTGGCTTTTCTCTTGTTCTTTTGTGCCATGGGCTAGAACAGAACAAAGCTGCAAGTCACTGAAACATCAGTTTTCACTCAATTGCTCTGGTTGGAATTTCTCTGAGGTCTGCTGCCAGTTACCATTGGAACAGCTTAGTATATCCGTCAAAATCAGCATTGCAAAAAAGTCTTCCTGAAACTACAAAGCATCCTCACTTCAAACGAGAAGTATTTGGACAATGTAACAGTGATATTCTTTCCTTTGTGTGGCAGAGCAAGAGTGTTGGTACACGTTTTGTTGTTCGGGGGTTTTTACCCCTAAGCTGAGGTTTCTCCTGTTTATTTGCTTTAGAGGTGCTTTGTGAACTGGCGAAAGATCTTACGAATGCTGTACACATTTTTATTCTCGTTTTAAATGCCTCCAGTTCTTTCCATGTTCAAGGCAGCACACAGTTTAAATGACTTCATTCATGCTGAAAAAGATTTCCATTCACTGTTTACAAGAAACATTTACTTAGATGAGTAGTTTGAAGTTTTTATTGGTAAACAAGAGTTTAACGGATAAATCTAGTTTTTCCCCCAGGATAAATACTTGGAGTATGAGGCTACAGCTACAATATATTTTAAATGTTCAGTGTCAGTCATGGATACAAAAAGGCCGTGTGCTTTCTCTCTTTACACAACCTGCATTTCCTTAGGAAATACAGACACTAGGACAGGTCCTGTCATCAGTGGCCAGTCTCAACCAGCCTGACTAACCTATGTGCTCACATCACTTCTTTCAGTCGCTGAGATATATTGAAATATAACTTGAAATCTAATGGCTCATCTGTGCTTAGAAAATGTGATGCAAACAGAGATTCTCCTAGGAGTACAATACATCAAAGGAACATTTCATTAGAGTATCCTTCAGATAGAGTATCACCGGAAGTTCCTTCAACTGAAGTGTGTTCTGCAGACAAAAGCAAAAAATGTGGGACACTAAAGGAAAAAGCAAAATCTATGGGAAGTGATATATATTGGACAGTTGATTTTGGCTTTCTTATTGCACACATGATTTTCCTTTCATATCTTTGATTTGCTGGGAAATTATGTGTCTCTGTTCTTGTGATTTTTATTTTTTTTTTCCCCTGATGATTTGTCATTTGCACTGATGGCTTTAAGTTTCAAGATTACAAATAAGGTAAGTACACTGGACTGTACCTAAGCAAACACTTCCTTACCTGCTATGCAACTCCAAGCACTACGTGGCCCTGTAGAGGTCACATTTAGACATTTTTTTGTTTGGAATTCTAGCATGCAATGGGTTTCAGGACTGTGCTTCTTGCTTATCCATCTTTAAAACATTTTTACTAGCACTATGAAACTTTCATTTAATAGTATGTAATTAATATTATTTCTTGGTAAGTATATCTGCTAGAGAAATTTCACCACCTTGTTCAAGGATACCATCAGCTTTGGGTAAGAATATATAGTGTCAAAACTATAGAAGAAATCTTGTCAAAGCAGTGTATTCTTACTTCTTATATGCTCTGTTCATGGGTTTCCCAGCTGATTTTTCAGCAGAAATCCTGTGCTGTTATAGCTCAGCTGTTGACTTTCTTTTGTTCAGTTCTGTCACTTAATACACCACTAATACATCTTGATTTGACAAACCAGATGAGTCATGCAGAAACCTCTATCCAGCTATGGTTCTTTCACTGCACAGAATCAAGTGTTTTTAAAAGCCCATCTTTTCTCTCCAGCATAAATATTCCCAAGCATCTCCTGATTTCCTCATAATGACAACAGTTGTCTCTAATTTCTGATCAGTTTGTTTATTCCTACCATGATTGTCCAAAACATTGTTTCCAAAGATGAAGGAGAGCAAGTATTTTAAGAATTTTCAGTTTTTATTGTGGTGGAAGTGTTACAACTGTAAGGACCCACAGCATCACTTAAATCAAAGATTAAATTACTGGTTTTATGAAGTCGTAAATTTTGTAAACAACATACTTGGCGATGACAAATGTCTGTTCTTCACGTATTAGTCGTATAAGACATGGCTGAGTCTGGGTCATTAAGCTGAAGAAGAAATGAAAGGGTCTGATTCTTCATCTGTTGAAGTCCCATGGGTGTAAGTTCAATAAGAACAGTACTACCCTCTTTGGTTTCTTAGATATTGTTAATCTATATTTAAAACTTGTGTTTTAATTAAACTTGAAAATTAATTTGCTTTAATGTCTGTGTAAAACAGATTAAAATTAATAAAGTCTGACCCCCTTATGGGTTACCATGAATAAATAATTACTCTTCAGCAGCACAGGACAGATTGTACTGGACTTTCTGGCACAACTTCACAGTAAGAAGTCAAAGGAAGTCCAGGAAATACCAGTAATCTTGAACTGCATTAGAAGTTTAGGTTTGCAGTTTCTCTTTATGCAAATTGAAAAGGCATGTGCTAGACTTCGTCACTGATAATAATTATGGAAAATTACCTGCATAAATTGAACATAGGAATAGTCTAATTTGGAGCTTGAAACTGACTGCCAAAAAATTAGTTCCTAAGGATGGTGCTCTTTAATAATAATACTAATTCAGGTATCACCACCTAGTCTAAATTCAAAACGAAGAAATGTCTTCCTAAATCCTTTCAGTGCCTCTAGGAAGCTATCACTGTTGGCCACAACAGTTTCTTACAGTTCCAAGTGTGTTCAACAGCTGAAGTCTCATTTAGTCTCAGCTGAAAAAGGAACCACCTACAAAGAGACACATGGTGGTATTTTGGCTGCAGATACCGGCAGTGCAATTGACTGAAAGCACCTCAAAGGAAAATCCTGCAGTTAAGTAACATTTTTTTAATTGGTGAAATAAAATTCATGAAGACTTACAGGAACCTATAGTTCTTCAAAGAACGGTACTCGCATTGATCTTCAGTGCTAATGAATTTCCTTGTACACATATTTTCTAGAGAGTGGGCTTCTACCAGTTGAAGGTGAAGGCCTGATGTTTGAGGCATTCCTGCCTAACCCAGTGCTGCCCTGCATGGAAGGACCCTACTGTTTCAGGAGAGAGGCATGTGGCAAGTTCTGAAGCTGACAGCATCCCAACCTGTGCCTCTGAAACAGCATCTGAGTGCTTCCCTGGAGCAGGGTCAGCCATCCGACCCTCCTGCTCCAGGGGCAGGGCATGCAGGGGTGCCAAACCATGCACCTGGGCCTCCCTGTGGACCACAGCAGCTGCAACCTGCTGGACTCAAGCAAGGCCTAACCATGTACATCCCTGCCAGCATGTGAGCACAGTGGGGCTTCAATACCTCATCACAGGAGATGAAGTGCTGGGGAGCTGAGATCTCTCTCTGCAGCAGGACTGCTACTTGCTCCTTCAGTTTTTTCTGCCCACTCCCTGACCCTGACTAAAACTTAGCAGATTGTGTAGGGCAATGAGGCTGTAGCGGGATTGCAGGTAGGCTGCTTTCTGCTGCAGTAGTGTTGTTTAATGGGCTCAGATTTATCATTATCCTTGGTTGGCACAGCTCTGACTTGCTAAACCCATGGCCATTTGCTAAAAGGAGGGGTGATATGGAGGCGGTTTTGCTTCTTTATGGGCCTCATTTCTCCAGATGCACTATTTCTATGTGTTAAACCTGTGCAAATAGTCTGTCTCAACACACTTTGTGTTCTTGGGAGGGGAGCAGAGCAATGAGAGAATGAATTCCTTCAATGCTAGAAGCTGCTGGGTAGATTTACCCCGCAGATAGGATTTGTTGAGCATAAAGAAGAGAAGGTATTGGGGAGGATTCATTGCTGTGTACCTGAAACACTGCCTCACATCAGGGCACAGAGGAGAGACCGAGTCCAACCCAGTGATCCAGGCGGGTCCCTCCCACCAGCTTATTCCGAGATTCTCTTGAAGTGCACAGTGATAGGAGAGGCAGCAGACACAACTCAAGGGAAATGGATGTCAGATATGAAGAAAATATTGTTTTCCCCTGAGGGTGATCCCATGCTGGCATGGGTGCCCACAGAGGTACAGCCTCTGTTGAATGCATTGGAGGACCTGGCCCTGTGCAACTTGACCTCACTCAGCTGGTTTCTCATAGCCTAAATTCTTCTGTGGAGTCTACAGTTTGATGCTGCTGAATGGATATCTGGCTGTTTCATGTGGCTAGTATCTGGCCAGTAACACACCTTTTGTTATTCCACCTGGCACAGCCCTATCTTCCCCATCTATATTCTCACTTAGAGCAGTGGAGGAATGAAGTACTGTCAAACAGGCTTCTCTGAAGTTTCTAGTAATGCAGGATGTCAGTTTATTTATAGCAACATCTGTAGCTTGGGAGACCTTTGATAACTTCATTTCAGAGTATATATATCTCTTCATCTGATCTGTCTTCCATCCTCAGTGTGATGTTCCCTGTTGCACTGCATTTATTCAGCACGTAGTGCCTATTTTCTAGAGACAAGCAGCAGCATAAATTCATCTATCACAACTGGTGTGATTAAAAAAAAATACGAAACCAGATGTTGAAGGTTAGTCTGGGATCACCTGTTTTGGAGGAAGGAGGAAGCAAGTGCTGAGCCTGGCCCCAGTGCGTCAGACTGCACACTATGACTGAATAAGCCTGACCTGGCCTGCCAGGTGTTTCTCTGGTCAAAGCCAAAGAGTCATGTGGAGGGGGTCTCTGTGGCTCAGGTGGGGTGTAACACCCAGCAGTCTCAGCACTGGTCTTGGTGTGACACTGAATTTTGCTGCCTAACACTGAAACTTCTCTTATTTGTGTTTTCTCCCATCCTAAAGCTATTCAAAACTTTTTTCTGCCAAAACAGATATGCATTATACATGACACACAGCACAAAGCATTTTCTTTTTAATTTTCAGGGAGTCTGTTAGTGCCAAAACATAAACTGCTTAAGAAGGAGGAGGAAAACTGGGGTAAGTGATATTTGGCAAGATCCACATGTTCCATTTGTTTGTGCAACAATCTCTGTGCTGACTTACAGCTTCAGAGGCAGCTGTGTAAATATGGGGCTGTGATGGCTGAGGAAGCCAAGAGACAAGCTGTGGAAAAATAACAGATAAAACCAGACGTGTTCTGGATGCCACAGGGTAAGGCAGAGCTGAGCTATGCCACAGACATCTTGCTCTGACGCTACAATAAATTCAGTATCTTTTTCGGAACATCTTTTCTCTTACTCCTGGGGTGTGTGTTGTGGTTTGGGTTTTTGTTTGCTTTTTTTTTTTTTTTAAAGGACATGGAATTAGAACTCCATTATGAAAGAGACTCAAACCATTCCTGAAAACATTTAGATGACTTTCTGATGCAGTCTGCCAAACCCTGCCTTGCCAACTGACCTTTGTGCTCCTGAGCACAAGGGCCAGGAAGCCTTGAAGGTATCAGCTTGTGGTGTTTGCTGGTTTCTTATGAGTTGGATTTACTCATTTGTTTTGTGAAGCAGTCCTAGGAACTGAAAACTTATGCATTTAGTAAGTGCTGAGGCTGCTGCCACCCAGTCCCTGTGGGAGCTGACCTTCCCCAGATAAGGCCAGCACAAGCATTTTCTTACAAGGCTGATGCTAATGCCTGCAGCCTGCTGAGCAAGTTAAGCCTTGGCAGGCTCTCTAATTTCTTTTTTGCTTCTGATAAAGCAGCAAAAAGATCATGGGCATAAAGAGGCAGACTGGATTAGAAAATGTTATCTCTTGGATTTTTAAATTGCAAGTATTCATCTGTAAAACATATTAATTCCTGCATAAGTTTTCCAGAATTAAGAAATATTGTGAAGCAACAGTATTTATCCAACTCTCAGTTTTCAAAACACTGTCTTTACCTTTTTTGATCAGGGTGTTACCTTTGTCTTTCTTAAAGACATTATTATGACTCCTCTGCATTGATTTTTAGCTCATAATTGAACCCAAAACTTCCCCCTGCTCACCACATCAGATAATGCCTCTGCTGATTACAATTTTAAATTATTCTATAACAATATATGTAACATTATTTCATCCTAGGATTCTCAGTTCTTGCATGTCCGCTGAACTTCATAAAATCCTTCTCCATCCTACCTCTCTCTGAACCAGTGGTCAAATAGGCAGATGCAGTGGCATTTATCTTGGTGCTGTAGTTCAAAAGCTCAGTAGGCATGTCTTAAATAGGCTGCAAACTATGGAAACATTCAGTTTCTCTTTTGATGCTTTCAAATTTCATCCTTTTCTCTAATTTTGGAATAAAATTGATCTAAATATATATAGAAATCCCCAGCTGGACTGGCTTTGTCTTGTTCTGGGCAGAGGGACAAAGTTTTGCTCATCATAGGGAAAAGTAAAGACAGTTCTCATAATAATTTGGACTGTTTACCATCAAAAATGTAAGGAAAAACCCTTCAGGAAAAATGTGTTGCTACCTTATATAGTGAAGTGGAGTTTGTTTGCTCATCTGCCTTTGCAAGGCACATTTGAGTGGTGTTATTTGTCTTTTAGCAGCATGACTGCCATTTCTGCATTCTTATGTTCTACAAAAATTTTGATTGATTTTTTCATGCTTGGTGCAATTTTATTTTTTTCTCAAATCAACTATCATGAATCATAAAATACCATGAGAAAAAAAATTATGTTAATCAGCTAATGGAGTTAAGCAAATATATATCCTCTGATGTCTTCCCGTCAGGTCAGGATTGTATTTGGATTATAGGAACAGCTCCTCATTCCCTTTCCAGGGATATCTCTGCTCACACTGCAGAAGTGAGCCTGGGCTTCAATTGATTCTCTCTGTAGCGTTCGGGAAAAATTTGAGTCAGAGGCAGAAACTGGTTTCTAACTAAAAGGAAATAAAATGTATTATCTTTTCTATTTTTCTTCCAAGAGGGACAGTATTTTCTTGTGACATCCCTCTGAAGCTGCGTGAATTGAGATGGGGCAGGACATTTCTCTGTATTAAATTAAATAACGGTTTGGCTGAGCGAATCAATCTATGAAGCACCTTTAAAGCAGTTTACTAGGCCCTGATCCTATATTGTTGATTGATTTCAGTGAAAGATGTGAGCCTGAAGGGCATGCTTCTATGCGGAGTTACTTTGAGGAAAAAATAAATCTGTTGAATTGTTGGATAACTCCATGTGCGGACCTGCAGGATAAAGCTTTTGACAGTTTGGATCCAAGCAGCTAAATAGAAGTGTTGATAGCAGGTTTCCTGGTGGATGCAATAAAAGCTATTTACCCAGTCACAACATTCTGTTTTGAATTCGAAGAGAGGACAGGTCCAAATAGAAAATAATAGCCTGTAAAATGGGCATAGTTTGTCTTTCCACAGAGCCATTGATAGGTAAATACCCGGCATTTCAAAAATATTTTGCCTTGAGATTTAAAAGTGGTTTTCACCCCCATTTTATAGATGAGGAAACTGAGGCATGTTGAATTTCAGCCACTGTTCGATATCAGAAACCTGGGAAAAGGCAGATTCAAAAATAACAGCTGTGTCTGGAGAGCAGTAACCTAATCACTGAATAATGTTGTCTTAGAGCTAAAAGCCTGGAGGAAAAAGCTGAAATGTCTTTCTTCTCAACTCTGTCTTTACCCATGTCTTCATATCAAGAGTCACTGAGCTAGAAAAATATGAATGTTGCAGTACAGCATGAATGAACTAAGTTGTCTCTTGAGCAGTGAGTGCATTTCCCAGCTGGGCAAGACACTGCAAAGCTTTTAGGAGGCTTCAGTGAAATGGTGCTGGAAAAAGATCCTCTTGAGGAGGTCCCAGTCCAATGTTGCTTTTATTTTACTTTTTCTGTGTCTGAGAGACACAACAATCTCCTGTTTCTAGCACAGCCTTTGCCAGAGCCTGTGTCAGGACGGGTAAACAGAGGTCTCTGGTGCAACAGGAGTTATTTCAGAGCTTCAGGAGCCCGGACTGTAAGTGGGAAGGGTCTTCAACAACTTAAATGGTTATGTCTTTGTTAGCTTAACAGGAACATTAGCAAGAAAAAATTGCAACAAAGGGCAGTGCAGATAAAATCAGTGCCAGTGTGATGAGACTGCTGCTGTTTCCACATCAGATTTCTTCTTGCTTAGCTACTTTTAAAATCAAGAAAAAATCCCGAAACCAAAACAGAACCACACATCACACTAAACTCACACAACCCAGTCCCTCTGCAGCCCTGACATTTCAAACTAACTCTGCACCAAGTAATCAGAGTTTGCCTCCTGCCCCAAGCCTCCAGAGGAGGATAGCGTGAACCTTGCTCTGCTTTAAGATGGCTCCCAGCTTCCTCTCCAGCTGCATTTTGACATGAAATGGAGATGGTCAGGTTGCCTTCTGGTGCATGTCTGGGCCAGTAACCACTGTTGGTGGCTTCTTTCTCTGCCAGTTATTCAGAGGTGATGTGCAAAGGGAAAGGAGTTAACTGTTTGACAAGGGACAGCTTTATTTACAGATTGCTGCCAGGCTAAAATCAGTTGAGCTGCATGAAATAATGTGCACTGATTTGTAAAGAGAGTTGGAAAGCCGTGACACTGATTGTCAGTGAAAAGCCCATAAAGCAGCACACATCAATGGAGTAATTGACTGCTTCCCTCACATAAAGGATTTTTCTCCTTGCCATACTCTTCGTGCACTTGAGCAAGCTGTGCTGCATACTGGAACATAGCAAACTTAAATAATTTTCTGAAAGCTGTGTAAGATATGAGACAGAGCTTGGTGCGAGAGTCTTTAAAGACAGTATTAGTAATACTAATAACAATAATTTAGTGGAAAAGACACCATCTTTTAAGCTGTACAAGGAGAAAACTTTCCCCTACAGGAATTCAATCAAGTGAGAGGGCAGGACAGTGCTGACTTTGCAGGCCTAATGCACCCATCTCCTTGTATCCATCTGCTTGCTCCAGTTCCAGAGCTGCTGGGTAGCTTGCTCAGCATCACTTCCTTGAGTGTTTTTCAGTTGTTTCCAGGGATCTGGCATTTGAATCTTGGAAAGGTGAAAACTCTTTTGTTGAGCTGCTGCTGGCCTTTGTTGTTAAGAATGATTTTTCCAGCAAGTGTTGGCTTTGCTCCTCTTATAAGGAGCATCAGGTTTTCCTAAAACCCCAGCAGGAGTCTGTGCAACTTTTATGTCTGAAGCAAGCATACATGCAGGGCACCTGCTGCGCTGCTGGGGCACTGCCCTCCAGCCAGGCAGAATTAACCTGCGCTGCAAGATTAAAGGCTAACCTTGAGCATGGCGAGGACTTCAGAAAAGCAGAATTCTGCTCTCAGAACAACACTCTGCAATAAGCAGAGATAGGTCTGAGCCACAGCACCACGTCTGGAGCCAAGCTATTGTGAAGTTTGGCCTGCTCAGAGGTAGGGCTTCTTCATAAACATCTCCACCACAGAAAACTTTGAGGTTTCTTGTTCATTGTTCTGGATTCGTTATCCCAGGCATTCTGCTGTCATGTGTGTTCACCTTGCGGGGTTTCCTTGATCTGTTGCAAGCTAAGGGGCAGTGTGGGAGTTGGATTTTTTTGTTCATCATTGCTTTAGTCTTCAATGCTACCACATGCTATTCTTATGAGCTTACACAAGATTTTGTGAGCTCCGGTCATCACAAAATTTAAGGAGGCTGTTGCGTACCAGCTATGCAGCTGCACTAGTATCTTTTTGGGATCAAACAAAAGGAGCCTGGTCCCTGTGAAACGTGTGGAAACAAAGCCTTGCTTAAGTGAAAGTATCTTTGAATGCTTTCCTAGCTTCTTTCCTTAACTACCAGTGGGTTATACAAGGCAATGAAGTGGAAGTGTTCTCCCCTTGGAAACTGTTTTCCAGGCAGGGACAGCAAGGTGCATCAAGGAAGAAGGCAAAGAGCAGGCGGTGCAAGTGTCCTGCTGCGACTTTCCCTCTGCTCTCTGTCTCTTGGTTTCTGCTCTTCAATGCGACACAGGGCTCACAGGGGGCACGGATGAAAAAAACACCAGCATCAAGAGCAAGCTGCTAAAGCTGACTGCTGGTGTTTGGTACTTCAGTGGGGCATGTGACTGCTGAATGTGCCTCTCCTCTGTGTCCAAAGGGCTGAGGAGGATGTAACATCCATTTGCTCAGTGTGAAGAAAGAGTTCAGTGACACATCTCGAGGGATCGCACTAAATTGATACTGCGGAAGATAATTAAATTGTGTGGCAGTTTATCACAGGAGATGCCTGGATAATCAGTGATTCCAAAGGCCTTTAAATCATGGGTTTGCAGCCTAGCTGTATTTATGAACTATAAGGAACTCCTGTGGATTTTGCTTGGCTGTTAGATTCTGTGGAGGAGCAGTCAGTTTCTGCCCAGTTCCCTGACCCCACCTCATTAGAAATGATGAACTACCGACCTGGCTGCCGGCTCTCTTGCTCTCAAATCCCCATCTGGAATTTCAGAGGGTTAAAACCATCAAGCGAGTGCCTTGATATGCCACTTCCACTCACAACTTCTCCTTTCCTTCGTCAGTTATTCCTTCTATGTTTTCCTCTCCTTAAGCAAATTAGGAAACATTGTCTTCATTTCCTGTATGATTCCCTCCCACGTTTTGCTGGTTTCTGCTAGTGGAAAACCAGAGCAGCAAAACCTTATTTTCCAGAAGGGGGAAATAACTTCTGAGTGGGGCTCCTGGTTGCTGGGGAGAAGACCAGATTTTCTGGGAAACTTTAAGCACAAAGTCCTGTGCTTACTGTGCTTTTCAAACCAGCCTTTCCTAGGTAGATCCCAAGGTGCGAGCATCATGGGAGAGACATCATCTCTGAGACACACCTGATTTTGTTGCCACCGAATGATGTTTTTCATTCATTCTGTCAGCAGATTGACTCAAACCCCTCAGACACAAGTGAGGACTCAAAAGGATTTTTAGTCAATAAAGCATCTCCAATATATCCTAGATGTTTTCCTGTTCCACTTGGATGCTTCCTGCCCCACCATTTTATTTCTTCTTTTCACTGTCACCCTCCTGCTATTTTTTTAATTCTTGCCCCAGTCATGCACAGATGCAAATTTCTACCTTAGGATTCCAGACCTGCATTAGCATATGTCAAATTTGTCACAGTGACCTGGACCCTGGGAGCCCAGAGCATCGCAGCCTGAGGGCCTGGGACTGTCTGTGTTTGTCTTGAACATTGATCTAGGACCTTAGAAATACTCTTTCCTCAAGATGAATTTTTTCATGATTAATGGCTGTAGATTACAAGTTGTACATACACATATATGAAGAGAAAGACAAACACAAACGTTTGTGCAGTTAGCAGCTGCTTTCATATAAGTGTATTTTGCATGTGTTGCTGAGAGGTTTTTCTCCTGCTTACAGACCTGTCATTCTCACTGGGCTCTGATATTTTAGCACTGATTAACTAGAGGTATCTTACATGATTTTTTCTCTTCAGTCAATTATCACCCAGTTCCTGAGTTAAGAAACTATATATTTAAAACTATGGTATTTTTCCTGTAAGAACAAGGAATACTGGAAAAAAAATTGCAAAAATAACTTTTTTCCCCTTTTGGTATCCGTAAGCCAGTCTATTGAAATGAATGAACCCCTGTCTGTTAAGTTCTTTCAAGATGGAAGACATTAATAATGTTATTTGAAATCCATAAAATAAAATAAGTTCTCAAACTCAGGACTCAGCTGCATCAACATGAAAAAGCTGTTGTACTTCGCACATCTTGCTATCATTTAGGCTTTTCTAAAAGTGGATTCAGTAATTGTTTCCTGCTTTCACATAATATGGTTGAACTGTGAATTTAAAATTCACCAGATTTGGCAATTCACTAATAAGACAATGTCAAGAACTCTGTATTTCAAACTCTCAATTGAAGGAAGGATGCTGCAGTCAGAAATGCTTTGCACACTTCCATAGTCCTGCAGCTCCCATCTGTGTATGTGTCAAGCTCAGGTTTGCAAAACACCTTGTTAAAAGCAGGGTTTCTGAGGTTCAAGCATCAAACACATATAAGGCAAGAAATGGCAGAACTAAAGCAGTCTCATGCAGGTATAATTTGCTATCCATACCTTTCTTGCTGATGTATATATGTTCTTGTACAGTCTTTAAAGATATCACCTGTTCCTTTTGTGCCTAAGCTTTCTCTGGGAGTTAATTAGGGTTGTATAGTGAAGGAGAATAATAAAAAAACAGGGCCCCTGCCTAAAAATTTTGGAAGATATTGAAGTCCATTGAAAAATATTTTCATGAACCACAGAACCAATAAAAACTGTTTTCCCATAGTTTCCAGCCATTCATTCCTTAAACTCCTTCTCCTACTTCTGTAACTTCCCTGTTTGCCTAAGCAAATGTCTGCATGTTGTGTTTGAGCCCATTCTAGGTCCCTAGCTCTACCCAAGTGTGCCAAATCTGAAGAGTGTTAATTGTCTTTGACATCACTGACCTTCTGTGAAACTGGGTTGAAACTGCCCAGAGGGCTCATACGTTGCTAAGGCAGAAAGAGTGGTGGGTAGGTGGGTGGGTGGATGGATGGATGGATGGATGGATGGATGGATGGATGGATGGATGGATGGATGGATGGAGGCTTTGACCTCAATTTTATTAACCTTTTTAATTATCTGTAAAAGATAAATATGATATCAAATAACTCAGTTTTGCTTATACAACAGATTCCTGTGGGGTAACAAATTTAAGTCAACTTTTTCATAGACAGTTGCATATTTGTACTTGTGTTTTTCTGAGTGCCTTGTTCAAGGAAATTGGCATGTGGAAGTGCTACAGTATTACATCTGCAGTCAATGGAACTGTGTAATGTTAAGCAGTCACAAAACATCAGACCTATAAAATCTTAAATTAGGCCAGAACGTGCTGATGATTCATCAAGATACTGTAGGGATGACTGCCAGCAATGACCCCTGGGAAAATTTATAATAGTCCTTTTACTAGGGCTTGGCTGGTGATGTTGAGACCTTGGAGCTTGATGCTTAGCAAGAATAAAGCGATCTATTGAATAGCTGCTCACTCATTCACCTCTGTCTGGACATGTTCCAGATGAGCTATGTTTCTATAAGTAAAATAATTTGTCATTGCAGCCGAAGATAGTACTGTTTTGAACACAAGGCAATTATTTCCCACAGGCATAGTATGAATGGAAGAGGGGAGAAGAAAGAGGCTGGACAGTCTTAATTCAATATTCAAATTCAAAGTATTTAGTTTGCAACTGAAACAAAAGTTCTTAACCAAAGAACATTGCTCTTACATGTTTAAGAGCAAATATAAAATAAATATTTTTAAAAGCTTGTTTCTTGTGGCCCCTACTATTAAAGGCTTCCAGCTAGAGATCTATATATACCTGCAAAACAGAGCAAATTTTGAAAAGCAGCTCTCATAAATCCCAGAGCTGGGGAGAAAGGAGGGAGCAGGAAGGGGGAGCCATGATCTAGCAAGTCACTTTTTGTCCACCAAAGACCAGACCCTGACATGCAGTAGAAAGCAAAAATGAAACACAAGGGCATGTAATCGTAATAAAGTGGTATCCCTGACATACAATCTTCTTCCTGAAAAATACAGTACATTATTTCTCTGTTGGAGTGCCAGCTTTACCTGTACTGACCAAAAAAAAAAAAAAAAAAAGACAGCCCTCCCCTTACCTTACCATGGTAAAAAAAGACATTTTCTCCTATCTCATTATCCAGACCTTACCAGAAGTATTTTCATCCTTAGATGTTTGCTTTTCCTCTAGTTAGTCTGTTTTGTCAGTGTGTCTCTGATGCTGTCCAGAACACTGATTTTTTTGTTTTTAAGTTGTGTAGTTTCTTCACTGTGGGACATCCAAAAAATATGAGATATGCCAGCAGGTCCCAAGATGAAAAAATATAAATGGATTTTCAAATTATGGTTCTGTCCTCCAAACTGAAAAACACATTTTAGAGACATATAGACAAATCTTAGTTTTAAAAAATAAGGCCTTTTCTCATGATGGCAAGCTCATCAACAAAGAATAAGATATTGTTTGCTGTCTAACTGACCATGGCACCCAATAAAAAGAAAAAATTAATGCCAGCTGAAAACTCAAGTCCAGCACTTTCAGAGACAGCTAAAAGAGTGTGATACTTCCTAACGGTTTCAATTACTGTAGGACTAGTGTTGAGAATTTACACATCAATTGAGTCCCAGTTTCTCCCATGACAGCCTCAAAAATCACTGATTCTCTTCTCTCCATTCTTTGTGGTACAAATGATGACAAGGATTATGTGGATATCTAACAACTTAAGTAAGATTTACATAGTTTGGTGATCTACCTACATGGAGAAACTGGTCTGTCCCTTTCCCAACGTATTCATGAGGCAGGAGGATTAATTAATTCCCTTTAAAAAGAGCAAATTGAAACAGAGGTGATTTGCAAATTTCCTCTTAGCAAGCCACAAGTACATCTTTATGGTCTTTCATGTGAGTCATTTCCAGCAAACCTGGAACAGCTGGAAAACAAAAACAGAAACAGGGATCATATGACTCACCCTCATGTCAACTCAGAGGAAAAAAACAGAGGTAAAGTTCACGAGCGCCACAAAGAAAGAAAATTGCGAGAGGTGTACTTATAAGCTTGCTCTTTGCCCTCTTGGTAGCAGAAATAATGGGGACTGAGAAAGACCGATTGAAAGATTAGGATTTTATAAACTCTATTACTGGTGTTGATAATGTCAAAAATTTACTGACAAAGAAATTTTAGTATAAATTTTAGAAGGAGAGATTATCAGCAGTATGCAGAGCCAAATAAAACATGTAATCCATCAAACTGCAAAAATCCTGTGTCCCCATCCTTTACCCTTTAAACAATGTTTTCTTCCTTTCCCTATTTATTTTGCTTTTGCAGAGTGTCTCATGTACTCAGCTGTGGAATTTTACTCTTCCCCCAGAAAAAGAGAGCAGTTATCTAGCAGGCATCAGGGCCCAGGACGACCCTACAGATGTACAAGCATGTCCTGTGTGTGACAGAGGAGCCTTTAGCCTGGTACTGCTGACTGTGTGTGCTACACATCTTCATGTTTTTAAGCAGAGGTGAAAAGAGTGGGATCCATCTGGTCCTTATTCCTTCATAATTCATGTCTGAGGCGGTTGGAGGGAGCAAGAAAAAGGGCACAGAGGGTTAACCACGAACTCTATATTGATGACATCAAGAAGAACCACAGCAGCTTTAAGGTAAATAATTCCCTTTCATGCTGCCAAGCTGGTCTGTATCTGCACAAGATGTTGTTGTCCTCATGCGGGTGCAAATGAGGAACTCTTGGTGCATCAGCCTGTCTCGCACTGCTGCTCCTCTGAGCTGGCAGTGACCAACAGCAGAGTTCAAAGAACAGCTCTTTTAGAGGTCAGTGGCCTGGGTCAGATGGTGGCCTTGCCAGTTTTCCATGTTGACACTCTTCTAGATAAGACAGAAGATGCCCCTGAACTTTGAAGTCTGGTAAAATACATGTGCCAGGCAGTGGATTATACAAGGAAACATTCATGTCATTTGTTTTGGACTCTGGAAATGATAGCCAGGCTGTAGTCAGAACCAGATAAGGCCACTTCTGAAAGATTGTCTTATCAATACGGTTAGCAAGTTATTTTGCCTACAAGTAATTAATGTCATTCCAGTTGATTATTTTGTTTATGATTTTCTGTTTTGTAGAGAGCAGTCCATATCCAGGCAGAGATCGGCCACAATCCCAGGTACAGTAATTTGTGTTGTGGATAGAGTACTGCATCATGAGACTGAGGTTAGGTCCTTGTCTGAGGGCTGGATCAGAGGCTGTAAGAGTCTGTATTTGCTACATCTGTAGGAAGTCTGTCAGCCAGAAGTCACGGCCTATCTTAAGCTGTAAGAGTGATGCTGGCTTTGTCCCTCTTGTTGTCTGGAAAGGGCACTGAGGAGCACTGACTTTATGGAAAGCATAAAACAGGATCTAGGACCAAAGTCAGAGAAAGTCATCTGACCTAATAGCCACTGCAATTGATTCAATACTCCCTGCATATTGGTCCTCTACAAAAGGAGTTTTCATTGTGGAATATGACACATGTTGAAAGTGAGTCCTACCCAAAATCATTTTATGCAGCCTCATTTAAATAATGCTTGACAAGGCAATCCAAGGAGTAATTCAGCAGATTCAGTTTGAGCTCAGCATCTCCTGATTTGGAGCCACACAGAAAAAAACCCTTCATATACCCTGTTGCTTGTAGGATGAGCAAAAAATCAAGAAGAAGAAATGTGATTATTAAGAAATATGGCAAAACCTGGGGAAGAAAAATGCTCAGTGCTGAACAAATGGATGGAGAGTGTGCAAAGATACCTAGCAGCATTTCTTGGAGATACAAAGATCATCCAGACAAAGTGAAGAAAGTTAATTCTTAATGATAATATTCAGAGTGGAAGATTTTGTGTTTTTCCTTCAGTTTCTTAAGTCTTGGAGATCCATGTTGACATACAGGAATGTACCTTAGTAATGCTGTAGTTTGCAAATGGATTTTATTGGGTTTTGCTCGTCCCCAGTAACTTTGTTTCCAATATCTCAATGGCTGTTTACATTCAGCTATAATCAGCATGAATTTTCCCGTTTAAAGATTATCTGCTTTAGGAAAGACACTGGGGTGACTTTGACAGGAGCAAGGCATATTGATTAGCTTCCACACCCACACTCACACCTGTATGTGGGAAGCATTCAGGCCCTGCATCTCCCAAGGCAACCCGAAGGCCAGCTTGGACTGCCACCAGGACAGTTTGCTACCATAAAACTACATCATTAAAACCATCAAACAACTACACTGCTACGCTGTGACCGTGGTAGTCCAAGGGACGTCAGCAAGAACTTTGTTTACTGCTTTGTTCAGAGACAGTGGCAGTCTCGAGATGCTCAATTTCATAATCTGCTACATTTGGAACTACTAGTTTTAAATTTATTTCATACCGACAATCAACAATCTTTCAGCTTCCCCACCACTTGCTCTTGGCAGCAGAAATCACAATGAGAATACGGATTTTGTCATTGTACATAAACCGTAAGTATATCTGAGAGTCTCTGGCCTGGGATGTGTTTTTGCCAAGTCTTGAAGAACAGGTTGAGAGTTGGTACCATGAAAAACAAAGTTTTGAGGCTAAATCTTTCCTCTAAGGTGTTAGTCAGTGGTCCTCTGACAAGAAGCAAGGAGTTAAAGGGACATTTCAATGACCAGGTGTCTTCGACCTGTCATGGGCTGTAAAGAGAGAAGCAAATCAAGTACTTGTGAATGCTGTTCAATACTGAGGCACACACAGCCATCAAGGACATGAATATTCAGGGAATGTGACCTTACTTGCCCAGAGTTCATGCAGGCTCTCAGTGAGATCCATGCTTTGTATTTCATTCCTAATGCATCATATTTCAACCTGAATACTAACTTCAAGAATCGGAAGAAAGTGAAGAGAAGTTAACAGAAGAAGAATAATGAAATAGTTTTGAATAAAGCAACTTTATAGGAATTTTAAAGTGAAAAATGTATTTGGCTGGTATGAGATTTTAAGCTGCTGGTTTTACCCACACTTCACAAATGCAGAAGAATTGCAAGTGCAACACTGTGTCTTTACATATTATGTATGTGTACATACTGAAGGATGTACATCTATATGTATGTATATGTGTGCATATACTCATGTCACTGAAGAATCTGAGTATCCAATATATGTTCCAGTGTTTCAAGGGTACAAACTCCACAACATAATAGTTATGCATAAGCAGGGACAATTTCAATTGTTCTGTCATTCGTGCTGAATAATTGTTGATAGATGCACTAATACAGTGTCTATAGTTGAGACACAAAATTTATGTTTATCATTTTCCATTTCAGTTTTACATTACCCGACCAAATAATTTAGTCTTCATTTCTCAAACCCATAGTAGTAATGCACAAGAGCTGTTATTCTAATGGTCCTTATTTTACTATCCTATGTATTTGTCTTGGGGTGAATTAAATCTTCAGATCGTTTGTGCAAGTAAACAGAGATAATATGCAGACACACTTTACAGTGGGTGGAAAGTGTCAGGTAGGGTTGTGGATGCTGAAGAGTTGGTTGCAGAGACATTTTCCAGCATTCTGCTGGTGTCTCTGTGAAAGTCCTTGCTTCCACATGGATGCTGTTCGTAAACAGAGAGTTTTTGTAAAATATCTGCAAGTACAAGATTGTTATGCAGTATTGTTATGACTAACACTGAAGAATGTTTTGGAATGGGTGTTGTGTAGTTTCACCAATCATTCTAGAGAGGTGGATGGCCGATGACCAATGACCACACGCCATTCAAGTGAATTAAGGGATATAAATGAGTCTGTAAATTAATAAATAATTCCATTTCTTCCTAGATCAAGTCTATGTCATTTCTCGCCATCTCCGGGACAACAGTGGCATAGGGTGATGATGTGCATCAAGCTAAGCAGATGCAGAATTGTTTTCGCTACAGAAAGGGGTACCTCAGGTTTCCTTGGGAAAATACCCTGCCATTCCTCCATGCTTTTTTAAAGAATTACTGACAAAGGCGGGGTTGTCACAATTAGCACAATCTTTTACGCAGTGTCACCTCCTGAGAAGGAGCTCTGATACCAGGTAGGGATGAGCTTTCAAAATTTTCATGACGTGCGCTTGGCAATGTGTGAACTGGACTGTCTGCAGTGTATTCCACTCGCCATGTTTGGTAGGGCGGTGAAGATGGAAGGGGAGCTATGATGATGATTAGAGTTTAGCAGCCTCCTGGGGTGAGCAGTAGAACCTACAGAGAAAACAAATGGTTTCTGAAGTATCAGAATTGCTCTGTGGGTGACCTGAGTTCAAAGGACGGGGAAAACTTCTTCACACACCTCTGTAAATGCAAATAAGGGCAATCTGTGCCTAAATTAGATGTTCTCCCCGCCCTAAACCCTCCACCCTTGCCCAGTATTTTTAAGGAAGGATATACAAAAAACCCCTGGCATAAGGTAACTGTCATGTCTGAGCTTGAATTTTTGTTCCCCTTTGTACTTCAAAAGGTTTAAAGGAGCTCTGCACATTTTTCACTAGCAAATGACTCCTACAGCCTTGCTGTTCTGCTGCAATCCATCGGTTTCATGGGGTGCTGCACAAATGCGTACATTTGTTTTTGTCATAAATCCACTGTGTAGTTTGCCTTCTTTCTGTGATGTTCTCCAGGAGACCCGTACACTCCCTTCGACAGTGCTCTACAAGCACAACAGAGCTTCGAGGGCCTGCTGGACCCGCACTAATGTTTAATTGCATAATGGTTGATCAATGTTTTTCCACCACGTGTCTCTCTTTTCCCCCAAGCAGATGTAAGTAATCATCAACACACCCGTAAGCAGTGTTTCCTAGAAGAGCTGCCACGTATTTGTTCTGTAATAAAGGAGTCAGGCTGACTGATGATAGGCATTATGGATGTCACCTCCAGCAGAAATACTGTGGAAGAGGTGAGCATAAAGAGCTACGGAAGGGAAGGGAAATGAAACATAGAAATACAAACTGGGAAATACCTGGCAGTGAAACATCATGGCAGAAAACAAGGTTAGAGAGTTACAGGTGAAATATGAGCCTGCAATATGATGCCAAACCCAGGAAATGGTATTTAAAAGTCATGTAAAACACATGGAGATAATTACCATGCTCCACTCGTCCTGTAGAGGCCTCTGGAGGCTGGACGTGTGTGCCAGCTTAGGTCACCACGTTCTGAGAAGGCTGAGAGAGAGAACTGCTGAAACCAGAGGTTCAGAAAATAGGACCTATGAATAGATGTTCAAACAACTGGCTGGTTTTGGTCCTATCCAAGAAAATTCAAGTGAGACTTTTGCTTTCTAAGAAAAAAAGGACTGTAAAGAGGGCTTTACATAATGATCAATAAAACAGTTGCTGTGTAATTGTTTGTCACTCTGCTAAGGAAAATGGCAAAATGAAATTAGTTTAATTTGCAACAAAGGAGAATCCAGCTAAATAACCAAATTTGGAGGTTTATTTTTGGGTCTGGTTTAGAAAGGATATTGATTTAGGCTGAAAATTAGAAGACTAAGCCTTATATGAAGAGCAATGAAGTCCTTCAATAGCCTTCTAGTAGAAATAATGGTGATAAAACGATAAAGCTCACTACTTTCAAGGTGTATTTTAAATCCATTCTTTTTTCCCCCACAGGGCTACATGGCCTTTACAAAGAGCAAAAAAGAAGTGCTGTTTAACTCTTCCAAAAAGATAAAGGCATAACAGAACAAGAACCAATTAAAGCGCTATATCAAATCAGAGTACTGATCTTACATAATCGTTAATATTTCTATTTAGATATGTATGTGTACAAATTCTCTTCTAACTGTACATACATATGCCTCACAAATCAATGGGCAGTGTTTGTCCCACAGACAACAGATAGAATATTATGCCTTTTTCTGTATTGTCAAGTATTCCTACTGAATTGCATATTCTACAATTCTGTTGTATGCAAACTGGAAGTTGACATCAGAACTGGAAACATTTTTTCTAATACACCCCTAGATTTTTATCCCTTATAAAGCCATCAGCTGATTGATAAAGACTTACCACATTCCATCGTGGGACATCAGTATTGAAATCTCACGACCACATGGTATTTCAGGACCTGCAGAAACAAGGTTATAGAGCTATAAAATTAGCCTTCCATTTCTCCTTTGCCCCTTTGGTTGTTGCCACGTATTGCTGTCCTGCAGCGTTTCAGTCAGATGCAACATTCTGTAGGGAGTCACGTTCCCAGCTCTTTTATAGCACAATCCACATATACCGCAAACATGGTCTTCAAGAGCCAAAGTCCTGCCGGAAAGCTGGGAAATGTCTCATAAAATAAAACAAGGATGTTTTCTTCCACTAGATGTCTAACCTACCTGCTAGCAGCTGTGTTTAAAAGTGCTGTCTCTGGCTGGCCCATGCTGAATATTTAAAGACAATAGAAGCACTTAAAGTTCGAGGTTGAGGCACGAGCTTTGCATGCCGCAGTTTAAGACCCTGCAGGAAGGTAAAGGACTTCGCTGGTTTCTGCCATGTGTCCCTGGGAGGTGCCCAGCCAGGAAGGACACCCGTGTGCTGGTGCCCCAGACCCCACAGAGGAGGTATCACAAAAGAGTAAGCGTGATAGTGATTGCATGATTACTTTGAGATAATTTAAGTAATATTTGCTGCTGAAAGAGATGCTACCCGCCCATCTATTCCATGAGGTGCTTTCCCCAGGCCTCCTTGCATTCCCGCTCACATTCATCTGTTCTCATGCAAATGAGGTCAGCAGGCTGCTCCATCTGAAACTCCAGAAAAACCCCATAGTTTCCAGCCAGATCACTTTTTGCTCTCCTTCACACATTAGTGCAATGCCAGTGCAAAGCTGGGAGCAGCAACATCTCCTGTGGTGCCAGGGGAGTGTGAGATCACACATTTCAGCTGCCGTCTGCATCTAGACTGGCTGAAAAATGCCATGAAAATGCAGCCTAGTCTGTCTGCTGGTATGCCTCAGGTTATTTGGATGAACATGGCAGACACGCTTAAGGAAGCTCGAGCTGCTTCTGGTTCATCTGCAGAAAGAAAGTAGTCTCATCTCCTTTTGAGAGAACAAGGGTTGGCAGCACTTCTGTGGAGCACCACAAGGCTGCAGGGCCAGGAAAACTCACTGATGTCCCAGAACACAGGTCCGGTGGGTACCATCACATGCTTCTGGTGGGCACACAGTTTGTGAAATACGTAATATATATAGAAATGCATATGCATAAAAATTGAAGCTAAAATATATTTCTGTGATTTGCCTTCCTAACTAATTAATTCTACTTTACTGTATAAATTAAGAATATGCTTTCTGCTTTCAGGGGAAGGGTATTTCTAGAGGCAAAAGGTTCTCTCTGATTCATTATTTCTGTCTTTGTTATCACATTTTGGTGATGGAAAAGAGAAGAAAGGAAATTACAAACTGAATGGCCTCATGAAATTATAAATTATAAATGAGGAATCCGATCTGAAGTATGTGAAAGGACACCTTGCCAAGCTGGTTTCCCAATCTTTTACTATTTTTCTTGGATATTGTGTGCAGCTTTGGTCAGCACAATGTAAGAAGGACATTGAGCTGTTAGAGAGAGTCCAAAGGACGGCCATGAGGATGATGAAGGGCCTTGAGGGGAAGCCGTGTGAGGAGTGGCTGAGGGCACTTGGTCTGTTCAGCCTGGAAAAAAGGAGACTGAGGGGAGACCTCATTGCAGCTACAACTTTCTCAAGAGGGGAAGAGAAAGGGCAGGCACTGAGCTCTTCTCTGTGGTGACCAGTGACAGGACATGAGGGAATGGCCCTCAGATGTGTCAGGGGAAGTTTAGGTTGGATATTAGAAAAAGGTTCTTCCCAGAGTGAATCACACGGTGTGACTCCCGGGGATGGTGCTGTGCAGGGTTAAGGGCTGGAATCAATGATCCTTGTGGGTGCCTTCCAACCCAGCATATTCTGTGATTCTGCAAATAGCATCTCTTTTCCTAGACAAGAAAACAGAAGTAATGCTACTTTCATTTTATGAAATGACTGAGTACCTTTTTAGTTCCAGTGGAATGTTACGTAGTGTGATAGGTGAATTCCTAGTTGTTACATATTCTCTCCCCTTTTTTGTCTCCTTAAGTTGTGTAGGAGGCCTTTAAACCACCATGAGTAATAACAAATTTTCTGAAGAAAATCCCTCTTGACATGTTTTTCTTTGTAAATAGGTGTGGTATTCTGCTTAGTCTGGCATGGATATTTTCTTTTTGGTGTTGCTACAGTCTGTTGTGCTCAGAGGTGAGCAGCCTGCTGTAAACTCAGTTCTGTCCTCCAGGCAACTCCACAGATTTCTGTATGGCTCATTCCTTCCCTGTGTTTCTATTACAGTAACACGGAGTGAGACTTCTTCCGCTTGACTGCAAGAAAAATAAGTCAGCCTCCAGCCTTCTTCCTTTCCCCAAACCAAAGATTCCGCAAATAACTGAAAATGGATGCTAGTTTTCAAAGGCATGACTTCAAGCTGAAGACAGGTTGTGTGCTTGGGCTTCGAGAATTATCACACTCTTCTTGATGAGGGGGTGGAAACTTGTCTTTGATAAAAGTGTATATATTTCTAAATAGAATATAGGTACTAGCAAAGCTGATTTTGAAATTTCCATTTAAATAAGCAAAACACCAATGCCATTTACCAACAATAAAACAAATCTATTTCCTCAGTACCTACCCCACTTGCACAGTGATAGATAGTGTTGAAACTAACTGTGTGTAATGAGAAGTATCTATGTAATGCATCTATCTGAAAAACACATTTTTTATTCTAAGAGTGAAACACCAGTCTGTTCTATGTAGTCAGGTTCTGTCCCTTAGATTTCAGTTATCTTGGTTTTTGAGGTTTTTGTATGCATGCACAAAATCCAAATACAATTCAGCTTAAGGTGCTGAATGTTGTCTCTTTGGGGATTACATGAATGTCACGTGTTTTCAGTCAGTAACAAAATACCTACTTGTATTTTCCCTTGGCCTTGGAAAACACCAGTCAAGGTAAGCACAAAGAGTATTCATTCTTTTCTATCAGTTGCTACTTCTCCCATCTCCAGTCTCATACACAAAATGTGAAGGTTAAAATCCTGTAAACTCGGGGTTTCCAAAAGCATAAGATTATGTAAGTGAGCCTACTGGAAATTTGTATGTGCCTTCATTGTATTACAGAAATGCCAGTTGAAGGCACGTCTGGAAATCCCCTCAAAGCAGAATTCATGCCAGCCATGGCCTTGCCTGGCCAAAGTCTTGACACCTCCAAGGACAGAGGTTCTACCACGTCTCTAACCCAAACTGTTTTGGCAGTTGCCTCTTGCAGCATTGTCCATAACTACCAAGAAGAGTTTGGCTCCATTATCTTTGTAAGTGACCTTCAAGTGGTTGTCGGCTGTTGTTCCTCTTGCTCCTTTAAAAATCTCTGTAACTCCTGGGGAGAGCTATGAATCTCTTTTATCTGCACTACAGCTGTGCTATCTTGCTGTGCTAGCCTGCACCTAACACAACTGCAATTTCTGTTCACTGGTAAATTAAAAGCTGCCCTGGGTTTGGAATAACTTGGCACAGGGAACTGCCTGTATTCAGGAGGTTTGGGACTGATTGTTTGTACACCTTCCACAGCATGCTAGCTACTAAAGAAACAAACACAGACATATAATTCTCGATCTTAAGTACTCACTAATTTGGAAACAGATTCTGGTTTGTTTTGACAAATGACCAAATGTGAGCAGTACTGGAAGATTTTCTTGCACCCTAATTGCAAAAACTGAGCTTGTTAGTGTTAAATAAGACTGTGATCCAGCCTTTATAAAACGGTTTTAAGCAGAAAAGCTGGATCCTTGATTCAGTTCGTTTGACTCTACCCCAGGTACCTGAGCTTAGTGTTTAGAAGTTCATCGGATTCTTTTCACAAGCACCTGAGTGGGCCTTAGACCCAGAGAAGAACATTGATTTTCTTATAAAGTAGTCCAATAACTTAATGTTGGGGCTTTTGAAAAATTTAGTTTCAAAATTTCAATTTTAATTTGAAAATTAGAGAGTCTGATACTATTCAAATCTTTGAAAGAAAACTGATTGAGCATCACCCCAGAGTTAGAAACCAGCTGTTACAGCAAATAGGTAGTATACAAAAAGAATGCCAGTTGGACACAGAAGTGTGTAATACGGCAGAACAGTAAATTGGACACACTACATGATACTGTTTAGAACTGTATTTTCAGAAAAATATTTTTCCATCTGCTTTGCAACCACTTTTCTACAAGGATAGCATTGATGCTGGAGGTTTGGGGTCTGTGTGCCGCGAGTTGTTTTCATTTTGATAACCTTTAGCTCTATTCAAATATAGGAGTTTATGAAAAAAAATTAAATCAGGATGAATAAGAAGGTCTATATATTTGACAGTTCAAGCCCCGAATCTACAGAATCTAAACTGCATTTATTGCAGGATCGATGCCTCAAGCACAACCTCATTGGAGCTCTGGGTTTCACTGTAAGAGTTTTGAGCAGATTTCATCGTCACCACAAAGCTCTAATCCTCTTGCTTTTTATTTTATGAAAAATCAGTTGTGACTCCCTTTAAAAAAATCTGACAGATTGGTTTTTTAGCTAGAGAAGCAGACTGTCTTCTTTGCCTTGAGGTTGTGAAGACAGAATAATTTTACACTATCTAGATTACAAAAGAAAAATGAAAATTGCTTCTTCTAGCTCTTCTCTTTGTAAACCCATCCAAAGAAATATTTTCTTTTCATTCTCAGTAACATTCACACGCACACATATATTTATATGTACAGTTAAAAGTTAAAATCATCTTACCCTGTCAGGTTTCTTTGTTCAGCTTTCATACCTTTCATATTACCAACAAACGCTTATCCACCTTCACAGTGCTTTGTTATCATAGGTTTGGGGGTTTTTTTAACAAGCTGTGGCCCTATAAGCTTCAAGGACCTTTGCTTATTATGACTATGCTTTGTTCTTCGTTTTGTTTAGAAATTCACCTACACTCCATGCAACAGAAATTTTCTTTGCAAGCAAATAAAAAATGTTCAATACAACACAAATTTACATCTGTGTCAAAAATGACACCTTTCTTCTCTCTGGCTTTTTTAATCATGAGAGTAGCAAAAAGTGGCTGATTCAGGCATAAAAATTAAACACATCCTCAGATGCATGTTTGGAGTTTTCACATTTGTATTAGAATACATGTGTTTATTATGAGACCTGTACTCCATTCACTAAATTAAGCTTAATTTCCTGATCAAGGAATTATTCTCAATGTATAGCACTTCAAATCATATTTCAGTTCACTTGCAATGACAGTTGTAGGATTAGACTTCCAAGCAACTGTATCATAGAATATTTATGAATAGAGAATATAATTAAGTAATTTATAAGCAAAAATCAGGAAAACGAAAGAACCATACTACAACAAGAAAAAAGAGCAGTTATTCCATCTTCTTTCCTTTTTTTAGATTAGATTTGTGCTCTAAGGATCCTGTGCTGCTTCTTATAAAAACAGGGTTTGATTTTATTGGCCAAATTCCAACTGCTTTTTGCCTAACTAATTGCTTCTTGTGTTCTTAATCGGAAAAAGCATTCCTGAGTTTCCAGCCTTGTCTGATTTACTTTTATAGTGTCCTTAATTCAGTATAAACCTCAGACAGCCTTCACCAGGAGGTGATTGATCTTCGAGGGTAGATGATGGCACACGTAGCTGTGCTGAGTATGTCACAGATCAGTCGCAATGTAATATCAGTTATTGCTTCTCAGTATCCAGGAAAGCAATGCTCCCCTCCTATCACCAGCTTCAGTCAGTTCTGTGGAAATCATCCTAAGCAGAATCCTCCTTTCCGTGCCTCAGACATGTATGCAAATGAGAGATGAGTGAATCCTTTTATTTCTAGATGAGGAGCAGCAGTGAATTGCCAGGGCTGGCTGGGTTACCCAGAGTCCTCCCATCTCTTTGTCCAGCGCTGCAGAACTTGGATCTTCTGAGGAGGAGGGACAGATGGCATCCGAGCGCTCGGTACTGCAGAGTAAGCTTTCTTGTGTCCTCTTAATCAGCAGTGCAGCCAACTCTGCCTGTGTATCCTGTATCTCTTCCTCTTCCCCATTCAGTCTTTCCAAGAGCCAGGCATGGAAATTAATAGAATCTGCATATGTTAGGCTTAGCAGCTTGCTGACCCCAAAATGAAATGCTTTATGGCTTGTTAAATTCTACCAATCTGCTTGGAAGTTGATGCTGTTACTCCTGTGGCTCTCTTTTCTCTACTTACTAGGTTTGATACTCCTGTGTACATGAAATGCTCGGGTGTCAGCAGACATTATGCTTGAGTTACGTAGTGTGAGAGTCCAACACGGAAACAGAATTTTAGAAATCGCCGGTATTTATTTTGAAATGTGACTTTAAAAGGTACAAAGTTCCTGTTTAGGCAGCTAGTCATGGGAAAGGTGTGATGGGAGAGTGGAGTGGAGAGACCTAACTGGCTGCTGCTGCTGCATAGCAGCTGCTGCCAGTGCTGCCCTTTGGCCAATTCAGGGGAACTCTAAGGAAATACAGACTTTTAGAGGTCATTTGTGAGCAGGAAGGATACACAGTTGAGAATGTATCTGGGGTTTAATGAACACTTAGCCACTGATTTATTTGTATTTTGAGTTCAGGAAAGGCACTTGATCTATCTGTGCCTCAGTTCTTTTTCAATGAAATTAGTGTAAAAATGCAATTCCTTTTTCAAAAAGACACTGAGAGTTGGTGTATAATATTTTTTGGCTGTATTTCCATGGCAGCTGATCAGACATGAGGTCTCTTTTTTCCAGACTTGCTGCTTGCAGAGAAAGCTTGTGCAGTACCAAGGGCAGCACTGAGGTTGTGGCATGGAAATGTCAAAGCTTTCAGATCCCTGAAATGAGAGATTCTGCAGTACTAAGCAGCGTGAATTTCTCAGGTGAATCACCCTTTCTCTTCTTCACACACTGCTGCTTTATGAATCACATGCTACTGCAAGACAGTACTGTGGTATCTATCCTTCCTTCCTTGCAATTCCCCCCCACACACCTCTGCTTCAGTGCTCCCACTTTACCATGCTTTATTGTCACTGTAGAGAGAGTAACACTGACCTTTTCTATTCTGCTCTGCGTTCTTTGTCTCCAGTTCATTTACTTCAGCAATAAAATTATATGACTCTAGACCAGAGTTATTTACAACACCTGTTTGGAGGCAGTTTGACAAGGCTTGGGTAAATATAGATGCGGCAAAGTACCCCACACAGATTCTAAGTGATTGCTTTACAGGCTTCCAAACTGGACCCATTCTTTCAAAACTGGATGTTTTCCATGGAGAATTGGGTCCAACTGTCAGTGAGAACCAAAAGTGTTTCCATTTTGACCTATTGCTGGAGGTTATTCCACGTCAGATGTGATGAATCTATGGTACACTGTATTCTCTGTGATGTGATATGTTGTATAACAGAATCTGCATTTATTTAGCACCATGTTCAAATAAATAATGTATTAGTACAATGCTATTTTTGAGAAACTAGTAGGGCCATGATACATCTGTGGGCTTTTCCTCTGAACATATCTTTTTTTTCTTTAATTGTCTCATCCAAGTGGATTTTTGGTAAATGCAATCTGTACCTGGATTACTTTCTCTCTGTAAAAAGCAAGATTTTGTAGTTAAGGCGCTGAAATCAGGAGAGGACTGTGTGTGTTCTGGTAGCCATGGGAGTACGGACAGCAGGGAAAAGGACAGCAGGAACAGCAGGTGACTGGCAACAGCTGGAGGAGATTACACTGGTGTGACAAGTACTGAAGCCTCCCAGGGAAGCTGGACCTGAGGCAGAGGTGTAAGACATGCAACAAATGGAGAACTCCAAGGCTGGAGGATCTCCTAGCAAAAAGGAGGTGGGCTGGTTAGGGGAGTGAGGGGCTGCAGCACGTGTTTGTGAGAAAGGCAGGAAAGGAGGAGGTTTGCAGTAACAGATTGGGGTGCACAGACTTGGGGCAAAAGAGTGAGGACTCGTGACTTGGGAGAAGGAAAGGAGAAGGGAATGGGGACGTGATGGGAGGAGTGGGGTGCACAGCATTTGCAGGTCAAAAGTCACTGCGGTTACTGAAGGGCAGTCTGTGTCCTTCCCACCTTGTACAGCAGGCACAAGCATGGAAGCACAGACATGGACAGGGCTGTTCCCCACTCACCCCTCTAGGGCTGCTATGGAGATTTTCTCCTCTCTCTCCTGCTCCACTTTTTTAGCTTTTGGAAATGTGATAGCTCAAAATAAACACCTTAAATTTAGGTAATGCAAAACACTGGAGCAAATCATTTGTATCACAGCATTATATGACATACTCTGTATATTTAATGTGATCAGTCAACACTCAAAAGTTTTCTTTCAACAAGCATAGTATTTTATTTGACAGATGTAGGAACTTCCCTTCCTCTCGTTAATCCATTGCATCTATTTTTCACCCTGATGAAAAACAAGCACAGATGTAGCAACCTTCAAGCACTTAAAGGGGGTCTGTAGGAAAGATGGTGAGGGACTCTTTGTCAGGGAGTGTAGTGATAGGATGAAGCGGAACTGTTTTAAACTGAAAGAGGGTGGGTTTAGTTATTGGGAAGAAATTCTCTACTGTGAGGGTGGTAAGGCACTGGAAGAGGTTAGCCAGGGAAGCTGTGGATGCCCTATCCCTGGCAGTGTCCAAGGCCAGGTTGGATGGGGCTCTGAGCAGCTTGGTCTAGTGAAAGGTATCCCTGTCCACACCAGGGGAACGAGATGGTCTTCAAGGCCCATTTGTACCCCAAAAATTCTGTGATTCTGTGACTACACAAACATTTTTGTAATGCATTCTGGCAAACTTCTCCTATTTGAAAAATTGCTGCATTGTAAATTCATCACTGGAGTGCAAGTAAAGTACTATCAGTCAGATGTTTATCTCAGTAATAGCGCTGTATTCCATTAGCAATGCTCCATAATACGTTGTTGTAACTGAAATTACAATTTAGTTGTAATTTCAATAGAATAGTAACATTTTATACATGAAAGACTTAAAAAAAAGGCCTTAATATACGTTCTTAATCCTCTCATATGCTCAACTCCAAACACTTAATTAATCTAGCTTTAGTATTTACTTTCTTTGACTTACGAAAAGGGGGAGAAATAAAGAAATAGAACTATATTTCTTTAAAGAAACCTGAATAAAACCAAAATGCTCTGGGTCAGCTTTGCAGCTTGTGAAAAATCAATGTTGCTTCAATTACTCCGTTGACTTCAGTGTACTGGTGTTGATTTACAGTCGTGGGGAGCTACATAATGATTAATAACAAAAATACCTTGGACTTTCATAGCAATTTCTATCTTGAGACTCCTAATTGCTTGTCAAACTCTCTCTTTGTCTTACAGTTTGTGAAGATAAAGAATTGTATTCAAGAGTTCATAAACACTTTTAGTTCAACACTATTACAGATTTATTCAGAAAAATGTCTTACTAAGAAGTCCTATCTAATTTTCTTATTTTTATGCACATGATATAAGCAAGAGAAATGCCTAGAGGCAGTTGGGATTGTTGTTTGTGAACAGTCCTTTCAAGAGGTGTAAAACCTTTCTGAAATATCAAACACAGCTTTCAGTCCTGCTGTCATATTGCAGACAAGTTGAGTAAGTGTCTCAAGTCTAAAATCTTGGGAAGATACCATAAAAACTACCATCCCTTGAGGTTATCCAGGTTACTCACTACTGCTCACTCTGTGTTCCCTTCAGTTTGCTGCATAATCCACAGATGTGGTCCAGCCATTTCTTTCCTCAAGGAGAATTTTTTTCTTGTCCCCATCAAGCTTTTCTAGTTATTTTTTGGGGGACTCTATATCGCTTTATTTATTCTCCAGTGATTTTTTGCATGAACTATAACGCATTAGAAACTCCAGTTAACTTTTCATGGCTGTTTAAGGGAAGAAGGTATAAGGATGATCCTCTCCAATACCTGTGTAGGGATCATTGACAATTATAGCTGTTACAATGTACAAAAACCTCCAGTTAGTAGCATTGAAGTTTCCATAGGAGGCCTTATGGAAAACAGAGGCTGGAAAGGTCTGTCTGGTGATGTCCTGCAACTGACCAGCACAGTCTGTCCTTGCTATTGATTGGACCCGGAGGAATGGAGGTGCAGCACGCCTCATTTGGGATATTTCCCTCTAATGTATAACTTCCTAGGTTGTTGTAGTCTCTTTGCTTAATTCTGCTTTGCTTAATTCCAATATAGGGGTGAAACCCTCTTCGGCCTATAAATACCACTAGAGATAAAATATTTGTTTATCTTTCAGATCTCCTTTCTCGTTATCAGCCCTCTGTCCTTTCACATTGAGGTGTATTCACCTCCAGACTTAGTCCGTATTGAGAGCCATGAAAGCGAAAAATCCTGGTGAATCTGCTGGATAACAAAGAGCAACAACCCACATTATATCATATGTATCGTATATCAGTGTAGTTGAAGAACTCGGAATCTGTTTCAAGTGTCTGTAAAGAACTCTGTACTCTCCAGGAGAAGAATCAGTGATAAGCTTTACTAAAAACTTCATCAAATTCCCAAATACGGAACCTTAATACTGTGTTGTACATGTGTAGGTAGCCACGATTCAAGAATAAATTTCTTGATTTTATGTTTAAATGGGTGATTTGATAGGTTAGTGATACCCATTTAAAACACCCCCTATTCTTAGAGTGATGCCAACCCATTTCAATATACAATGAAAGCACTATCAGAGAGTACTCAATCATACCTGTTGCTGTTGTTGAGAAGTGAAACCTGAATCTCCCATCTGTTGAAGCACCTGAAGCGTTAGGACTCTGATTCACGCTGAAGATGACAAAATATTTCAGTACTTTAAATCACAAAGAACAATAGTATAATGTACTTTTAAATCTGTAGATTGTACTGCATGTCAAATTCCTAGCAAGTTATTCAAATTTGAAAAGCATAAAAGATTCATTGAAATGCTAACTAAAATTGTTTAAAATAAACCCCTATTTTCTTCAATAACTGTCTGCAAGATGTAGGCACAAAACCCCACACTCAAAATCCATCACGCCCTGTTCAATAACTGAGTGTTGGTCTTGATATGAATGATGCAAACCTTCAAAAATTGTAATTGCACATGTAAAACTAGAGTAATTAGGCATTATTTCTACATCTTTTGGAGCACTGACAATAATTTAATGGAACTCTACATAACTTTCAATAAAACCACATCCTGGTTTAGTACCACTATCTGCAATTTGTTTCTTAACATTGGAACATTTTTGTTTTGTTTTGTAAATTAGTCTTCATAGATTAGCACAGCCATCTGCCTAAAGTGCTTTAGGAATCTGCTTTGCAGAGTGTACCCTACCAGAATATTGTTTCTTTTTGATTATGCTTATTAGTTATGGCTGAATGTAGACTACTGCCATCAGAAACTTGCATGCTGGGGTTGGGACAGGCTTCAAAGACTTCTACGTTCTGGACCTTTCTTTGGATTTGCTTTGAAGAATATGTTTGGATTTATAATACCAATGTTTTGGAAAACGTACTGTTTCTGAAGAGCTGTGTTTTTTAAGAAGCTGGGACATGAGCCAGCTGCAAGTGGATGCTGAGATTATTCAGAGACTTATGGCAGACAGGGATGATCAGTCAGAGTCAGATGCTGAATGAAGCAGGCCTCTGTCAGATATTTGGCTCTGAGTGCTTTTTTAACCGTGGAGTGTGATACCAGGAGCAGTGGTACAAATGAAGAAAATAACCTCAGCAAAGGGATGGAGCAATTAAAAGCTCTGCAGGAGAGGTACAGTGCAAAGGACAACCAGGGAAGGTTAAATGAGTGGATGCCAGCAAAAACAGGATGATTGGTCAGAAAGTAGCTTATTTTTGGGTAATGGTATTGCACTGTTTTAATAGCTTCCAGGTTGCTCAAGCAGAAAAAGGTAACTATAAAACTTTAAAGAAATATACCAGGAAAAATACATTATTGAGCATTTAGGACTACTCAGACTGTCTAAATTTGGTCTTATGAATTAGGTAACTAAATTAGAGGGATAGTTTTCATATGTTATTAAAGAAGAGAGAGAGAAAGGGAAGGGCTGAAAGGAGGAGGCCTCCTTAAAGAATAATTCAAAATCCAGTTTAAACGCTGCAGTTGTCCTAGTAAGAAATTCTTCTGTGTCTTCTCTGACTGTTCACAAGTGCAACAAGCAGGCTAAAACTAGTCCATGATGAAGCAACAAGGATTTGATGACAAAAAGTTATTTTGTCCAGAACAGCAGTGGTAGAGAATAGACAATGCTCAGATAATGCAGTTCTGATAAAAGAAGCTTGAAGCAGAAAGACATGTGGAGGTCAAAGTAAGCCTGCAAAAAACCAGCACATGCTGTGGTAAATAACACAATCTGAGCTTGGCTTGTTAGTCATAACATAAGACAGAGGAATTTCAGTGAAGGTATCACTGCAAGTTTTGCTGGTACTAGCAGAGCATGCTGGTGTAAATACAGTGAAACACCACCAAAATCAGCACCTTCAATTCTGAAAAAAATCACCACCATAGCAAAAGCCAGTACATGCAGTAGAAGATGGAGATCTGACAGTAAATGAGACATTTCTCTGTCTATTTTAATTGGACAAAAACGTACAAGGCAGTATAGTGCCCCAGGAAGTACCGGAGCAATGAAGAAAAGACTACCGGCAATTCAAGAAACTACTTTAAGCCTCTACCGCTGTCTCCGTGCAGTGTACTAATTTGCAATAGTACTACATTCAAAGTACCCATTACTGAATCTAAAATTATTATAGAATCATAGAATTATTTGGGTTGGAAGAGACCCTAAACATCATCAAGTTCCAACACCCCTGTCATGAGCAGGAACACCATTCACTTGACCAGATTACTCAGAGCTCCATCCAGCCTGCCCTTGAACATTTCCAGAGATGGAGCATCCACAGATTCTCTGGGCAAACTGCACCAGTGCCTCACCACTCTCACAGTAATGATTTGTTCTTCTGGTATCTAATCTAACGCCTCCCCTCTTTCATTTTAAAGCCACCCCCCCCTTGTCCTATCACTACCTGCTTTTGGAAATAACCTCTCTCAATCTTTCTCCTAGGCTACCTTTAGGTACAGGAAGGGCACAGCTAGGTCATGCCAGAGCCTCCTCTTTTCTACTTTCTGCTCAAATCAATAGGACAATCTCAGCTGAAGTTCAGGAGAATAGAACAACTGAGGAAGAGATGAAGGATATCTTCCAAGGCAAAAGGAAGATCTCTGCAGAGCAGAGCAGAAAGGGTCATGGCTGGACCACAGTTTGTGACCCCAGCAATAGCCCATGTTAAGCATATGCTAAAATAATGTCTGAAATGCTTTTTCCTCAGGAAGTGATGGGGCAAATAGAGGGAATAACTTTTCACATTTAAGGAAGAAATTAAACACTTCACAGAAGTAATGCTTCACATAGCAAAAATAAGCAAATATATAAAAGGAAAAACTTTCTACTGTTTCTGCTCTTTACACAGGAAGAAATTCTAGATGAAATTACATCAAATACTTTTCTTGTCTTTTTGTATCTGCAGGGTTCTGTTGGGTTCTGTTGGCAAAACAGAGCACATATTTCTGTACACTTGAAAACCTATTTTATAAGATGTTCCCCCCACATGGCCATATCTATTTTGTTTGGCATGAGGTGTTTCACCAGAAAGTGTCATGAATTGTTTTTGATGTAGAGTAAGAATGTTTGCATAGAGGTCAGCTTTGGTCTAAGAGAGACCATCTGAAAAGTCTCACATAAAAATTGAGGTAGCAACAATATTACTGGCCCAAGGCTGAACAAACACAAATGTCATCCATAATAATAGAATTAGTGTGCTATGATTAGCAAATGCCACAACACATATGGAAATTCCCTGAAGAACTGGTATTCACTGGTAATTCTTTCCAACAGAGAAGGAGTGCAAGTAGTCACTGGAAAAGCAATTGCTGTAGAACTCATGCCTAACTCAGTTTGCCTGCACGAGCAATCTGAGGGTAATGCTCTGCCAGGCAGCCTGTACTGCAAGATGCCTGGAACAGAAAGTTTAAGGGAATTTATGACACTGAATTATAGAGTCTGTCCTATGAGAAATGGCCATGGATAGCTCAAGAAGGTTGCAAACACACTCCTCTTACAATTGTATAGCCAAATCCAGAGACTGCTATCTTATTCATCACCAGCAAAAACTGATAGACATGCATGAATGAATCAACATGGAGCCTGTGGCCTCAGTTCCTGGATGTAAAAAAAATCACAAAAACCATTGAAGGAAACAGAACACTGAGCCTGGATTCCTAAGTAAATAAGGGACATGTATCACTGTCTCTGCTGACTCCTAATTCAGCAGCTTTTGAAACTGTGGACCAGTCTCAGCTGTCTGACAGAGAGGCAGTTGTCTCAAAGACACCAAATTATTATATAATCTTTGTGAAACTGGATACCTGTGCAAAGAAGAGAGACAGTATCGGTCTCTTCAGTGAGGAAAGACTGTAGCACAAACTCAGCCTTCATTAGACACCAGAGAAACCACAAGAGGGACATTATGAATGCTCCAGTTAAAGGAAAAGCTTCGGTGAGAGGTAGCAGGTTATTAAGCAGCTGGGAATACAACCACATGACAAATCCATAGGCTTCATTAGTTTTGATGCTCATGGAAATAGTTGTTATTTATGGGATGCCAGCACTCACTGAAACCTCCCATTAATGACTTCCTGCCATAGCCAAAAGCAGCTTCACAAACAGATAATTTTTTTCACCTACCAAAATATAATTTGCGAATAGAATACAAACCTGGGAGTGGTTTGATGTCAAAAAAACCCCAAAACAATAGACCAAAACAAAACCACAACCTTTTTGAACATCTAATAAGGGATAGCAGAACAAGGTTGAGGGCTATGTTACCTGCATGCTAACAACTTAAAAAGGGAACTGGGTTCTTACAAAATGTAAGTTTCGAATCACAGAGTACCTGCTGAGAATGAGTTCCCACAACACCAATTAAGACTAATGTACAGGACAACATATTTCCAGTCACCAGCTAATTGGAAGACCTCAGTAATAAGAGAAAGGCGATACTAAAAGGCACGGGGTTGGTGATTCCAAAGACACTATGGGGGAAAAAAAACTTCTAAAAACTATCTGGAGGTCATTTAGGGATTTAAAAACCTAGAGAGAGATTCTTCTACACTGGCCTTAAATGAACGTTGACATTAAAGCAGTTGTTAGAGCTCTGTGAAAAATACAGAGCAAGTCAAGTGAAAGAGCCCATGTTGATGGCACATGAAAAATAGGTTTCCTCAAGCAAGACATACACTCCTGTGCTCTTTCACAGGCATATCACTCTACTATTTCTGGTTTGGTTTAGTTTTCTCTTCCGTCAAAAATATTAATTAATATAAAGGTGATCCTCTTTGGAAATGGAATTTCTGAATGTCTAGGACCTTCTGCAGAAACAGGGAAATGGTATTTACTGTGCTGAAAGTTAGAGTTATGCATGTACTCTTTTGTAGCTACAGTTCTTCCTTTTCTTTCAATTTCTGTGAGAGCTACCAGGTGCAAATACAATATTTTAGCCAAGTATGGAAATAGTTAGATGCTGTGTTGAACTGAGTTGAACTGAGTTTTGAACTGAGTTTTGGAAATTGCAAAGAATTGTCATTTCTCAAACACTTTTTTTTCTCATTAGAAGAATTTGTATACAGCTAGAAGAGTGAGGGGAATCATAAACCAGACATTTTCTCTTTAACCTTGGCCTACATAATTATGATGGGGTTTACAGAGGACAGGCTCTGACTTTAATGATTTGCACATAACTCACACAGACTACAACAAAACACATTGTAATTCTTTCAGAGCAATACAGTTTTCCCACAAAAACTGCAGATGTAATAACTGTCTATGGAAATTATTGTCTCTCTTGCCAAGCTGTAGACATACAAAGTAGCCTCTGAGAATAGGGATGATTTATCTGACTTCTACTTATGTAGCATATCTTTTATAGAAAACTCTACAATTTGCTTTTTGTTCTCTTCACAGCTATGGTCAACTGCAAACCAACTGTAACTTCAAGATATTTACATACAGGATACCCATTTCTGCATATCCATTCTGCCTTCTGAGAATTGTAAATATTTTTTTGTGTTTCTAAAGTTAAAAGTACAATTCTGGGCCACTTTTCTTGGATTTAACGTGATGTCTGACCGATCTTACATGCTTTCACTTGTGGCTCAGAGGTTATTAGGATATTTTGCTTTCTACACAATAGGCATTCTCATTCATCAAGCATGAAATCAAATTAGAAGGCAAATGCAGAAAAAAAGAAAGTAAATAATTCAAAGTATTTTTTAAGTTTTTGATAATCCTGAATCAAGAGGTTATGTTCTCTGTGATGTACTGCATTCATTTGTGTGTTTTGTGTTTAATGTACAGAGCTTTTCCCAAAGAGCTTCCAGATACCTTTTTCATATAGTTTCCTTCCTATTTTCAATTTTATCCCCTTTCTTTCTCCTGTCTTTCACAACCAAAGAAGATAAAATTCTAATTATCTTCTTTCATTAACAAGGACATAACTTTTTCATTGTGTTTCTTTCTATTCCTAAAATAGTTTATGTTACTTTTCTGCTATGTCTATTTTTCTCTCCTTTGCTCTGCCTTGGTTTCCCAGATCCTTATCCCACTACTGAGTGCTCAAGCTATTTCCCAATTTCTCAAATTGCACCAGGCAAACAACCTCTTTCTCCTCCTAGAAAATGCACCTCCCCAAACCTTTGTGCGTTTTTTCTCTTTGCTGATGTTCTTTTCATGCTCCACGGAAGATGCCTCCTGTACCAGAGAAGCATGGCAGTGCCCTTCAGCTGCAGGCACTGCCCTTCAGGTGTGGCTATTGGAGCATTTCACATATACCAGCTATGTATCCTTAAATATGTATGACATTTGTGACTTCTGTTTGGATTATTTACTATACTCATTTAATCAAACAACTTACCCAATTATTTCTACCAACTGTTAGCAGTTTTGTTATCGGCTGTAAAAGCAACCACTGTTAAGTTTGGGGGTGGAGGTGGGTTTGTTCTATGAATAAAATATCTTTCTTCATGAGCTTATTAAAAACATTTGCAATAAGCAGTCTACCTACCAGATCACAGTTTTGAGAAAATGATTGCTGTTTTTCTCTGACATTCAAGAATACACTGATCAAGTGTCAGTTTGGGGAGCTGATTCAGGCGAACAAATTCATTCACACTGACTATCATGAGCTTTGCCTCTTGTCTAACAAGTTCCTGATCCTGCTAAAAACGTGTCGTGTAACCGTGAGACAAATGTGTCAGAAAATCAATTGTCACACTTCATCCATTTCTTGAAACTGGCAATGTTTTCACTGAGTTCATTAAACAATTGGTATCACTGAGTTGAGTAACAATTACGATGTAATTGTTACTCCAAAGTAACCTCTCACACTCAGTATTAATCAAGGTAAAAAGTATACACCTATATATAAGTATACATACACCATACACCTGTCTATATAGCTTTAGCAGGAACTAATATTTTGTCTTTGCCTAAATGACAAGATACCTTTTTTCCTTTTTTTTTTTCTTTCCCCCTCCCCACCCCCCCACC